>CM052358.1:26871260-27437262 GCA_028551475.1 Casuarina equisetifolia
CCATGCTCAAGAAACTTCATAAAGAATCAATAAAGCATAACCATGCAACCGATTCTCACTCGATATGTGGGGACATTCAGTTGTTCCAAAAGAACTAGTGATTCTCTCATTGAACCAGCCTGGGATTCTAGATGGTGAAGCAGGGCCTACCGTCACATCAAATCTATAACGCTGTAACAAGGAGAAAAATATGAATTAAATTGCATTAAATAATCATGGAACCATAACATTAGTCAATTCAATAACCTAGCAGGAAATGTTAACAAGTAGAGAAAGAGACTTACAAATGATTCAATTGGGTGACTTGGATCCCAATATGGGATCTTGTAAGGCCTACCATTAGAACCAAAATGTATAGCCACAAAAGAGTTTGTAGAGGGCAATATTCCATTTGAAGTCCATGAGTCCATTTTATGAAAAGGAATTTCCAATGATGGAAAATTTGAAAGACCCAATTTGTTCAAGTTCAATGGCAACAATGGTAGTACTTGAAGTTCCATGCAATCATCCAAATAGAGTTCAAAAAGGGTGGAAAGTTCCACTAAAGATGGTAGTTTCTTAAATTTGTTCCCACATAGACTTAAAACTTCAAGTGAGTATAAAAAACCAAGTTCATTTGGAATCATATCATCTGATAGATTGCAATAAGCTAGATTTAACCTTTTTAAAAAGCTTAAACTGAAAGCAATGACTTTGTTAATGGTTGAAGGCTTCTGCAATCTCTCATGTGAAGTTCAATAAGGTTGGAAAGCTGATAGATACTATTTGGTATCATTGTCAATTTGTTACCAGAAAGATTCAAAATCTTGATTGAAGATAAAGAGCCAAAATCATGAGGCATAGTTGCATCAGACATATTAGATAACTTAAATCTAGTTCTTTCAAAGAGGTCAAACTTGAAAAAAGATTAGGAACAAAAGACCTAGAAGGACTTGAGCCAATACTCCTCACATCTAAAACTCTCATTTTTTGCCATAAAGGGTTGATGTTGGGTGGCATCTTTGTTGAGGGGCTTACTACAAACCAGCCCGCAAAAAAGCTATTAGGTGGTGAAGACACAAGGGGCTTTCTATATCTAAAGCAACCACCAAAGTTGAGATATTCAAGAGATGATAATGTCTTGAAGGATAATGGTAACCTTTTTATTGTAGTCCCAATCAAATCAAGGAACTTTAGAGAAGCCATATTACCAACAATGTCAGGAAACTTTTTCAAACTTAAACAGCCTGCAAGATTAAAATATTCAAGAGATTCCAAACTTATCTTATCTGGGAGTTTATTAAGATGTTCACATCCTTCCATATTCAGCTTCTTAAGCCATTTCAAGAATCCAATGGATGAATGGACCTTAGATAATCTATGGCAATGTCGAAGCTTTAATTCCTCAAGGTTTGGAATTCCACTAATGTTTGGTATCTTAACCAAGTTGTATGAGTAACTCATGTCAATGCATTTTAACATATGGAAACTCTGTTATTAGAAAAATAAATAGGTAAAATAAATATATAAAAGAGAGTAAAAGGAATAAAAAAGAATGTATTTCATAAGCTAAAACTTACATTCATTGCACCCAACTGTTTTTTGACATGGCTATAAGGAATTATGAGTTCAACAAGATTGTTTGGTTGGAAATTGCGTGGCAAGGATTGCAAGGGATATCCCGGCCATTGTAAAAAGCAAAGCTCATTACTTAATGTAAAATTTGAAAGATTTCCATGCCAATCAAAACAAATATGATCATAATGACGAAACTTGCCAATTGCAAGCAATTTCAACCTATTCATCTTTGAGAAGATGTCAAAGTTTAATGACTCATGTTCTTGTATTTGTAATTCTGATGGCAATGGCAGAGCAATGCCTTCAATAGAATTAGTTCCCTATAATTCAAAAGCATTTCATTAATATCATAGAAGTATTTGACAAATAATTCAAAAAATTTAAACAAGATATAAGGTATAAACAAAATTACTTACAGTATTATATTTTGATATGTGAACAATATCTTCAAGAGATGATAATCTACTACGTTCGCCTGGTTCTAGAGACTCATGACGAACTATGTGTTGCCCCATGTCTCGTAACAAATCATGCATATGGAATCCACCATTTGGGCTTTTCTTTATAAGACATTTATCCCTAAGAACTTCTATATTAGTTTTAGAGTAGTGACCAAGACTTTGCAATACATTAACATTTTCAAGTTGATACTTTCCATCAAACAAACATGCAATATCTAAAAACAATTTTTGTTGTTTGTCCTCTAACCCATCAAAACTTATCTTAAGTGTACTAAAAATTTCTGCTTTAGGATTTGCCTTTAGTTGATTTTTTATTTCTTCCCATATATCTACTGTCCTATCAAATAAAAAGGAACCAAGAACTTCGAGAGCCAAAGGAACACCTTGAATATACCACACAATATCCTTAGACAATTTTATAAATTTTTCTTCAGGATGAAATTTTTGAAAGGCTTTCAAACTAAAAAGCATTAAAGAATCATAATAATTTAGCTCCTTAACATCATAAATCTCATCCACATATAGTTTCAACAAATGACGATCCCTACTTGTTAGAATAATCCTACTTCCTTGACCAAACCAATTGTGACTTCCTACTAATGCCTTTAATTGATCTTCTGAATCCACATCATCAAGAACTATAAAGGCATTTTTATTATGTACCCTTTTTGTCATCACTTCAGCTCCATCATAAGCATTCCATATCTTTGTTCTATTTTCCTTGAGTATCTTAGAAATAATTTGTGCTTGTATATGGACTAAACCTTGATTTCTAGTCTCTTCTCTAATGTGAGCAACAAAACAGCTAGCTTCAAATTGAGGAGAAACTTTGTCATAAACAACTCTTGCAAGAGTTGTTTTACCAATTCCTCCCATGCCACAAATTCCTACAAAATGAACACTTTTTAATCCCATATGGAGTAAGGAGATCATTTCCTCAACACGTGAGCTTATTCCAATGAGATCCTTGAATATGTTTGGAGAGCCATGTCTTAACTCTTCAAGTATCTTTTGACTAATATCTTCGATAACCATTGACTCAGGGCTATAAAAAAGAAAAAAATTACAACCTAAGTTAAAACTTTATCAAAGAAAGTAAATAAAATTTGTAATGTCAATAATGAAAAAGAAAAGAAGCTAGAATGTTGTATACAGATCACAATGATTATACCTGTTATTTATATGCCATCCAACAAGGCTACCCACATCATTTAAAGCAGCTCTCCATGTTTTTATCTGTGCTTTACTCACCTTTAGGTCTTGTTCATGCTCAAAAAAAGCTTGCTTAAAACTATCATTTTGCTTTCGAACGTCAGATGGATTGACAAGGTAGAAAATTGGCAAAACTTTCAATCTAGTCTTTGACATACATTCCATGATCTTAGTTAGTTCAATCAAGCACCATTTGGAGAATACATATCTCTTTGAGATTACAACAATCGCATATTGGGAGTTTTCTATTGCTTGCATAAGCTCCTGAAAAATGACATTTCCATGCTCTAATTTCTCATCATCTTTGAAACAACTAATTCCTTTCCGCTTTAGAGCAGCATGTAGATGGTCGATAAAATTATTACGAGTGTCTTTCCCATAAAAGCTAAGAAAAACATCATATGTCTGACGAGTTGAAGGAAAAGATGAAGAAGAAAAAGAAGTAGCAACTTCTAGAGTGCTAGTTGATGCCATTGGAGGAAATTTCGAGAGTAGAATGTACTAATAATCTGAGGTGCATCATAAATTTGGCCTCATAAGAGTTAATATATATAGTTAACCAAAGTAAAGCATTGTTGAAGTTAATGAAAAAGAAGAAAGAAGGAGAAAATCACTCAACTAAAATCTTAGTTTTTCCCTTGATCCAACTGTGTTTGGTGCATTGCTAATCTACTAACCCGAGGAGTTCTAGATCTTGATGTTACAATTTGAGAAGGAAATCCCCAACATTGGATTTTGATGCGTGCATGCCATAGTTCATAAGCTTGCCTGATTTGAAATTGATTAGCAAGAAATTTGTAGCACTTTAGCACTTTAGTAGGAAATTTAACATTAGAAATTGGTTGGGAAAAAAGATGGATATGCATAAGCTGTAAACGAAATTTCTAATAAGCTTAAAGAATTAGTGAGTTTAGTTCATGTTTCTTTTTAAAGGTCACAAGTTGGCTTATTACCTGACCCCTCCCTCGAATTCCAATCTAGTTGTTCTTCAACGCCAATTCAAGTGTCTTTTAGTTAGCCTATATTAGTTGCCCCTATATGGTGGAGCTATGGCAAGAGTTAGGCTAGATGTATTATTGAAGATAATAGATGAAATTAAGAGTCATTTTTTTAGATGTATATGGACAAGGATGGTTTGGAAGACAATTCTAGCATTTTTTTAAATGCCACCCTTAGTGGATTTTACTCTCCATCAAAGATTAATTCCAAGAATAGCGTAAACCACTAACCATACAATCAATAAGTTGACACCATATTCAAAATTCAAATCAATCAATTCAAAGTTGGAATATTATTCTCATATTTCCAAACCTAGATAATTTTGAATTTATATTTTCATGTGTATTCCTAAATTGTAATAGTCAACTATCATTATTGTAATTATTTTCTTTCCTAGGATAGCAATCTTATTCCTTATTATAAATAAGGTCTAATCTTATACATACTTTTCATCGAATTCCAAACACTTGTTCTCATATCATTTTATTACTTTGCCTAAGAATTTTACTTTGATTTAAGAATTTCTCTACCAAATTTAATTATTTTTTAGAAATTAATTTTTTTAATTGATATTATATTAAAGAATGAAATAAAAAATTTTAATAAATGCTCAGAACAACTAATAAAAAGGATTTGGTTGCAAAGTTTCTTAAGATATATATTTTAACTTGCATTTATTATATATAGGTACAAAGAAATAAAAGACCATTTCAAAATAGAATAATTGACATTTTAATTATTAATTAGGTAAGAAAAATTGTATAAAGTAGAGCTTTTTTATTTCAAATTATTAAATACTAACAAAGAAATATCATTTTGAGTAAAATTTAGAGACTTTCAACTTTCATCTTTTTGTAAGTTTTGTAATTTTTGTAATTTTTATAATACTCGGATATATATATTTATGCTTTTTGTACACTATTTTTTAATAATACAAATTTACATTTTGCACTAGACGTTGTTTGAGTCATAGAGCACCCAAAAGCGTATGTCCTTTATTTTCAACAGAAGTCATTGGTCACGGCACAATGGGGGGTGTAAATAATAATAATTTCCCCGCAACAGCCCTCTTCAGGGGATCCCGTATGACTATATTCGGATATTGTAAGTGCGACTGTCCTTATCTGATTTCAAGAAAGAAGCTGGTTTTTGTTTTATTCGATTCATAAATGCACATTATTTGGTTTTTGGAGCATGCAAACGTAACATCAATACCATCAATACCTTAACACCTTGTTTTGTTACAAACAAAGTTCCAAAGACTTTTAAACAAGAATAATTTTATCATATCATTTTTAGACATAATTTTCAGGTTATCTCCCAAAACTATATTTTTTGCTGAAACAAATATACTTTAACCAAATTAAATCAATCAAATATATTCTGATGTAAAATTTTATAATTACCACTTTGTAGATATTATTAAACAATCAATACGTACATAAAAGTTAAGTATTACTAAAATTTCTTGCAATACTGATGTCAATTTTCATTGTATTCTTAAAGTTGTCACCTTTGGCATTAAGAAAAAAAGGACAGGCAGAAAAAACATAGATGCCAAGATAAGAATAAAAGAAAAGAGCAACTTGTAAATCCATTTGAGCTAAACAATCAGTATATGGAAAACTATGATACAAGAGAATAAACAGTTAAAGAAATAAAGCATTGTTGAAATAAGGACAAAATCTCATCTTTTAGAGACTCTCTATTCAACATGTCATTGTAAGTTACCACATTGTTTATGAGAAATCCTCCATCCTAGCTACTTGCTATGTTCTACTAAGATAAGATCAACGCTTCTTTAATATTGTTGTTGTCCTTCCGATTAACTTTATTTCATAATCACTAAATAATATTATACTTACTACTAAATGATATTAAAAGCTATCTAAGACTATTTATCTTTTGTGATGAAGTAATTAGTCTTTCATACTCTTGCAAAAAATAAACTAGTAGTCATCAGTCAACGATACTAAGCCCAGAACAAAATAGCCGTAAATCTTACACGTTGTAAGTTTCGAAATTCATATCTCAACTTCTAATCCCTAACACTCTACAAAATTTCACCAAGAATTATTAAATAGTGGTGATGGGAAATATTTTAACATAAAGTTCAAAATAATAATAAACAAAAAGAAAACCATGCATCCTTAAGTATTAAAAGTACTTTACTTCCGGTTCTAGTTGCAAAGTGCTTAAACCACCCAAACCATTGTGCAATCTGAAGGAACCCTAAACGCTTTGATACTTCTAATATCTGAGATCCTCGGATATTAGAACAAATATCCGAGGATAAATATTAGTTCATGAATTTTCGGTTAAAGAGGCCAAGCAGAAAAAGGTTTATGACCAAGATAAAGAAAATTCATGACTAGAAACAATAAAGCTTGCAGAGTCTAGTCCGATGCATCCATCAAGCTTGGAAAGAGTCACGCAAAACAATCAATTTATCTAAACTCCATCACAAGAGAACAAATAGTTAAAGAAATAAACCATTGTTGAACTTATTAAAGATACTAGAAATGTTTTTGTTTTCTGTTGTGATTTGTTATAATCAACGATGTAATAGCATCTTTTCACTTCTAACATATATTTAAAACTGGGTTAGGTGATGAGGGTAATTATGTAATCTTTTCATTTATAGATTTAAGGGTTTCTTGGAACCCATTGGAGAGAGGGCTCGTAGAGGACATGGCTTGGTGCACGAGGTGCCCGGTGGTAGAGATAGCAAAAACCCCGAACAGAGAGCCCGCTATCGAAGTGACTATAGCAACCGGCAGACAGTCCAGAATTTGGCATAGAGCAGCCCAATCAAGAGTGAGAAAACAGTGTATATATGTTTGTAATCTTCTTGATAGTCTCATAATGAAAGGAAAAATGTTTCATAACTGCGCTAGTGATAATGAACGTCAGACAGATTTATCTAAATCACTCTAAATTTGTTTGTTTTGATATTTACGCTTGATCTATGCCTATTATGTTGTGCGATGTGAACGCTTCTGCACTAACATTTTGTTGGCCGGGGTTTGGATTATCACTGATTGTGTTTTCATTTTCTTTAGACGGACTGGCCATGGAGGGTGAAATGACTAAATTCCAGAGGGTACAAAGTCGAATCAGGCTGATTCTAGCGTGTGATTGGGTATAAGGGTAATATTGCACTCTACTCATTTAAAAACAAGACACGCAGATTGAAGAAGCGACCGCAACATAAATCATGAGAAATGAACGACATGTAGATCAAAAGGGTTCCAATAAAAGTCTTAAGATGTTTCAAACTAGAATTAAAATTGGGTCCGACTGATTACCTGTGAATCGGTATCCCATCTTCAGCTCTGCATATCTATAAAACAGAACTTTCTCGAAAAACTTCAGACTGCACCCAGAGAGACTTCAGTAGCAACCTGCCCAAAAGCTTGAGTCTCAAGAGGAACCAAAAAAGCAGGCCCCTTTTGGTTGAAGGCAAATAGGAACAAAAACAAGACACGAAGGTTGAGACCCCAAAGGCTTTCGTGTTATTCCAATTTCAAACTAGTTACAAAGAGAGCCTATATATTGTGACTGCACAATGCAAAGGAATAAAGCTTAAGCTGTAAAATTACAAACTTTCTAGAAAAATATCTGTAGAAAATCCATTCTCACCACACATTATTCAGCATAAATTTCTAGAAATTTTCATCTTTACTAATGTTAGAAGATATTTTCAACAATCAATGTCATAAGGAAGTACTGTAAGATAAGGAAATTTCCATGATGTTGAGGCTTGCCTTGAGTGGAAGTTCCTCAAATGCAATGTTATGATTTGGTTTCAATGGTTTTATTATACAAACTAGAGTTGCTTTTAGATATGCTATGTTTCTTTCACTTCAAGTAAGTTAGAAGAGTTGTGAAGTTACTCTATTTAAGTTATATTATATGACAAACTAACTAATTTCTTGATAGATTTGTTGATAGAAACTACCTTTTTTTTTTTAAAGCAAACATGGAAAAAATTATTCAATACTCATTTCTTTTTGTCATGAGAACATAAAAAGTTTTAGATCGGAGTTTGCTATTTATGTAAGAGTAAAAAGTATTGCATTTGAGTATCTGAATTATTTTTAAGAAAAATGATTAAGTATAGACAATCCCTCTCTTATTTGTGTTTTGAATCTTTCCTCATTTATATTTTGATTTATAACATTCAAAAGCATAGCAAAAAGGGATTGAATATCTTGTTCTCTAAAAGGTTGTGGATATCTACTTGCCCTCATCTGCATTGCGTGCAAGAAACGTGTTGGATTGCCCTACCAAGAGCCATATCTCTTTTCGGCTATAATTTCGAAATATCTCCATTCATTCCTCGTTCCCACGGTTTACGGCAAATTTCTTAGCTTGCTTAAGGACCACTTCACGGGTTTTGAAGTACTCCATTATGACCTTCCCAAGGTAGGTGGTCATGTTGACGCTCTATAAAATCTTTGCGGGTATTTTCACCATAAAAACTGAGAAAAACATCAGATATCCATGAAGAAGTAAAAGAAAAATAAGAGGAAGCTCTTGGACTACCCATGGACCATTGGAGAACATTTCAGGAAGAATGAGATTTCTAGAGATGAAGGACGGAATGGTATAAGTTCCAACACTAGGTCAATGCCCATCTTCTTATATAAAAGTTGGTACCTTAGTTTTAATGAATTAGGAAATTTCGTTGTTAGTGTGGAAAGGAAAGACGCTTCTTTTTTTTTTTCTGGTAGAGAAAAAGCAAAGATTTCTTGAGCTGCAAAGAGCATCAATATTTGACTTGTCGAGCGTGTAGTGCCTTACTCTATCTGTATTGGTGCAAGTTCAATGTATGTGTAGATTCTGTGGAGAAGGCAGAGACGCTTTTTGTTTTGTATAATGTCTACACGCCAACACTAAAAGTATTCAGGAAGATGGAAGAGAAGAAAATACATTTGGACTTGCGAAAATTCTGGCTTCCCTCCCGGGTTGGTTGACGAGGCTTTCACGCAGTACGAGGTCAATGGTACCTGTCTATTTGGAGGTTGACCCGAAATGAATGTGATATCCATCACCATTGGCCTGAATTTGGAGGTATTCAACAAGAGTAACACTTTCAAAGTAATCAACATTGTGAAAAAAGTATTCAACATTAGTAAATTTCTAAATTTATGGTTAAAGTTAAAAGTATTAATTTAGTCCGAAATTGATTTATTTCAAAATGTTCTGCCAAAAATTTACTATTAATAGATATTTTGATCACATCTCTAGCCTACGTAAGTTTCTTGATAATAAAGCTTTTTTAAAAAAACTCCAATAATACTAGTTTGATAGTCTATATATGTAAATAACTAAAAGTGATGTTTCACTAATAACAAGTGTGAAGCTTCATAATTAACCCATTATTAAATTGAATTGAGTAATGGTTATCCTTAATTATTCCAGGTCGAATTATGATTACCTTTAAGCTTACTTTGCCCTTAGATTATGAATTATTTCCTTGAAACTAAGCACACATGTTATAGTTTTACATTATATCATTTCAAATCAAGGATTTTAAAGTTATGCTTCACCTAAATAGGTTTACTTTAATCACATAAAATTAATCAAAAATTTTTTCATGTAAAGTCCATAATTACCCATGCTGTAAATATTTATTAAACAATCAAAAGGTAGATAAAAATTTAGAAAAGCAAAACTCATTCTTGAGCATTACCTTCATATTGCATTTGTTTGGAATTGCCCTAAGGATGGATTCCAACCAATGACAAAATTTTAGCAAATTAGTGCTAACTTGGATGTGCATGCCCTAGTTTGAAACTAAAGAATCTATGGTCATGTCTTTTAGTGCCTACCTTAGCTCTTTTAAGTAATATTAATATTTATTTAATATAGGCACCATAATCATTGGGCAAACATAATTTATTATTTAGATGACTGTGAATTTTAAAGCTCTTTTATTCATTTTATTTTTTACCAAGTTGTCATAAATTTAGAAGAATGATCAACAAAATTTTCAAATAGTTTGTAGCAGAAGTTCATTCAGTGCATATTACTTTGTTTTCTTCTTCCTTTTATCCATTAACATGAAAATGAGAGATGTTTGTTTGACCTCTCCCTCAAATTGCAAGGCAATTGTGCGAAGCACTACAAGCTTGATCCCTCCTTTGTGTTTAGAGAGAGTAGTGCTAAAAGAAAAGACAATGCAGTAGCAAAAATAACTACTAAATGTTGTAAACAAGGAAAGAAATCTATGTGGTATCTGTTGTCCCCAACATTCCAAAAATATAATAGCTAGATACAAAATCATGTACTTTACAAGGTAATTGTCAACCCTTGACTAATGGATTGAGTGGCTCTCGAATATGCTACTTTGTCTTATTAGATAAGCGTAATACTTCTTTTATATTTGAATTGACCTTGCTTAAGAGTTTATTTACACTTCATGATCAAAAAATTAATTTTTGATATGTCTCATACAATAAACTAATAGTCATTAATCTACAATCAAAAGTCAGTTAACAGAATGACCATCAATTTTATACATTCCAAAATTTTGATATTTGAAATTCTCGTTAGAGATGTAACAACCAATTATAACTTCACTTAAATCTATCTCAACGTACAAGCCCTTATTTGAAAAGATGGTCTAGATAGCATATGAGTAAAATTCAAGGTTACTTCCAACAAACACAAGATCCAGTCATCTCATTAGCCCGTTAAAAGCCGATACGGTCGTCTTCTTTCGAATATATAATTGCAGTGAAATTGCACAAAAGCACTACGGGCCTGATCCCAATATCAAATTCCAATCTGACTGTCACACCAACATGGGGGTACCGGTTTCCTGTCACGTTTATGCAGAGCACTGTTGAGCGTGTTCAGCAAGACAAAAGAAAAGAAAAGCAAGTAGCAGCAAAAATCTTGATTGGAAAGTTGTCAGGAAAGATCAACGAAATTAAATGGAAGTCTTGTTTACAGATTGGTGTTGAACCGTCCAAAGCAGAGATAGCAAGCCAGACGACTTTCTAGAATTCCAATCAAGTTTTCCTTTAACGCCAACTGCACGCATCTGGTGGGGTTGAACGTGTTGACGAAGGTAAAAGAAAATAGCAGACATTTTACACCTTGCATAAACCTTAGCTGCCTTCCTTTACACGTTGTTTGACGCGGCTGTCGAGAGCCCGGACGTTTGCAGTGTCGTGTGATTTTAAGCTGGTCCGAAAAATCCACTTGGTTTTCATTGCCAACCTTCCAGGAAAGCACAGTTCACTGTTTAAGGTGAACTCTGAAGGATCTTTGCGTGTATCATTCAAGGGTGGACTTATGAAGTAATTTTATATTTAAAAAGTTCTTTTTATTGAGTTAAATTTTCTTAAAAAGATTAAAATTTTTAATATTGTATTAGAGTTTAGTTCATCCTTTGCATTTCTATGAATGTGAGTGAAAAATTTAATAAGGTATAGGCTTGTAGAATAGTTTATATATAAAAAAATATCCATCTTCTCTTAAAATCAGCTTTGTTAAAAAGGGATTTAGTAGGAAGAAATATTCATAATCATCTTTAGTATCCGCCCCCACCCCTCGCAATTACTAAACACATGAAATGTACATCTCTATAACGCTAGTGTTAAAACACTTTGTATTGGTTTAGAGAATCAACATGCCAACTTTAGTCTTAAACAAAAATTAATTTTCTGAGTTTGGTCTCTCTTTTTCTTTTTATCAAAAGCAAATATGCACGAGGAACAAAAGCTACTTTCCGGAGAACAAAGCTAGGTTTCCTTGTGCCCTGCCTGCTCAGTTTACTCATGAGCTGTTGGCGAAAACCATCACTTTTTACCGCGTCCTTTAGTTGCAAATAAAGCTTCTAATGACTAAGTTAATAAGACAAAATACTACTTAAAGACTTTTAGAAACAAATTAGATCAGACATTTTAAAATGAATGATTTTAAAGTTTATGGGAGGACACTAATGCAATTTCGCAGAAGCCCTAAACGTCCCTCTGAAATTCCAGTCTAGCGGTCTTTCAACACCAATTTCACACGTCTGTCGGTGCTTTTTTTTGACCAGCGGCACATGGAGGGGTACCTACGTTTCATTCCATGGCGAACGTATTCAATAACGTTCATAAAACGAAAAGACATTTGTAGTCGCAAAATTCTTAGCTGGACTTTGTTTGACGCGGCTGCTACGAGAAAGAAATCATCCTCTATCCCTCCGACCACCCAATAATGCTCAATTCAATGGACTCTTCACACCAATCAACGGTGAAGTGTCGGGCACTTCGCTAATGGGATGGGTTGGAAATTTCAGAGTAACTCAAGGAATTGGCCTATCCATTTGTGCCAATCTCCTCACTGCATTTTCAAAGTTTCTAAAACGTATCACAAGGTAGATCCCTTGAAAGATAGAAAGAAGAAGAACTAATTTCCTATACTATGCAATTTTAATACTTGTATCACTTAATCTTTAGTTTAATTAGAACAGATATACCCTAAACTCCGATGACTTTAAAACATATTGCATTTTGTTTGATTTTTATTTCTAATATTGGATATCTCAAACACTATCGTCTATGGATGTGATTTTATTTCTTTCTTTATCTTGAATTCCCAAGAATAAAAAGGAAATTCCCATATTCCACAACAATTATAAAGTTTAGTATGCAAGTATCTTTGTCAACACAATCGTTAGTTTTCCTTCTTCTTTTTTTCTTTCTAAATATCAAAGCATTTGCAATGTCATAGCATGTAGGGAGGATTGTCTTAGAAAGGGGAAGATTATTTAGATCTAAGCATATTCTCTACTTGTCCCTACTTGCGATGGTCTAGTTACACAAAAAAATAACTAAAGTGATTGAGATAAAGAATAACAATAAGCCATGGAAATATAGGTGAGCGTAAGTGTTTACATAGTTACAAAAGTTGGGGATATCTTCTAAGAAACTGTGGTTTGATAAATAAATTCTTTTTCTATTCTCCAAACTTCTTTAGAATGTTGTGGTTTGGTTCAATGGTTTTATTCCAAAAATTAGAATTATTTGTGGACATGTTATATTTGTTCCATTTTAGATAAGTTAGTATAATGGTAGATTTAATCCTTTTAAGTTATTATATGACAAACTAACTATTTTTTTGATAAATTTAATGATAGATAATTTTTAAAAAATTGACAGGGTATTAGTAATCCTTCTCTCATTTAAGCTTTAACATGTGATACGATCTAATAATAATAATAAATTTTCCATCATTAGCCTAAATATAATCTTTCCTCATTTGTATTCTCATCTACAATGTTAAAAGCACCGCAAAAAGGGATTGAAATGTTATCAAAATTAACGTTGTGAAAAATAGGCCCAAGGTGAGGAAATTTCTAGGACATTAATGATTGCTTTGAATTAAATTATTAAGAGGGACTCCCCTCGCCTAGTGATAATTGGGTCAAGACCCTTGATTGGCACTTGGTCAAGGGTTCGAATACCTTCCCCCTCCCCTATGTGCATGAGTTAAAAGCAAAAAAGAAAATTATTGTTCATATTGTTTATGTGCACTAGGCCTACATTTTGATGTGCAAGTAGGGAGAATTTATCATACTTCATTATCTATTTCTCAATTTTATAACATTTTTATCTTAAAGTTCATGTTTTAAAGTTTTTTTGCTAATAATAGTTTTTATTATCTTAATTAAAACTAATTTTAGACTTTAAATAAATAATTCTACTTTCATTACCTAGAGTTAATAAAATTATTTTTTTGAAATCTTTTTTAATTGCTTCATATCTATCCAAATTGCGTGAATTATCACAATTTTTGTGCAATGTTCTTCACGATGGATTCACAACTAGGGGAAAACTTGACCATGAATGACTTGGTATGAAAATGAAGAATGACATTATTGAGTATGAACTTCTAAGAATTTTTATATCAAAAGATTTTTTGGGAAGAGGCGGTCTAAAGAAAATTCTATATATTTTTTGTGAGAAACATATTCCATTTTCTTCGTGGAAAGTTGAAATTTTGTGGATCAAGACGTCCATCGTGCCAAACCACGCTTGGATGAAATTTCAACTGTGAGTACTCTAAGCGATGTGAATGGGTTTAGATTCTGTTAGAGAAATAGGAGCCGATTCTTTAATAAGTCGGGAGGTGACCTCTTAGTGCCAACCAAAGGTGAAGACCCCGCCTGTGGCTTGCCTCAAAACTTTTCCCATAATGCACGTCAAAATTCAATTTTCATATGGTATCCACCGCATCCAATTACCTGAGATGGAGGCGGCTTCTCTTCGTATTTTTTTTTTTAAGTGATAATTTTGCAAGTGGTACGAAAATTCTACGCCTCCCAACATTTCTCTCCACAAAAGTCCTTCTCACAACAATCTGCCAATACATGATCCAAAACACTATAAAATTAAAATTTAGACTTCTCTCATTCAGAAATTATATCAAAAATGCAATTTCAACTCATTTGGCCATTTCGTTCTTCCTTTTTTTCTTTTCTCTTTTTTTTTTTTTGGGTGGTAACATTTGTTGACTCAATGGTAAGTTAGCATGACTATTAACTCTTACTTTCAAGCACGGACTTGATATTTCAACTTTGATAATAATTTCTTACTAATTTCAATTCCACGCAAACACACCCCAAGACGCACAAAAGTCAAAAAATAAGTTGAATAAAAAGTTTGATTTAAACAATTATCAGCCCATTCATTACATCACCATATAAAGACCTCAAATGGGAAAGAAGACTTCATTTAAAAATGAATTTTGGTGATGATTAGACTAGCCCCTAAATTAAGACAAAAGACTTTAACCTCAGATTAAAGTCATCTACTATTATTGATATTTGTCCATTATGATAATGGGTGCGTGATATTATTCCACATTGTTAAGCATGAAGCAATAAACTCGTTTAAATTATAAAATGTTTTATTAATTCTTAAGTCAATCTAAACATTTGATGACTAACTTTTTAATAAATATGATGTCCCAGGAATTTGGAGTCCAAACTCCCACGTAAGAGGACAACAACTAGTGGAGAGGGGATAAAAGGACATTCTATAAGCAGTCCGTATTCGTTTCTTACGTGGGCTGTTCCAAGGTCCGATTGCTAAGATCAGGATTCCAATAAACCTCAAAGCAGCAATGTGGGCCCACATCTTCGGCCCACATGGAACCAACGAACCGGGAAACTACCGTAGCCACTTTGTAGCGCTGCCCTAAGTTCCACCCTTTCCGTGCCCAATAAGCATAAACTTTTTTTTTTCCCCTCTCCAAATCGTTCGTAATTCAGAAATTGCAAATTTTAAAAATGAACGAGTAACCACATGAATTCATACATTAAATTTAGTGATAAATTTGAGAGGTTTATATAAATTTATTTCCAGAATTTTGCTAGATTTAAAATAAAGTAGTCAACATAACCCTATAAATTTAGATTTTTAAAAGATGTCAAACTCTTGAATGATAATAATAGATTTGTGACTGTCAAATTAAAATTCATTAAAAAAATCAGATTACAAAAATATTTTTAAAAAAAATTAGTGTTTTGAGTTACTGTAATATTAATATGTTCAAGAAATTCTATATAGTTTCAGAATTTCAAGTGAAAGGAGAACCTTGGGCAAATTATCACAATATTGAAAACTTAAAGCCTTAAGGTTTGGGAATATGTTAAAGTTTGGTATTTCAATTAAGTTTCATGTCAATGTGCTATATTTTGTCAAAACTTAGTCAAAAACAAATAACTACATAATAAAGTTTTTTAAATGGAAAAAAAATGAAGAATACCATATGTTTACATAACATCCATTCATTATTTGAACTGTATTTATAATATTTGATACCTTAGATGTTTTTATCAATAGAAGTTATTTTCAATTTCCATCCTTACAATACTCTATGCTATTGTCAATAAAAGTGTGTTACACGCGTCATATGCCAAAAAAAAAAGAAAAAAAGAGAATTAGTATGAAATATCAATTCGTTTGCAACGCCCATAGTGTGCACTAGTGAGGATTTTTTACAGAATAGAAGATTGTTTATATCCAAGCATATTGTATGCTTGGGTCGGTGCTTGTAACTAGCTATTTGTGCCAAAAAAATTACACAAATAAATAAGAATTAAAAGGGATTGAGGTATAGAATCATAATATGCTACAAAATAAACTGGGTATTTATATGGTTATGAAAAGTGGGGAAATCTTGGTAAGAATTTAGTGCTTTCTTTTCAATGTAATATACATGCTATATTTTCTATTTTAGGTAAGTTAGCTTCTTCTTTTTTTTTAAACAGGTTTGTTGGTAGAAACTACTTTTTTTTTATAGCAAATATGGAAAAAGTTACTTTATAATTATTTATTTTTGCCATGTGAACACAACAGATTTTTGACTGGAATCTATCTTTTTATGCAGAAATAAGGAGTATTGCACTTCATAATTTGAATAATTTTTTTTCAAATGATTAGGTGTAGACGATTTCGTTCTTATTATATGAAAAGTTAATGCCGATTGATGTTTTCAGGCCAGAAATTACGGCTCACATGGCAACCAGTCTCTATCTGTCTCTTTTATTTTTATTTACTTTCCTAGGCGTAGTGCAAATTTTTGTTCCATGAGCTTCTGCGTCCCGCTCAGCAAATACTCAGTGCCACTGCTTCTAGCTTTTGGTGTAACCGTGGAGTTTGTGGTTAACGTCTTCTTTCATGCATTGTATAGACTAACAAATAGTTTCGAGATTTTTATGGAAAATTACAGTTATTCCATTTTTTATATAGGTTTTCTAGGCTTATTATTATAATTTTTTTCTTGGTTTGTCAGGCTTAATGCAATTTTATTACCCTTACAGTGAGATAAACAATGGAAAAATCTGCAACTTAAATGTTTTAGCTATGTTTTCTTGTTAACTAGGAAGATTCTTTGGAAGTTCTACTAGTCCTAAATAATATGGAAACAAAGCACTGAGAAAGAGAGATTTGTTATCTTGCTGACATAGACAAGAAAGGAATCAACTGGAAGCAACTATTAAGTGTTCAAGAATATGCTACTTTTGCTCTTGTTCATGTCCAGGAATCACCACTAAGCTAGCTCTCCCAGTAGAGCAACTTATGCTCAGCTCACCAACTTGTTTTATATATATATATATGTAGCACAACAGAGATTGAAAGATGAATAGAAATTAGAATTATTTTTAACATTTGTAAATACAAACCAATGTTTTCTTTCTTTTTTATTTCCATATCTTGCAATACTAACAATTTTACACTTGTTAGTTACCCATCTTTCCAATATACAGGAGCTGCTCAAGGCACATGCCCAATCATTTTAGTCCAAGTTCCTCAAAGTGTTCTATTATTCATGTGTAAGAAATGTGTCTCCTGCATTTAAGGAGTACGTCGAAGTTGTGGATCTAATCTTGTTTGAATCATTTTGGTGTTAATTGGGTTAAGCCATTTTGATGTATAACAAAGTGAAAGTGGCTTATGAAAGTATTGATGCAATAGATAGAGCCATTTGTATTGAAAGTATTGAATTTAGTTTATGTCTAAAAGATCTATTTGAAGACCTGTATCTTTAAATGATGTGACAGACAATTAAACTTTCTTGTGCTTATTGTGTGGACTAGAATGAATTGGTACAGAGATATCGATAAATAATGTCCCCATTCTTTCGAAATTACCTATAAAATGGTCTTATCTTACTGTATTAGCTAGTTAAGTTACGTGTGGGCTTTAAATTATTTAGGCTACTTGCTCTACGGTAGATGTGTTTGATACATAGAACCAGAATGAGGGATGGCCTACAAGGCTTTCATGCTTGGTGATGTGATAAAATCGACCTGGTTATTGAGACTTGTTTGGTCCAAATTCGGCTCCACATTGCTTCTTGAATTTGTCTACCCCACCCCTATCCCTGGCAAGGAAAACAAATTCAATAAAAGAAAGTGCATTAGTTGACTTAATTGTTGATTTTTTTTTTTTTCTGAGTGGAGCTTTGGACTAGCATCCAGCCTATCCTTTTCTCAATGCCTTCTATGTCCCATGTTCAAACAAGCTACTTATACTAAAAAACATCTTGGTCATTCAAGTTAAGTTTCCCAAAACATTTAATATTGATGTGTTAAGGAATTTCTGGTTTGTCTAATTGCATTATATTAGAACATTTAGTTTTTACAAATTGGATTTCCAATTAATTTTTAAATTTTAAATTTTACCTACTTTTATGTACTTATTATATTCTATATGATTATTTATTTATTTGTTTATTTATTGCATATTGAAAGGTTAAGTTGAGGCTTTCTATTGTAAAAGGTGCAACACAAAATTTAGAACAATTTCCCATACAATCCTTGACTTTCCTAGTATTTTATTTTCTTACAAAAGGAGAACTAAAGCGTGCAAATGGGAGAGTTTCTAGAGAAATTAATATTGTGAAAAAGTTGAAAGCGATAATTTAATCCAAAATTTAGTTTGGTGGCACGGCTTGAAAAAGTTGGACATTTAAATATGCAAACAACTCACCAGTTCTTGGCTTTGTAATAATAAGTCCTTTCTAGGAACATTAGCACATTTGATTTTGATCTAAATTATTCTCCAATGTCTTTTGTAGGACGAAAACTTAACTATGGACGTATAATTAGGGTACTATGTGAGATTGATTATGCATCTAATATGGGCTTGTCGTTTTCTTTTTCTTCTTTGAGGACATGTAATTGTATGGTAGTTCTAGGTAACTTCGGGAGATTGACCCTTCCGTTCCAACCTTTCATCAAGATCCATTTTATCTTAAAAAGCTATAAAAGATTAATTATATGATGACGAGTTTGTTACAAGAAACTGACAGGAAGTAGACAGTTTTACCCATTATGTGATATTTTGTTGTCTATTCTTCATATTCTTAACACTTACATCATATAATTCTTAGTTCAGTTGGATTAGATACATCATTAGATATACCTTAGTTTCATACCAATGTCATATAACTCCATTCATATTAGAATTTTGTTACTTATATTTAATTAGAAAAGATAATTTATCACTTTTCTTAAAATTTCAACATTTATTTCATTTTCATTTTAGTTTAATCATATTGCATACTATTTCATATGTAATAGGTGGCCAGATTATGTACATCTTGCTACCTAAGGAAAGCGCTGCCGGAGAAGTAAAGAAAGCTCTGCTGCGATTCACGGCCGAAGTTACTCCGGTGTGTGGGTGCGCGTGTGTTGGGATGTTGGGTTATGCGTCTGGGCTGTGCGCTTGTGTTGGGTTGTTCGGTTATGCGTCTGGGCTGTGCACGTGGAGCCCAAGTGGCTACACGGGGTTTGTGATTAGGTTGATGGAGTTAGAGGCCGACTTGTCTTCACGCGTGCAAAGGAGAGTGCGTGGCATCTGTTGTATTAGGTGAAGCACGTGCCAGCATGTTGGTGAGGATACGTGGCATGTGTTGAGAATGTGCTAGCTTATGCAAACAATAATTAATATATAAATTATGATGAATTGGTATGTAGATATCAATAATTAATATCTACATTCTTTCAAAATTAGCTATAAGGTGGTTGTGTCTTACTATATTGGCTAGTTAATTACCTTTGATCTATAAATTTATTTAGACAACCTTTTTTTTCTATAAAGAAAATCAAAGTGCATTAATTGGTATAATTGGGTTTCTTTGAATAAGGGCTATCTGGTAGACTTTTTAGACAAGCTAAATATATGACAACATGTCTTACATCATTTAGTTTGACAAGGCTAAATGTCCAAAATATTAATTATTGATGTCTTAAAAAAGTTCGTAGGTGGTTGCATTATTTTGGAACATTTGGTATTGTTAAACTTAGTTAATTCAAAGTGTCAAAACTTCAAGTTGATATTTGAAATTTTTTTTATGTAAGAATATTATATTGTTAAAGTTTTAGTGCATAATTGAGCAAAGGTTCTTCAATAGGTTTTAGATTTGATATTGTAAGAAACTTTTGGTTTATATTATATATTAGAGATACTTTTGTTTAATTATAAGAAGGATATAAAAAGCTTGATTAAAGTTATTTTAGATTAAATTAAGCATTTCCTATGCAAATGTTAGATACTTTTAGAGACTTATTGTATAAAAGGATTATATTAAACATAAATGAGCATTGTTTTATTCCACTTCTTACACCTGTGGTTTTTACTAAACTTCCGGTCCCTATCACAAGTATAATCTCTCATTTTTATCACACCCCCATTCATGCAACTAAAACTATATGGATTGTAGTACCCTTGTGCAATGGCAGGTCAAATTGATCTAAAACTATATGGATGAGTGTATGTGTAAGAAATTAAAATATACATAACACCATATGGGTGCCCATAGGAAACGTGGAGAGCTGACTTGCAGGTCGAGTTACGTGTTCGGCCATACCTGGTCATGTTGCCTTATGCAACTTCTATAGTCCTAGGTGATTTCGAAATTCTAGGACGTGACAAGAGGTTGGTTAAATGACTTCAAAATTCAATGGGTGGATGAAGACTTCTCAACATAATTATAAGGGTGGCTTTCTCACCGTTGCATATCATTATAGGTCAATCCTAACGATTCGTGCAACAGCAAGTGGTTCTTTAAATTTATTATATATATTGGGCGTAAGGGTTATATTTCGTAAATTGAAAGCATATACAAGAAAACTATTGGCCAACCAGATGGATGCTTCTAGTGCTCTAGTGTTACAACTGTCCAAAATAATCTCTTTCAAAATGATTCCACTTGCTTGCATGTATAATTTTCATATATTTCATGGTAATTTTTCTTTTAATATCTGTAGATTTTCAACATTTATAACAAAAGCAGAATGACAAATGTTATTGGATATGTGGAATAATAAAAAATGTTAAAACTTTAGAAAGAAAACATTTTACTCTTTTATTGCCCATACGGTTGTGCACTGTACAATTTTTTATTAGGAGTTAAAATGCACAAAGTTCAATAAGACATTTTTAAACAAATGTGAAAATGATTAACTTTCTAATCACTTTTATAACTATTTGATGAATCAATGAAGGCTTTTATCTTAACTTCCTTACCTTTTGATGTTAATAGTTTCTAGTTCTCATGACATTTTATTGTTGATTTATTGTACCCTTTTCACAATTGGTATAATACAATTGCTTTTTATTTTGTATGTTGGACTTTTTATAGGAGCAAGTATTAATTTCTTAAAAAACTCTTGTAAAGTCATATTTTTTCAGCCAAAATATTAAGTAAAGATTAAAAAAACTTTAGTTAAGAGTCATATCTATTTAGCCAAAACATTAAGCAAAGATTAAAACAACTTTAGTAATATATTGTCACACTTCCAAAAGCCATTGATGTTAAACTAATATTTTTAAATTTTATTTTATTTAGAATGACTTCAAGGTATATAATTGCAACAAAGATTAGAGATTCACTTCATATAAGTAAATCCTTTGTTAGACCACAAGAAAGGAGAATTCCAAAGATAGAGTTGAAATTTGATGGCTACAAAATATATCAATAAGCGTGTAGTAGTGATAATAGAGTTGCTAGTCTTGCTAATCAACTGTATGCAAATGATCCCATCCCATTCTTTTCCAATCCCATTTTATTTCCTATTGGCTTTGATGTCATTAAACAAAATGGGAATTACAACCTTCATTTTTTTTTGTGGAAAGCTAAATTGTATTAATAAATTTTAAAATATAGATGCATAGGAACATACTTTAGTATTACAAAAGTTGCTATATCTATAAAAAGATAAAAGTTGGAAGCCTTCAAATTTCACTCAAAACAACATTTTCTTGGAAGGATTTTATATTTCTAAATAAAGAAGCTCTTCCACGTACTATCTTTTTTACTTTGGCTAGGAGAATAGGGATATCAATTGCTTTCCATGAAAATGTTTTCTATTTCATTCAACCTATATACAATAAATGCAAGCTAAGAAAGATAGCTTATGAAATTTAGCAGCTAAATCTTTTCCTTAATTGCTTTGATCATCCAGCGTAGCTTTTCATTCCATGCTCCAATGTCACGTCGGATTCCATTTTGAGTAAGAATACTTTTCCAAATCATTCTTGTCCATGCACATTCAAAAAATAAATGACTCATGTTTTCTAAATGAGATTGACGAAAATCACAATATACATTTACCGATGGAAGCCACCGTACAACTTTTGTTGTTGTAGAAAGTTTGTTCCTACAAACAAGCCATCCACTAAACTATGTTTGCTAATGCCACCAATCCAAATTAAATCATACCAATCCACAGTTGCATTAACTTTCCGAAGATCATTATAAATCTTTTAACAATAATATGTAGAACTAGAGAGAACAAAGGCGAGTGTAGGCCTTAATTTAAAAAGACCCTGCCAACTTTAAGCCATGGTACCTTTTATGTCTAACTGCATAACTAAAGTTCTTTTATACTTTGTACTGTGAATCCATTTACTTCATAATGTTAGGAGATTTACGGGATTCCAAAGCATACGTCCTAAAAGAATTTTATTCTAGATTTTGAGATTCAATAAACCTAATCTCCCTTCCTTCTTTAGTGAGCAAATAGTTTGTCAAGAAACTTTATAAGACCAATGCACACCTATATAACCTTCATTGCCTTGAAAGTATTGTGAAAATTTATAAGGCATACCAGATTTGGTAGGCTTGGAGAAATGTATTATAGTTCTTCTCTTCAAGTGTCTCCATCAAAATCCAAGACCTAAGAATTTTAATTTTAATGATCTTGTGTCAATTGCAGACATATGCGTAGGACATTGTCTTAAGAGAAAGAAACTTAGAAGTATAGACATTGCTGAATGTTTGTTTGAGTGTCATGGAAGGCATACAAAGAAGCATTAAATGTCTCCATCTAATGTCAATAAGCTTTGACATCGGCAAAAGGTTTTCAATCTCCTATTTGCTTAAAGCCCTATTTCTCTTATTAGTTTGAGTGTTATGAAAGGCATGTGAACCATTTTTTGTTTATGTATGTTTTGGGTTATAAAATAAATGCATGAGAGTATCTTTTTACTTCATTTGATATTTGCATTTGGCTATAAGAGAGGTTGACATTAAACAATGGTATTGAGAGTTGCTTATAGAATTAAAGTCTCATGTCATTCAAACTATGTCTCTTTTGTTTTTGGGCTTTTTTTCACTTATATTTAGGTCTTAGATATTTAATAATATAAGAATATTGAAACTAATGTTTATTTGGGATATGTATGCGAAATTGTCTAGAGACTTAAGGGAAGAATAAAATTAAAAAATTCTATTCATTTGTCTAAGAATAAAGGCTTAGTAAGAATAATGGATTTAATTTATAAAAAATTGATGGTTATTAAAAACAGCACATTAGCAAAATCTAAAGACAACCAAGTTATTAATGGGATTTTAAAGTCTAGTTAGAAACTACTAGAAAGCTTTTTAATCTTAGCCAAAAGACATCACTTAAAGCAAAAGTTACATGACTATAGAACTTCATAATCTCATAAGTAGGAATTCTTAAGTAAAATTCATTCTATCAATTTTATATTCAAAATAAGACGATTTGTAAATTTTTATTCTCTTTGGATATAATGTGTCTACCTAAGTGTTTTAGACCATCTAAAGAAGTTCAAATGCTGAAAGTTTCTAACAGAAGAGAAAATCAAAGGCTACAAGATATACTAAAAGATACATATTGCTGATGATTGTATTGTCCTTATTTCGGTTGAAGCAAAAGCTAATGACCTTGGCAAAACTATCAAGGCGTTCTTTACCTACGTTGAAGAAAAAGAAGAAGCTCTTTGGAAAAAGATACGGCCACATGCTTTTGACAAGTTTCATTTATGGATGTGTATTTATCTTGGCCTTATGAAGCGTTTACTAGCCCATAAACAGATATTGGCGTTGCTGTCGACTGCATTGGCTTCGCATTGAACGATTGCATAAGAGAAGTGGTCTTACACCTTGTGTCAAAAATTGTTATGAAATGCATCCCCACAATCACAAGAACCTTTAGAATTATACATCGATGTGTGATAAAAACTTACTCATCTTTTAAAAATTCAAAACAAAAAATCTTTCACACCCTCATTTTTTATAGAGTATCAAATAAAAAAATTCTAAGAATAATTTCTATTTATTCATCATAAAATGTTGAAAATTCCTCTTTTAGCACAATTCTTCACTCGTACTTTAATTTGATACCAACAATTTTCGGGACATTATTTTACCCCTAAGTAAAAACACTCCGAACACCGGCATGATCATTAAATCTATGCGTGACTACGTTTCCGTTGGCATGGGATGCCACCAACTATAACATAGCCCAAGAACGCTTGTAGCAAAGCTCGGATCGCGTGCTTTATCAAATGTTTACCATTTCAATACTACTATTTTGAATCGTTCGATAAACCTTTTAATATCTACATCTAAACACTACATAAATTGTGATAAAATTTACTTATAACTAGTGTGACAAGTTCTCTAAAATCTAATCCCTCTAAAGGAAAATGTTTCAGTAGAAGAAAAGTTATAAGATAACAATAGTTGATTTATTGAAAGTTAACATTTTTTTTTGGTAGTTAACATTCAAGAATTATATATCACCGTAAAAAATTATAAGATTATTCAGTTATAATATCATCATTTTGATTATTAACATTTTTAAGTTCATCTTGACGAAGCAAATGTTATTTGAAGACAATATTAACACCATATCATTTACCATGATATTTTGTCAAAAGCTATCATGTCTAAATGGTTTTTGTTCAAAAACAATATAAGGGAACCACTTTTCAAGTGACCAATTTGGTTGCTACCAAATGACATACTTGTAAGTGATTATAGTTGTAATAAAAATTTTCTTATGGTAATATTTAAAACTGCGTCATTATTCTTAATTATTGTTAACTCCTAACATTAAAATTGGATGACAAAATATTTGAAGTACTCAAAATTCCTAGAAAGTAATCAATTACTTGTAATAGCCATTCTAATATAAGTTCAACATTTTTCACGTTATAATATAATGCTTTATGTAGCAAAAAAATAATAGGAAAATTGTAATTTTGAAATTAAATCTTCAATCTAACTCCACAAAGTGTATTAAGATTTTACTTCTAAAAGAAAGTAAAAGAAAGCAAAAAGGAAGGTTAAAGGGTTGCTCAACCATCTTTGGAAGGATAGTTTTAATACCATATCCATCTTTTCCTCTATTTTATGTAAACCTTTATTGATATTATATGCTTATGTTCCTCATAATTGGGATCTTCCACTTAAAAAATTGTTGCAATTCACGTATGTGATTTTGCATCTTTTTAAACCCTCCTCACCGACATAATAGAAACAATTTTTAACGACATCAAAGTCATCAATAAAATGACTTGGAACTTAAATGGTAACCGAATGTAATGTTGCATTAAAAGTTACCAAGAGAAAGTTGCTAGGCTAATGATCAGTTTGATCACTCAGCTAGAAACTACTTTTGCTTAAATAAAATATTATTGATGCAATATGCCCTTTTGAGTTATTTAGCCATTAAATCAATATATTGTATTCTTATTCAAAGCCAATAAACTTGAGGTTGTATAGCTAATATACTCTAATAAAATTGATTATCTATAAATAGCTCTTCATGAATCATTTTTGATCACTCTATTAAAAGGTACTTCTTTTTAAATAACATCACATGATACAATATGCCCTTTCACTTTAGTTAGCCATTAAATCAAAATACTTTCCTATTGAAAGTCATTTGACCTAACACAATATGCCTTTTGCATTAGTTAATGATTATGTGTAGATAAAATTGATTATGATAGATAGCTCTTCGTGAATCATTTTGATCACTCAACTAAAAACTACTTTTTTTGAAATAAGGTACAATTGACACAATATGCCCTTTTGCATTAGTTAACAATTAAATGAATATACTTTATTCCTATTCAAAGTCATCTAACTTGACGTTGTATAGTTAATATAGTCCAATAAAATTGATTATCTATAAATAGTTCTTCAAGAATTATTTTGATCACTCAATTATAAACTAATTTTCTCTAAATTAATTATGATTGATACAACATGCCTTTTTGTGTAAGTTAGGTATTAAAACAACGTAATTTAGTTCTACTCAAAGTCATTTAGCTTGACGTTGTATAGTTCATATATTCTAATAAAATCAATTATAAATAAATAAATCTTCATGAATGAATGTTTCTTTAAGATACTAGTATGCAGTATAAAATCTTGTATTGCTAAAACATTATTAAACATTGTCTTCTTATTTAAAGTCATGCAGCTACATTTAATATGGGTAGTATATTTTATTATCTTATAAATAACTCTTAATTTAGAATTCCCTATTTTTCAGTACTTGTTTTTGAATAAATTCAAACTATTTAGCTGTGCAGTCTTTTCATTAATGAGTATGGGATGGTCTGAATTTTACACATTATAATCTTAAGTCTTGATATTAAGTTGTTATTCAATCATCCTTTGCAGTTTTCGGTTTGAAATAAAATAAAATCTCTTAGTCATGTAGTTGATGTTCTCTAAAAATCCAACCCTTCTTAGAAAATAACTTGAAATCTTTTGAGTAAGGTCAAAGGGCATCATTTAAAGTAAAGTGACCAAAGTATGAGACTTTATAATATTCATAAATCATAATTATTAAGTAACACTTGTTTAATTGAAATAAACTTTATAAGAGAAATACTTTCAGTGAAAATGTGCCTAATCGATCAATTCCATGGAAATATAAGGGTTTAAATCTAAATTATTATCTAAGTTAAACTTCAAAATCAATATCTTAATGGAAAAATATTGATGGCTGAAAAATAGCAAGAAATTTATTTTCTTACAATCAAGGCCTAGTGAAAATGATGGATTTAAGAATTCATATTTGAATGATTGATTTGATTAATTTATAAACAATCAATGCTTATTAAAAATAGTACACTAGCAAAATCTGAAGACAAACTCATTCTTAACAGACTTTAAAGTCTAGGTAGAAATTATTTGGGAGCTTTTTAACCTTAGCCAAAAGACATCACTTAAAGCAAAAGTCACACAATCTTAAAACCTCATAATATATTAAGTAAGAATTTTTAAGTAATTTTCATTCTATCAGTATTATATTCAAAAAAATTTGATTCATAGATCTTTACTATTCTTAGGGAAAATGTGTATATATAACTATTTTAGGTCAATCTAAATTACACTTCAAACACTAAGAGTTCCTAACGGAAGAGGAAATCAATGGCTACAAAATATAGTAGGAGATACATAGTGATAATAATTGCATTACTTATCCTTACTTTGGTTGAAGTGAAAGCTAATGACCTTGGCAAAACTACTAAGGCATTTTTTACTAGCGTTGAAGAAAATGAAGAAGCATGTTGGAAAAAGATCGGGTCACATCCTTTCGACAATTTTCGTTTTTGGATGTGTATTTCTCCTGCCTTCGTGAAGTGTTCACTAGATCATGAAATAGATATTGGCATTGGTTCCATCTGCATTCGATTTTGCATTGATCGAATGCAGGAAAAGAAATGACTTTACACCTTGTGTAAAGAATTGTTATACAATCCGTCTCCGGAACCGAAAGAACCTTTAGATTTCTTTCAGATGCAAGATCCATAAGCTCCAAATCTAGCTACGGTAAGAGTTGCCTAAGTTTCCTCTTTCTATTGTTTTCTTTTTGTAAGAATTAAGAAATGCATGAATATATATTGATATGTAATAAATACTCATTAGTCTTTTAAAAATTCTGAATGAAACACTCTTTAACACTGTCATTCTTATACGGTATCAATGAGGAAAAACATTCTAGGAATAATTTTTATTTATTCATTATAAAATGTTGGAACCTGGTTCTTTTAGCATGAATTTTTACTTGTACTTGAATTTGACACCAAAAAGTTTCAAGTCATTACTTCACAATGTTTTGAACATTTTTCATGCCTACATCAGTACATAGACAAAATGATTTATGAAAGCATGTTAGATGACTAAGTTTGAATTGTCTACCTTATGGTAAACACTTCCTTACTTAATGTTTATGAGTGCTCCATAGTCAAACATGGCTAATTAAGCTACAATTACAATAAGTTTTTACGTTTACTTACTCATCTTTTGAACATTAAAGTTATTTGAAGGATGATGCTATATTTCCATCCATTTAATAACAAGTATGCTTTTCCATTTTTTAATAATCAATTTATTTATTTATTACACTTCATAATTATGGCTCTTTAATGTTTCAGATTTCAATTGGAAGCTGCTCAAGGCTAATGGGGAGTCAGACTTGCTTATTATCTTTTCCCAATTATCCATTGTCATGAATAATGTATGGTAGAGTTGTAGAATAATATAAATAAGGGTCTCATACTACTTAGTTTAGAGATCCCGTGTCACTAGACATTATATTGTTGCATATTTAAGCTTTACTTTTTAGTTGATTAAACCTTAAGGCTTGAAACTAATATAGCTTGGTATTTGAAATTTATGTAAGATTTGTTAATCTTGTTTTATTTTTTTTCCAGTAATTTAACACAGTGTGTGATGTCTAGCTCTAGCAAGTTTTAGAAGCTTGTCAAATCTCAGTATTATCTATATACATGTCACTGTATTTATTGCAAGAGGGATTGTTTGTTGATCAAAAAAATTTAGGTCCTTAGCTCTTACAGAAGACGACAGAATACTTTATATGACTAAGAGACATGTATATCCCCTAATGGCATCCACTACATCATAATAGTATTAAATAAGATTCTAGTGTTAGACCAAAAGGTTCCAATTTTGAAGCCATACAACTTAAGTAGACCAATTTAATTCTTTTGCTAAACAAAGATATAAATAGTTTAAATTTCTCTTAGAGGCTTTTAAAGAAGAAAAGGGAAAGAGAACTTAAATAACCCACGAGAAGAGTCCAAAGATGATTTATTATAGAGTATGATTTCAAGGATACCTCATGAATGGGGGGAACATGTATGATGCCTGAAAAATAAAACAATTTAGACGATAACACAAAGATATGCATTCCACAACTTCTTCTAACATGTCCGAAAACTTACAAGAAGACCATTTGATTGATGCAAATTGGTGTGATTTGAAGTAAAGGGTAGGAAGGATAAAGAAAGAAAGAAATAGTCTACATCATGATTATTTCAAAACTTAGATGTTTACCAAAACACAATGTTGTCTCACAAAATACAAACGGAAGATTAAAGCTATGAAAACTACTTTTTCTTTTTCTTGTTACAATCCTTAGAGTTATTACGGACCAAACAAAGCTTAATCTATTTCTTAACACCTAGGTTTGCTTAGCCACCTTATTTAAGCAACTTCACCTCAGTAACATGTAATAATAATTCCACTTCCAGCAATGTGAAACCTATATTCAACTAATATACGGATGCCTTCACCCTTAGTTGCCAAAATGTGGACATGGTTGTGTGGCAGTGCATAGAATTTAGATAAGAAGTAAAAGCCCCTGCCGAGCACAAACAATAGGATGGGACTTTCAGGTCGAGTTATGGACCTACGATGGGAAATAAAGATAGACATATTAGGTTTTGATGAAATTATCATGTCTTCGGATTGTACTAAGTGATTTTTATTATTATCAGTGTTTTAGTACGAAATCTTTTTCTATATGTGAATATACTTCCTTTTTATATGATATTGAATTACCTCAGTTTTCTTGGAATGTGATTCTCCTTAGAGAAAATCCTGATTTGAAGTCAAGCAGTACATGGCCCCGTGGGCACACAAGGAAAGCTTGTTTCTTTTTTTAAAAAAAAAAAGAAAAAGAAAAAGAAAAAAGAAAAAAAAAAGACAATAAAAACAACAACAGCAAGAGAGGATAACCTCTCTTTTTATTTTTCTTTTTTTAATTTTTAAATTTTTAAATTTTTTTTAAAAAGCAAGCTTTCCTTGTTTACCCACGGGGCCATGTACTGCTTGGCTTCTTCATATCAGGATTTTCTCTAAGGAGAATCACATTCCCAGAAAAATGAAGTAATTCAATATCATATAAAAATGAAGTAATTTAAAAAAAAAGACAATAAAAACATCAATAGCAAAAGAGAATAACCTCTTCTTCTTTCTTAATCTTTCCGTACCCCGACAATATAGGTGCTACAAAACGGCCCCAACCAGCTTCATATTCATAGCTGCTTCGACCTGAACCGAACAAGCGGATTAAGCAAAATGCTACCTCCGGCACTGTCCCCAGCAACAAAAACTCTAAATATCGGCTTGATCGCTCAACCTCTGCGGGACACCATTTCCGTTTGCACGGGATGCCACACACTGGAACGCAACCTAAGAATGCTCACAGCAAGCTCAGATCGAGTGCTCCGTGAAATGTTACTGTCTCTATGCTGCTATTACTCAAGAAATATTTCGTGGATATAATATTACCCAAAATATGGAATTAAATTCGATTTCTATAGTTTCAAAGAACAAACCACAGGTACCCAAATAACTCATTCATCCTTTTAAATGAGATATGCATACAACAAATTTTGAATCGTTCGACAAACCATTTCACGATTACATCTAAATAAAAACGCTGGATACATTATGATAAAGAGTAGTTATTACTAGCGTGACAAAGTTTTCTAAAACCTAAACCTTTCGAAGGGCAATGTTGCAGTAGGAGAAAAGGTGTGAGAGAAAATTACTTAGTCCACCGATGGTTACCATTTTCAACTTCATCTTGGTGAAGCAAATGTTATATTGTGACAATACTAATAAAATGTTATTAGCATGATATTTAATCAAAAGCTATCATGTCTAAATAGTTGTTTGTTCAAATAAATTAGTAAGAGCATTCCTTGACTCGTGATCAATTTGATTGCTACCAAAGGGCATACTTCTAAATAACTACTGTTTGAATAAAAAAAATTGTGGTAATATTTAAATACATGACATTATTCTAAACAAAGGAAATGCCATATTAAAAAAATTATCAAGTCAAATTTGCTAGGCTTATGATCATTTTGATCACTCATTTAAAAACTACTTTTGTTTAAATAAAATACAATTGATACAATATATGCCCTTTTGAGTTAGTTAACCATTGAATCAATATATTTCATTCCTATTCGAAGTCATTTAACTTGACCCGGTATAGTTAATATAATCCAATATAATATATTATCTATAAATAACTCTTCATGAATGAATGTTTCTTTAAGATAATATTATGCAATACCATATTCTGTATTCCTAAAACAATAATTATTAAATTTTTATTCTTATTTTAAGTCAAGTAGCTGCATGGGTAGTATGTTTTATCATCTTGAAGATAGCTTTTAATTTAAAATTCCCTATTTTTCAATTCTGGTTTTCCTATAAATACAAATTATTTAGTTATGTAGTCTTTTCTCAAATTACTAATGGGATGGTTTGAATTCTACAAATTATAATATGATTCCTTTACATATAACTTATTATTTCGTTGTCCTCTATGGTCATTGGTTTGAAATTAAATCTCCTAATCATATAATTGATGTTCTCTAAAAATCTAAAACTTCCTTAAAAACATAATTTGAACTCTTTTGACTGAGGTCAAAAGACACCATTTAAAGTAAAGTTATCTAAGTATGAAACAACAAAATCTCCATAAGTTACAATTATTAAGTAACACTTATTCAATGAAAATAAACTTTATAGGAAAATTCATAGATTATAAATTATCTTTTTAGAGAAAATGTGCCTAATCATTTAGTTCTATAGAAAATTTAATGATTCAAAATTAAACTTCAAAGCCAATATCTTAATGGAAAGAAAGTCAATGGCAGGAAAAACATATGGTAAGGTATTTACTTTCTAGACAATCAAGGCTTAATAAAAATACTGGGTATAAGAATTCATAGTTGAGTGATTGATTTAATTAATTTATAACAAATTAATGCTTATTAAAAATAGAAAGAAAACCAAGTTATTTGTAGGCTTTTGAAGTCTAGGTAGAAACTACTTGAAAGCTTTTTAACCTTAGCCAAAAGACATCACTTAAAGCAAAAGTTACATAATTGTAAAATGTCATAATCTCATAAGGAGGAACCCTAAGTAATATTCAATCTATTAGTATTGTATTAGAAAAAAAAATCAATGCTTATTAAAAACATAACATTAGCTAAATTTAAAAAGAAAAAAACAAGTTATTAGTAGTCTTTTAAACTCTAGGTTGAAACTAATTGGAAGCTTTTTTAATGTTAGACAAAAGACATCACTTAAAACAAAAGTCACATAATTGTAAAACCTCATAGTTTCATAAGGGGAACTCTTAAGTAATATTCATTTTATTAGTATTATATTCAAAACAAGACAATTCATAAATCTTTACTATCCTTAGATAAAATGTGTCTATATAAGTTTTTTAGACCAATCTAAATTACACTTCAAACATTGAGAGTTTTCTAAGAAAAAATTAATGGTTGCAAAATATACTAAGAGATACATAGTGACAATGTTTATTGTAAGATGGTTTGCAAGTTGCATCAAAATAATTTTGGTGCTCAACTTCTACAAAATAGACTATATAATAGCTTATATTATTAGTAGACATGTACAAAATAGATTGTATAATAGCTTATATTATTAATAGACTTGTATGTCATGATACAGTGTCTATTACATTAAAGTAACATTAAGTAGGATTCTAGTGTTAGACTAAAAGGTTCCAATTTTGAAGCCAAAAACACAATAAACTTACGAAGCAAAGATGTAAATTGTTTAAATTTCTCTTATAGGCATTTAAGTTAGAAAACAAAAAAGAAACTGAAATAATCCAAGGGAAGTGCCCAAGATGATTTCTTGTGAAAGAGGATTATAAGGATACCACATGAATAGGAGAAACACGTATGGTGCTTGGAAAAGAAAATTTTGGGCAGTAATGGAAAGATATCCATCCCACAACTTCTTCTAACATGTCCAAAAATTTGCAAGAAGAAGAATAAGAGTTAAATTTTTCTTAGCCATTTAATTGATGCAAATTTGTATGATTTGAAGTAAAGGAGCATGATAAAGATAAAGAGAGAAAGAAATAGTGTACTTGACAATTATCTCATAACTTAGATGTTCTCCAAAAGACAATATTATCTCAAATAAAATATAATATAACAAACCCACTTGACTTATAATCATGGTGACCATTCTATTTAAATTTGTCATTAATAAACCATTCCTGTTTAAACAAAAAATTCTTTATGATAAATTTATATTATATAGCATTTAGACTAATAGAAAAGGAAAATTAAAGCTGTTAAAACTAATTTTTCCTTTTCTTGTTTCAATCCTTGGTGTTATTATGGGCCAAAAGCAAAGCATGAGCTATTTATTAACACTTAAGTTTTCTAGCCATGGTACTCAAGCAGTCTTCCTTTGCAACATGTACTAACAGTTCTAGTTGCAACAATGTTATAAACTTATAACCTACTTTGATGCTAATTATTAAAATCCTCAAATGTTAATACTAAACTAAAAGTTTAAGTTATTATTGAATACATATACTATATTTGTTAGCATTCCAACTCTTAAAATAAAAAAGCAGTTGCCAGATCACTGGCGTGTCTGCAACACATGGCAGGTCATAAGTACACGTGGATGCATTCTATGCATTCTATGTAAGATACACACAACATCACCGAGGAAAATAACATTAGGCACAAAGACGCGCGAGTGTACTATGCGTGCTTCATCTTTGACATTACACCTAAACGTCTCCTCCACTGTCTCGCCGGTTACCATCTGAAGATGATCCAAGAGGCAGTTAATTTAGAACAAAATGGTCTATCTATTATCATGTAAATCGAAAGTTTCATCGACTACACTGATGTTAATCTCATTACAAAAGTCCAAAAATTTTAGGGTTCTTTAACCCATATGTTTAGAAGAAAGTTGTGTCAATTCATATACAAAATTCATTGTTATGAATAGTTCTCTCTTCTGTTTCATTTAGGTTTCGATTGCTATAAAAAGGAAATTCAATATTGTACTCTCAAAATCATCAAATATATAAGCTTTTTTTTATTGTTCTTCCTATTGTTCTTATTTTATTCTATTTTTTCTTTTTTTTTTATACATGAACGTCTACAATATTTTGTAGAAATTCTTGTTCTTATTCCAACTATGCTAAAACAAGCTTTATGCCCATACCAATCGGAATGATCATTCAGCCACTGCATGACTTCGTTTCCATTGGCACAGACGGAACACCACACACTGGAACACGGCCCAAGAATGCCCTCAGCATGCTTAGGCTGGGTGCTTTATCAAATGTTACCATTTCTATGCCACTATTACTTTAGAAAAATTTCTCTCGTATAATATTACCCAATGTATGGAATTAAACTTAATTTTTATAGATACAAAGAACGAATAAGAAATACCAATAAAAGAAATAATATGTTCATCCTTTTAGATATGATATACATTTAACATATTTTTAATTGTTTGGAAAACCTTTTCATATTTACATCTAAATAAAAACGCTACATAAATTATGATAGAGACTACTTATTATAAGTGCAACAAAGTTTTCTAAAACCTAAATCTTCCAAGGGGTAATGCTGCAGCAGTAGAAAAGTTGTAAGGGAAAATTACTTAATTTACCGGTAGCTAATATTTATAACTTCATCTTGATTAACCAAATGTTATCTTGTGGCAATACCAACAAAATTTCATTTAGCATGATATCTTATCAAAAGCTATGATGTCTAAATAATTGTTTGTCCAAATAAAATATTAACAGAACTACTTGACTTGCAATCAATTTGATCGATTCCAAAGCGCTTTCTTCTAAACCACTACTATTCAAATAAAAATTTCCTTATGGTAATATTTAAATGGATGACATTATTCTCAATCATCGTTGAGTCCAAAGGTTAAAACTAACTAACAAGTGGCACATCTAAGGTGAACATGCTAAAATATCTAAAGTACTCATAAATCCTAGAATGTAATAAATTATTTTGAACAATCATTTTATTGTAAGTTTTATTATTTAATGGTCTATGTAGAAAAAATAATATGCATATTCTAATTTTGAAATTAAATCTTGAATTTAACTCCACCAAAACATATTAGTATTTTACTTCAAAGAGAAAGGAAAACAAGAAAACAGTGGAAAAGGCATATAAAAAAAGAAAGAAGGTTAAAGTGCTACTCAACCATCCTTGGAAGGATAGTTTTAATACCATATCCATCCTTTCCTTTGATTAAAAAAAGCAAGTTATTTATTTTGTATGTTTATGTTCCTCATAATTTGGGCCTTCCACCTAAAATTGTAGTAATTTATTTATGTGATTTTGAATAGCTTTCAAAGCCTAAAAAAGGTCTGTTAAACACTTCTAATTGGAGTAACAATCAGTGAATTCTAAGTCTTTGGATATAAACCCTTCACATCTACTTAAGAGAAACAAGTTTTAAAAAGTCATTAATAAAACAATGTCCTTGGAACTTAAATGCTGTAAAGGAAAAGTCACATTAAAAAAATTACAATGATAAAGTCACTAGGCTTATGATAATTTGGTCGCTCAATTAAAAACTTCTTTTGTTTAAATAAATATGATTGACACAATATGCCTTTTTGTATTAATTAGCCATTAAATCAATATGCATTACTCCTATTCAAATTCATTTGACTTGACAAGTACAGTTAATATAATCTTAAAAAATCATTACCTATAAATAGCTCTTCATGACTCGTTTTGATCACTTAATCAAAGACAACTTTTGTTTAAATAAAATGTAGTCTGTACAATATGACCTTTTGCATTAGTTAGCCATTAAATAAATATACTTTATTCCCATTCAAAATCATTTGAATTAAGCCCATATAGTTAGTATAATCTAACAAAACAAATTATCTATAAATAACTCTTCATGAATGAAGGTGTCTTTAAGATAACATTATACAATACAATATTTTGTATTGCTAAAGTATTAATTATTAAATTTTATTTGTATTTAAAGTCATGTACCAACATGTAATACGGACAGTATATTTTATTATCTTTAAAATAGCTCTTAATTTGCAATTCCTTATTTTTCAATACTGGTTTTTCAATGAATAAAAATTATTTAGTTATGTTGTCTTTTGTTAATTGACTAATGGGATTGTTAGAATTCTACACATTATAACATGACATCCAAATATAAAACTTGCTATTTCACTACCCCTATAGTCATTGGTTTGAAATTAAATCTCCTAGTCATATAGTTAATGTTCTCTAAAAATCAAACCCTTCCTTAAAAATTAATCTGAAATCGTTTGGCTAAGGTCAAAAGACACCACTTAAAGTAAAGTCACCTAAATATGAAACTTCATAATCTCCATAAGTCATGATTATTAAGTAACACTTATTTAATCAAAATAAACATCATAGGAGAAATCATAGATTATAAATGATCTTTTTAGAGAAAATATAGCTAATCATTTAGTTCCATTGAAAATATAAGGATTTAAATCTGAATTACTATCTAAATCAAAACTTCAAAGTCAATATATTAAGGGAAAGAAAATCAATGGCTAAAAAATATAGTAAGAAATTTAAATTTATTTTCCAAAAAATCGAGGCTTAGTAAAAATAATGCATTTAAGTGCTCATAGTTAAATGACTGATTTAAATCATTTATAAACAATCAATTCTTATTAAAAGTAGTACATTAAAAATATTTAAAGAAAACACGTTATTAGTTGGTTGTTAAAGTCTAGGTAGAAACTACTTGCAAGCTTCTTAACCATAGCAAAAGGGCATCGTTTAAAGCAAAAGTCACATTATTGTACAAGCTCATAATCTCATAAGGAGGAACTCTTGGGTAGTTTTTGTTCTATCAATATTGTAATCCAAATAAGATGATTCATAGATTTTCACTATCCTTAGAGGAAATCTTTATATATAAGCTTTTCAGACCAATCTAAATTACACTTCAAACTTTGAGAGTTTGTAGCTAAAGAGAAAATCTATGGCAGCAAAATATACTAAGAGATACATAGTGATAATGATTCTATTACTTCTCCTTGTTTTGATTGAAGTGAAAGCTCATGACCTAGGCAAAACTACCATGGCATTTTTCACTTGCGTTGAAGAAGAATAAGAAGAAGAAGCTTCTTGGAAACCGATAAAGCCCAATGCTTTCAACAATTTTCGTTTTTGGTTGTGTATTCATCCTAGTCTTGCGAGGTGTTTGCGAGACTATGAAATAGATATTGGTATTGCATCCGTCTGTTTTAATTTCTGCATTAAAAGAATAAACGAGAGAAGTGGTTTTACACCTTGTGTAAAGAACTGTTATAAACTCCGTCTCCACAATCGCAAGAACCTTTAGGTCTTTAAGATGCAAGACCTATAAGCCCCAAATCTACCTATGGTAAGAGTTGCCTAACTTTTCACTTTTTATTGTTTTCTTTATTGTAAGAATTAAGAAGTATATGAATGTCTATCAATGTGTAATAAATAATTATTTGTCTTTTAAATGACCTAAGCAAAAAAATTTTAATAGTCATCTTTACATAGTATCAATAAAAAAATCTAAGAATAATTTCAGTTTATTCATTATAACATGTTGAAATTTGTTTCTTTTAGCATGAATCTTCACTTGTACTTTTATTTGATGCCAACAACTTGCAGGATATTATTTCATAATTTTGTGAATGTTTTTCATGCCTACAATGGTACATAGGGAGAATGGTTTATGAAAGCATGTGAGATGATGAACTTTAAATAGACTACTTTATGGTAGATACACATGATTATGAATGGTTATGGGTATTCAATAGTCATACATGCCTATTTGAACCACAATAATAATAAGTTTTTATGTTTACTTACTCATCTTTTGTATATCAAAGTTACTTGAATGATGATGCTATTCTTCCATTCATTTAATAACAAATATGAATTTCCTTTTTTTTTAATAACCAATAATTTTTTTCGCATTTATAGTTTTTAATCAATAAGGTGAAATCAATCAAAAATCTTTGCATGTATAGTTTATAATTACCCATTTCGTAGATACTTTTTAAACAATAAAAAAATTTTAAAAGTATTACTTAAAATCTCTATTAAAAAACAATTACCGACTAGAAGATAATTAGGCTTGGAGAGTCAAGCAGAAATATCAATACATCGAAACTCTTACACAAGAGAATAAATAGTTAAAGAAATGAAGCATTGTTTGAACGTATTGAAAAAATTGGGAATGCTGGTGTTTTCATTTTCTTGGGACGAATTGGCAATGGCCAATAGATGCAGGGGATGGAGACACAAATGGCAGGAGGGTGAAATGACCAAGTTCCAGGGTACCAGTCGAAAAAGGTGCTGGTGATTCCCACATGCGTTGGGGTATAACGGTAATTTTCTATTTCACTCATTTAAAAACAACAATAAACCCAACAAATCTTGAGAAACAAACCATGATATATGTCAAAAAGAAATTTTGGTGAAGGCAAATGCGAAGGAAAACAAAACATAAGGTTTGAGACTTCCAAAGGCTTTTGTGGTGTTCCTATTTCAACTAGCTACAAAGAAAAACTTTACATACGTGATTGTACAGTGAAAGCACACGTAAGCTGTACAATTACAAACGAATTCTGTGTACAAACCACTGCTCCAGAAGACGGCCAAAATGTCGTCTTTAGTCAACTGTCTGTCCGACATGCTCGTTAGACGTGATCTTTTCATGTAGCTGGAACGAAGGCAGGCCTATGATCTCGTAAAAGGCCTATTGGATTGCAAAACCCAATCCGAGGAATCCTTTACCCTCCTATGATTATTTCAAGGTTTTACACCAAAAATATTGCAGAAATTGGCACAACGACTCTCTGGGGCTACTTGGTAATTACCCCAACAGAGATTCTGCACACCAAAGACTTTTTACAAACACCTTTTGGGCAACCCACGAAATTTGTCCAGAACAACCATTGCAATTGCTCTTTCAAATAATCTGCCCACAGATAAGACAACCCATATGCCCCCCACAAATGCCCACAGAAAGTTGTGAGTTCAATGGATCTTTTACAGTCCCTAACTACCCGCAAGTTTATATCAGCCCACAATTTGCAAATGCAGCCAACAAACGCAAAACAATGGGGCAACGATTAACCACAATTTTTAACTTAGAAGGCCCACCCTCGAACAACAAATAGCAACGTTAAGATCCAAGAAGCTTTCAATAACCCCGTTGGGCTCCCACCTTATCAACTTCCTCGGTGCTGTTTGAGCAGGTACATTCCCCAGAGCCTTCTCACACATTGTAAACCTTGTGGTCCAGAACATTGGCTTCTTCATTTCTCTTTGTAAGAAGACATTGCAGCCTCCCCAGATTTGGTATTGATTTCTCCATAGTGAGCATTTTTCCTTTGTCTTCAGCTATTGATTTCTCCATAGTGAGCATTTTTCCTTTGTCTTCTGCTATTGATTTCTCCATAGTGCAATACCTGCAGTCAAACGTAATGATTAAATGCTACTGATGACTGAAAACTTCCCTTTCTATGTTTTCTCTTCAGCATAGGCCCAAGAAGATTGAGAAGCGGACAAAGGAGAGCAAAGGAGAGCAAAGGAGAGCAAAGGAGCTCGCCATTGGTACCAAGAGGTGGCAGGCGAGTGACGCAGCAGAGAGGTTTCAGAATGAGAATGGGAAAGAAGTAGAGGAAGCCCACTGTTGTGCACTGTTAATAAAACTGTGTTGTTCAAGAAGAAAGGGGAAAACAAAATAAATTTGCAGAAACCAAATAACTTGGATATACTTTTCGAGTATGCAATCAGCTCGTACAACACTTCCAGCTGATCAAATGTTTCAATGTTAATGAAGATCAAATCTGTTTCATAAAAATACTTGACCTGAACACCACATTTGGCAAATGTAAAAATTGGAAAGATGGAAGACAGCAGCAAACTCACTTATAATCGGTCTATGAACAGGTGTTTCTATCTGCAGCAACAAAACAACCATCAAGCCTTTACAGTATTCAAGATAACTTGCTTACCTTTAATATCTTCTCTGAGGTTTTATGTTCCGCCGAAAAATTAGCAGTAAAGTAATAAAATAAACTTAAAGACAAAGAATCTACCTCAGCATGCTTGTACGTGAGACGGAGCCATAACTATGCACTGTCAGTGGTACATTGAAACCATATCTGGAAGCGACCCAATCAATCCAAATGCTATGGCACTCTTTCATCAAGCAAGCCAACGATAGTGAAAAAATATCGAAGCAAATGGTTAAAAGTTTCCCCATCCAAATAATGTGGGGAGATTTCATTTATCACTGCAAAATCATCAAAAAATATTCTATCTACCCCACGCTCCACCTATACATTCAAGTTGCACGATTCAATTGAAGCCTCAAGGCTGGCGTTATTTAATGCCTCGAAACCCTGTTTACGGAACTCCTCGCTGCGTCTAAACAGCCAGCCGTAGTTTATAAACACCCAAAATGCATTAGGCCCAACAGAAGGGACTTCAGGGGCAGAAAGGAGGACGGATTCTTTTATACCAACTTCGTTGACTTGAAAATGACAAAGCGCGGAAGAACAGAATTGTTGCCATCAAGTATTCCATAACTTGAATTCCCGCCCTCATCGATGCTCTGATAGATAATTAACAGAGCCAAACAATGCGATTGGCTTTCGACACTATCCAACCAATCTTCAAATGTTAAAAAAGGATGGCTTGGGTTCGATTGCCACCAACTTTCAATTGTTCTAAAAGAACTAGTAATCCTCTGCATGAACGAGTAGTCTGGAATTCTAGATAAGAATGCGGGGGCTACAATGTTCTCCAGGTTTCCATCAGTAATCTGTGCAATAAAAAACCAAGAAGAACAAGAAGTAAAATGCAGTATTTTAATCTATGACAGCAATAATAATTTCTGTTAATTTGAACATCCTTACAAAAGGAAAGAGAGATACTTACTTTCAGTTTCCGTTTTTCCGGGTTTTGTTCCCATTCATGAAATGAAGCAATTCGCAGAAATGAAGGTAGTTTTAGGATGATATAGGGTCTGCCATCATAACCAATACGAACCGCCGGAAGAGCACAATCACTACTTAACCCTCCATCCATTTCAGACTGAGAAATGTTCAGCGATAGACAATTCAAAACATTCAACATTGTTAAGCCGAACGGTAACTTTGGCAATGCTTCAAGTTCAGTACAACTAACCAACCAAAGTCTCTTAAGCTGATAAAGTTGAATCAGATCTGGTAGCCTCTTAAATTGGTTCCCAGATAGATTTAAGTCCGTAAGTAAAGATAAGCAACCAAGATTATCAGGGATCATTCCATCTAATATGTTGCAATAACCTAGCTCCAGATCTTCTAAACAGGTTAAATGTGAAAATAAAGGTTCTGACAATGCTCGAAGGCTGCTACAATTGTTCAAGTGAAGAGTGCGGAGTTTGGGAAGTTGATAGATAATATTTGGTATTGTAGTAAACATGTTGCCAGATAGATTTAAATGCTCAATTGAGGAACAAATAAGTTCACAAGGCATATCAACATTTAACAAATTATGATAACTCAGATCTAGTACTTCTAAAGAGCCCAAATGGGAGAATATTTAGCAGTAAACAACCAATGTTGTTTGGTCCATAACCACCAACAACCGAATTTGGAACTTCTTCCCAACCAAAGTTGACACGAAAGAATTCTATATATCTCTCTGCTGACTGATGTCTAGCTAAACGGTAAGTTTGTCCAAGGGTCATCCAACTCAAGTAACCACACAAATTTAGATAAGTAAGGGATGACAAACATTTAAGTGATAATGGAAACTCTTTAATGTTGGTCCCAATCAAATCAAGTAACTTCAAAGATGTAATATTACTAATAATATCTGGAAACTTCTCAAGTCTTGAACAACCAGTAAGATTAAGATATTCAAGAGACTCTAGGTTGAACTTATCTGGGAGTTTGTTAAGGCATGCACAACCTTCCATATCCAATTTCTTGAGTTGTTTTAGAAATCCAAGTGATGAGTGGACTATAGACAAACTTTTACAATGTTGAAGATCTAACTCAACTAGGTTTGGGATTCTGCTTACATCTGGTATCTCTGTCAAGTTGCACGAGTATCTCATGTCAATGAATTGTACCTTGTCATAATTTTGTAATTAAAAAATAAATTAGTAGATATACAAACTAAAATTAAATGTAAAGCAAAGGAGGAGGAAGAGGAGGAGGAAAAGAACATATGTTTGGTTAAATGAAAATCTAACCTTCCATTCCCTCAATTGTTTGATGTGGTTGAAAGGCATTTGAAACATAACAAGATTGTTTGCTTGAAACTCGGTTGGCAAGTTTTCTAAAGGATATCCAAACCATTTCAAATAACGTAACTCATTGCTTAACATGAAATTTGAAGGATCTCCACACCATTCCAAAACATGAAATGGATCACAAAATTCATGTTTATGAATTATAAGCATTTTCAATTTTCTCATTTTTGAAAATGCTTCCAATTTAGTCATTCTTGTTTTTGTGCTGATAGATCTAATTTGATAGCTTCAACTGTATCCGTTCCCTATAAACAAAGAATTATTAAAATTAGTATTATAAAAATATTTCAAAAAAATGTTATTTAATACACTTTTCACTTACAGTATTATGCTTCAAGATATGAATAATATCTTCATAAAGCCATAATCTACTATGCTTCCCAGGCTCACTTAGACATTCACAATAGATTATTTGTTGACCTAACTTTTTCAACAAATCATGCATCTAGATTGATCCACCAAAGTCCTTAATAAGACATTAGTCTTTGAGAATTTCAATATTGATGGCAAAATAGTTACCAAGACATTGCAATTTGTTGTCATGTTTACTAATAGAATCCTTATACATGTCAATGAACAAATATGCAATATCTAAAAATAATTTTTTTGTGAATCCTCTAATACATCAAAACTTATTTGAAGTATATCCAAAATTTCTGCATTAGGCTTTTCCTTCAATTGATCTCGAGCAACTATCCATGCATCCATTGTTCTACCAAATAAGAAAGAACCAAAGGTTTCAAGAGCTAATGGAAGGCCTTAAGCATAATGCATGATCTCAACACACAATTTCCAATAATTTGGTTCAGGATGGTCTTTTTTAAAGGCTTTCCAACTAAATAGCTCTAAAGACTCGTTATCATTTAGCTCCTCAACCTCATAAATGTCATCCACATATCTCTTTAACAAATGAAGATCTCTACAAGTTAAAACAACTCTACTCCCTTGTCCAAACCAACAACGATTCCCTCTTAATGCCTTTAATTGTTCTTCTGTATCCACATCATCAAAAATGATAAAAACCTTTTTATTATGTACTCTCTTTGCTATCATGTCACTTCCTTCATAACTATCCCATATTCTCAATCCACTTTCTCCAAGTATTTTATGACAAAGTTCTGTTTGTAAATGGACCACATCATGGGTTTGAGTCTTTTTTCTAATATCAACAATAAAACAACTAGCTTCAAATTGAGGAGAAACTTGGTCATATAAGACTTTTGCTAAAGTTGTCTTACCAATACCACTCATCCCATAAATCCCTACAAAACAAATATCATCCAAGCCTAAAAAAAGTAAGGAGATCACTTTCCTAACTCAGGGCCTTATTCCAACAAGTTCCTTGGGTATATTTGAAGAGGAATTTCTAGACTTAACAAGTATTTTTTGACTGATCTCTTCAACAATTCCTGCTTCATAGCTATTAAAAAAAACAAAAAAATAAAACTCAATTAACATTGAAACATTCTCAAAGAAAGTAAATAAAATTTATGAACACAATCCACAAAAGAGTACACTAAAGTTTAGTGTATCCAATTATAATGACTATACCTATCATCTACATGCCATCCATTAAGATTACCAACATCATTCAAAGCAGTTTTCCACATTTTTATATGCTCTTTGTTAACCTCAGGGTCTTCTCCATGCTTAGCAAATGCTAGTTCAAAACTACCTCTTTGCTTTCGTACATTAGATGGATCAACATGATAGAATATGGGCAAAATTGTTATCCCAGTCTTGGTCCAGCATTTTATGACTTTAGTTAGTTTCATCAAACACCACATAGAGAAAGCATACCTTTGTGAGATCACAACAATTGCATATTGAGATTCTTGTATTGCTTTCAAAAGTTGTTGAGAAATATACTTTCCTTGAATTAGTCTCTCATCATCTCTAAAACTCATAATCCCTTTTCGCTTCAAAGCAGCATGTAGATGGTTTGTAAAACCTTTGCGAGTATCTTCACCATAAAAATTGAGAAAAACATCGTATTTCCATGAAGGAGCAAAAGAAGAGGAGGAAGCTCTAGGAGTATTCATGAATGCTATAGGAGAATATTAAGGGAAGAATAAGATCACTGACAGCGAAAAGATGCTATAGGATATGTGCCAATGCCAAGGTAAAATGCACACCATCTTATATAGAAGTTGGCATCATTAGCTTTTTCTCAATTTGGGACCAATTCGTCGTAGCCCCAGTATAGAGTCACGAAAAGCAATCCACCAGAAGTTAAGAAATGTCTTTTATTTGATACGAACCGAACGCACCCAATTTGAAGAAGCAGTGCTCGCCGGGTCCGTCCCTCGTATTCCAAACTGGCTATCACACCCATTTCGCGCGCCTGTCGGTGCTTCTTTTTGACCTGCTTGCTATGACGTTGCTACAGCAGTGTTGTACGTTTTCACGCTTTCCTTCCATTAGACGGTGATTGTTGAAAAGAATCTATCAGAAAAGCAAAATTCACTGTGAACTCGAGGACTATCTATAAGAGTTGCATGAATTATCAAAAAAAAAAAAGCTATTTGTCATAGAAATAATCATTTGTTGGACTTAATTTAGATGTGGTCAATAAATTTTATATTATTATAAAATATATAAAAATTTTAACTAAATTTGAAGAAAAAATAACTTTAGTCATTATTTGCTTTTTTAAAGGTCCCAAAGTGGCTTGGTACTACAACACGCCACTTTATCGACTTCCAATCAGGCTGTCCTTTCAGTTCTTCTTGATGACCTGGTGGGACTGAATATGAAAAATTTGTAATTATCCATTTAATAAAATAAAACTTCTCAACTTCGACGGAGTCTTCTCCTTTCTTCCATCTTTGTCTTGTGATAAGTTTGTCACAGTAATCAGGTTGGCCAAGGTCCAATCTGGCTCTCTTTAAGCACTAACTTCACTCAGTCTGTCAGTTCTTTTTATAACAGATTCTTATTGATATTTTTAGGATAAAGATGGAAGAAAAGAAAGGGTAAAGACATTTGCACCGACGAAAATCCTAGCTTCCTTCCTACGTTGGTTGACGAGACTATTCTGCAGTGCGAGGTCAACAAGACTGTCCGGTTGGAGGGTGGCCAAAAAGAAACCTACATCATGTCCATCCCCACTGCCATCTAGCGTGAACTTAATGTATCTCATAAGATCCCATTATTTGGCAAGAATTTCCATGTTCATACTGCTTTGTAGTCTCCATTGATGTGAGAAGCCGATTTGCTTGCAATGCAATTATGATATGTTCCCAGCATTTCTACTTAAAATGGTACTGAACGTAATTCCTAGTTTTCTTATTATACTGTTGAGAGGTCAAGGACATGGTATCCATCCCCACCACTCCCGAAAAGAAGAGCTCATCGTTAGCGTGTCCACCATAGTGTGCAAATTATCAAAAGAATCCACTTTCTCCTTCAAAAGAGTCAACTTTTTCAAAGGAAATTTCAATCTGGCTGTCCTTTCAAAATGTATTCATCCATTTGTCTGTTGCTTTTCCAGCGTCCGGTAGGATAGAGAGGTTTCTATCTTTGTTTACTTGGAAATTGTCTGCATGATGGATTCAAAGACATCGACGTTTCTATCGATGCTACCTTGTCTTATGGGATACAAACACGCGGTAGACTTTGATAATTAACACCTTTGCTGTTTTGAATTTTTGTTATCTTTCCAGTAAAAACAATTATTTGTGAAACAAAAATTTTACCACATAATTTTGTTTAAATTTTTTCTTTGGCGAAGTTATCATTATCATTATATTCTTTTTATGAATCTATAAGACGTTTAATTTATTGCATTGTCAAAAAGATATATAGACTATGAATAAACGTATAACATTTTGATTTGTATAAATGATATGAAAGCACAAAAAAGAACTAAAAAAAAAGTTTCTTTGGGCAAGTAATGTAGATATATGACGCTCTCACAAAGTAGTGTGGCAAATAGTTTGTTCACTCAAGAAGGAAGGAGGATTGAGATTACAAGATCTTAAACTTTGGAATAAAGTCCTTTTGAAATGTATGCTTTGGAACCTTATAAATCTTCCAAATGCTTCTCTACGGAGTAAATGAATCCACAGTACCAAATGTAAACAAACTTTAGTAATGCAACTTGATATCAAAGGTTCCATGGCATGGAATTGGAAAGGTTTTCTTAAATTAAGGTCTACACTTACCTTGATTCTTAATCGATTTACCTATTGTTGTAAAAAAATTTATCAGCACCTTCGACTAGTAAATGAAAAAGTGAATTGGTATAGTCTCATTGGACTGGTGGCATCAGCAAACATAATTTCATTGGATGGCTAGTGTGTCAAAATCAACTTTCTATAGCAGAAGGCATGGTACGATGGCTCCCTTCAATTAACTTATATTGTGATTTTTGTCACTCTCATATTAAAAACAAGAATCATCGTTTTTTAAAATGTCCATAGACAATGAGGGTTTGGAAAACTATCATTGCTCAAAATAGAATTAGACGTGATATTAAAGAATGGAATGAAGAATTGCAATGGATGATCAGAACAACTAAAGGAAATGATTTGGCTGCTAAACTTCTTAAGTTATCTTTTTTAGCTTGCATTTATTGCATATGGGCAGAACGTAATAGAAGACGATTTCAAAGCAAAATAGTAGACATTCCAATCATGCTAGCTAAAGTAAGGAAAATTGTACAAGGAAGAGCTTCTTTGTATAAAAATATTAAATCCTCACAGGGAAATGTCATTTTAAGTGAAATTTGGAGGCTTCTAACCTTTATATTTTCATAATTCTTGTAATTCTGGGGTATACCCCTATGTTTTTGTACACTATTTCTTATTAATGCACACTTACATTTCTACCAAAAAAAAAAAGAACTAAAAAAGAGAATTCATGAACTGAAGCTCTAACAAATATTTTTAGATTTTTCAATGAAAGATATTCCTAATATTAGGTATTTTAGTTAAGTGATAGTGATCCTCGACATTGGGATATTTACTATCAGATTTTAATGACCATTAAGTCCCCTTTTGCCTTTATATCATAACTTCATTTTCTTTGATTGAATTTCATGAAAAAAGTTGGATTAATTAACTTATAAATATGCATTATTCTGTTGTTTTTTAGTACGCACAGATGTTACAGTTTCACGTACCAAAGTTCTTAACATTTGACATATGATAACTAACATCGACGTATTAAGTCTTTATTTGAAAGACCACAACTAGTTGTAGTGTTTGTTTCCAACGAGCACGGAAGCAACTATGGTCATCCAAATGCAACACAGCTGCAGTTTTGGAAACCAATTTTCTGGTAAAGAGACCAAATTGCACTTGGCCAAGCCTATTTTATCGTTTAGGATAAATTTCAAAGGATCCTCTTTTACTCATTCCACTTTCCATATGTAATCATAACTTTAGTAGAGCTATCAACGAAATTTGTAAGTAATTTGCAGGAAAAGCAAGTTCCATTCGTATTGCTTTTGTCCATTGACTCAAAAGCTGAGACGATCCTCTTCTTTTTTAAGTTCGGTCCTCTTTCTTTTGTAGAAGTAATTGCAGTGCAATTGTGCAGAAGCCCTACACACCTCTCAGATTCCAATCTGGCGGTCTTTCAACACCAATTTCACGCGTCTGTCGCTGCTGCTTTTTGACTAGTCGTTTTAGCTTTCGGTGATACGAAGATGATGGAAATTTCAGAGAAACTTAAGGGACTTGGCCTATTCATTGGTGTCAACTTCCTCCCTGTATTTTAAATTCCTGCACATTTTGACACTTTAATATCGTTTTGTTACCATATCATTAACGAGAAGTTAAGTCTCTTTCTTTCTCTCCGAGGACCCAAAAATAAATATATTCAACAATTCACGTTCAAGAAGCTACACACCTAAGTCCTCCCCAATTAAGATATGGTCTTCTTGTAAACTTCCTTTAACCTGCTCGCAACCGCTATGAAAGCTAGGTTCCCCCGACGGACAAGGTGGAAGCAATGGGTGAGGTTTATGAGGCCCCAACAGCTTTGCTTCCACTCTGGCGTCAAAAGTAGAGGCGGTTCAATGCTTTTGAAGAAGTGGGGTGCAATTATGGGAAGGGGTTAAGTTGGTTTTACAATAGTATTCTATATCTATCTAAAGTGACATCCGTTCCATGCCACTGTGGAAAAGTAGAATTATAAAGTGCTTGAATTATGACAGTGTTAATAATTCCAACAACTCAACTTTGTGAAAAAAGAGGAATCAACAAAATTTCAAAATAATTTGTAAAAAAGATAAAGTAAAATCACTGTACATTGCTTTTATTAGAACTTTTTTCTTTCGATAGAGAGGTCTGTTGCAAAGTTTGATGTCTACAAGATGCTTTGCAAAGTTGGCCAAAAAAACAAATGACATCATATCCGTTCCCACTACTTTAGAGAAGAAAAAATCAGTGACTACTGTAGAAAAAGTGATCAAGAAGAGAAAATTTTTAGGATTTTTGTAAGAAATGAAACTTCTATTCATATTGTGCTCAATTTTCTTTCTAATGGATTTGTAACCAAAAACAAACTTTTGGCGAACTGAAGGCAAACTTGGGCGAGCCCATCTTCGTTAAAAAAAAAAAAGAAAAAAAGCATATCATAAGCTTTGCTTGTTGCTTGAGCTATTTTAACTAATATGGATGTTTAGTTTAGTTTCTTTTTTTTTTTTATGTTTAGTTTAGTTGCAAAATGCTAAAACACTTAAACTATTATACAATTAAAACAACTCCTTAAGATTTTGACAATTTTAATACTTAGAAATCCTCCCTAAACGTAATAACTAATTGTAATTTGAGCTAAATTTGTATTTACCAATATGTCTTCTTTTTTTTAGATGATAATCTTTAAAAAAAACTACAATTAAAATGCATAATCCTTAAAAAAAAAAAAAAAAAACCAGTGAAACTGTAGTTTCGGAAACTTTTTTTTGTTTTTTCTTTTTTGGATAAACCCGAAATCCACTTAACCAAGCATGTCTCATTGTTTAGTAGTAAAATTGAAGTATCACCAAATTTTATAATTAGCCTGTGAGAAGAGAAGTTTAAATAGGACCTATGGATCTTAAAACTTTTATAAATGAAGAATTGCTAGACATGAAATTCATGGACACTGTAACATATAGGTGTTAATCACACTGCTATTATGGACTTCATAATGCATAAGTATCAAGCATATTAAGAGAGTTTTTTAAAGAATCAATATTGTGAAGAAACAGTTAATATGAGAAATTGATGAGAAACTACTTAGCCTTAAAAAGAAACTAAATTTTTTTATAATACTTTGATAAGTTAAATATTTAAATAGGTAAGTAAATTTTTCAATTTTTGATATGCTCACATAGTAAACAAGTAGTCATCAATCTACAATCAAAAGTCCATAACAAAATAACTATTAAATTTATATATTCCAAATAGTCTCTCTCTCTCTCTCTCTCTCTCTCTCTCTCTCTCTCTCCCTCTCTCTAATCATAATTTTATTTTCCCTAAAGTGTCATCTGAAAAGTATTTCGCCTGATGATGATGATATAATATGAAGTTAAGATAGTAATAATAATCAAGGACTTACATAGAAAAAAAGGGGTGGGGAGGGGGGAGAGAGAGAGAGAGAGAGAGAGAGAGAAGAAAGAGAAACGCATGCTTATTGTCTTTGTTTGAAAAGATATTCTCAAAAGGATATAATTGTAATGCAGAATCGTTTTAATAGGCAAGAAGACCGACTATTCTAACTAGCCCAGGAACTAAGTCATCCGAGGTAAGGCAACTGCGCTCTCGGAATAAGCTCCCATTGTCTACTTGGCCAAGCAAAAGGGGCGCATGTCTGCTTCCTTTCGTCCTACACATGGCAGGCAAATCTAGAGGCCATTCCCACCCCATTAGGATAGAGAGAGGTTTCTATTTGTTTACTTGGAAATTGTCTGCACAATGGATTCAAAGACCATCGATAATTCCTCTCCACGTAAAATCTGGCCGTCCTATAACACCTACTTTACTGTGAACAAAAAAAAAAAAATGATGACTATAAATTAGTCGGCACGAATAAGTGAGAAAAAGTTCGAAAGTAATAACATTGTTTTCTGAGAGACCATCTTTGTATAGACATAAGACTATAAAGAATTGCCATCTTGGCCACCTGTTTTAGTTTTATTTAGATAAAATTAATGCTCCTCTCTATTTGAGTTGTCAATGGAATTAAATTTGTCTTACTGTTGGTAAATAACTTGCTACTGATTGACCTTAGAAGTTATTTCAAGACTATTTATTTTCTATAGTTATGTAAACAATTTTTGATATCTTTTGACGAATAGTTATAATTTGTAATCAGAAGTCCATAATAAAAGTAACTATTAATCTTATATGTTTCAAAGTTTAAACTTCACATCTTAACTGAAACATATATATTATAATATAAATTCCATAATAACACTCAACATAGACTGACAAATAACCGCAGTCCTATCGTATGTGGACAAGTCTTATACTTCCAACACACATGCAAAATGTTTAAATCACTTAACAATTATACAATTAAAATGAGCCCTCAAAATTTTAAACTTTTAATGCTTATAAATCTTTAATAACCAATTCTGGTTTTAGTTAAATTTACATCTACTTGGTTGTCCTTTTTTGAGAAATTAAACTTAAAAAGAATACAATTAGAACATAGAACCAGAAGTAAAACTCTAGTCCCGGAAACTGATTTTTTGGATAAACCCAAAATCCACTTAGCTAAGCACGTTTCATTGTTTATCAGTAACTCCAAAGCATCACAAATATTTCTAAGTAACTGATAGGAGGTGAAGTTCAAATCTTGCTTTTTTGTAAATCATCGTCAAAAGCATATGGTTCTGGGGACAAAAGCAAATTATCCTATCTATTACTTTACCCCATTGACGTGAAAAGCGGAGACGGTCGTCTTCTTTTGCATATTTGATTGCATCGCAATTGTACAGATTAGCAGGCCACTTTCTCGAATGCCAATCAAGCTGTCCTTTGATGGCAACTCCACCCGTCTCAGTTCTGCTTTATGACCTACATCCATGTGCTGGGGCCGAAAGAAAGTAAAAGACATTTTACACTTAATTTCGGCCCCCACCCTTCAGGAAAACACACTTCACTGTTTAACGTGAATTCTAATTCTGTAGAATCTTTGTTTTTATCCTTTAAAATTGAGGCGAAGCTGTCGCACGTTACTAGAGTATATGATAAATGTTACTAAAGTCTATATATCATGGACCAAAAGTCATACATTCCCAAAAATTTATAAAAAGTAAAACCTCATCTATATCAATACTTAAATGTGTTTACTTTTTATAAAATACCACAAATTACTAATTATAAATAATTAGATGAATTATTTCAAAAATTAATGTTTTAAATTTTTCCAAAATACTGTCTTAGAATTAATAGTGTTAAAAAATAGTCAGCAGTATGAAATTTCTTTTTTAGTTGCGGTAAAAGCACTGCATTGTGGCACAAAAAGGTAAATATGCTTCTTTTCTTTTGGATAAGAAAAAAAGCAAAGATGCATAAATTGCAATCAATATTTGAATTGTCCATCCTCTAGAATAGTAACACTCTTGAATTATTATTTTTTTCATAATCACTGAGTAATCTTGCATTTTCCAATTTCATTTTTTTTGCTAAACATCATATCCATCCCCACCACTTCAAAAAAAAAAACCCACTTTAATGGCAATTACAAAAAGGTTTCATGTTAGTTTTGCACTAGAGAAAACCTTGGTTTACCTTCCATTAGAGATTATTTGATGCAATTGTTACCAAGTTTGAGGTTTATGTCACACTATGATTGGAATAAATCACATGATATTTGTCCCTACCACTTTAGAAGAGCAAAACTCATAGTTTTGATTTTCACACGATCTAGCAATGATTTTCATATTTAATTGAGGTGTGTAAGTTATCACAATGTTCAAAATATCTTTCGAAAAATCAACTCCAAGAAAAAATGGTCAAAAGTAGGAAATTTCCTAAACACTTGTGGTAAATCAAACAACTATTAATATTTCTTCTATGTGCAATTGTTTTGTGATGGATTTACATTTGGACATAACTAAGTATTGACAAAACCGATATTAGTGATATTTACTGAATCGCTGCTAAACTTACTTAAGAAAGAAGGAAATATTATTATTTATATATAATAATTTTTTTTGTAAGTTGATTTTAGTCAAGAAATAAGCTCTATATAAGTTGATCTTAGAATAATTAAATCATAGATCTCTAGATTACTAAACAATTGTGCAGAAGGTTCCACATTGCGTCGCATTGTGGGAATCTTGGTTTTCCTTCAACAGGATCTTAAACTATTGGGTCCTTCATTAGTATTTTGCTTTTAGATAGGAAGTAGCTATTAGTCTGTTGGAGGATTAAAATATCCAGTCCCACATTAGGTAAGGCGACAGGAGAGCCTAACCTTATAAGCTTCCACTGGCAACTCACTATTGCACAGTTCTGTGTTTTAGATGGGCCCTTCAATTTCTAATATAGTATCAAAGTCGGCCCTGTGTCCTGCCTATCGTGGTATGGTCCCTTTAGACTGGTCCCATCTCTCACCGCGCCCAACGTGAGACTGCGGGGAGTGTTGGAGGATTAAAATATCCAGTCCCACATTGGGTAAGGTGACAGAAGAGCCTGACCTAGCCTTATAAGCTTTCGCTGGCAACCCACTATTGCACAGTTCTGTATTTTAGATGGGCCCTTCAGTTTCTAATACAGTCTACGGATGTTATTTTTATGACTCATACAAAGTGCCAAAATGACATTTTCTTATCATCACCAGGCACGAAATTTGAGCAGACAACCTGTTGGTCAGGAGTTTTCTGCCGATCAATTCTTATCTTCACCAAGTCAAACTGATGGTTGGTGAGAGCATGCGACAACACAGGATCTGAGGGAAAGAGAATTTCGCGCATGGTTGGTGCAGAGCATGTATCACACGCTGAAGCAACCAAGTCATGCAACAAAGTCATAAGCTGAAAATTCTTGTCGAACTTCAGAAAGACAATTGACTCGGTCCCGATTACTCCATTACATCCACTGTAACGGAGGACTAGTGGGAAATCGATAAAGTTTGTGTTCATGGGATTTCTTTTAATTTCATACCGACGTCTGACAAGCTTTTGATAGAGAAATTTGGCCTTCATTACCTAAAACATTTCTTTCCATACACGATCTATGCTATCAGGAAAGAAATAAAATAAGTCAACAAGGTCGGCAAATGTAGACAATTCGACAAATCACGGCTATATAAGAAGTCGAGGAAGGCTTTTTCTGGAGGTCATTAAACGCGGAAGGTTCAGTGGTAGAAAATCTTGATCGGAAAGTACAGACTCACGCGCAGTGTCACGGGCATAAATGTGGCTAACATATTTTCTTGTAGTTCGTAGTTTTGTCGGGCCCTGTGTAGACTTTGGTGGAAGTGGGATCCGGCTTTTATGGCAAAAGATGTGGTTGATGGGCATTTAATGTAACAGGGGCAAAACTGTAATGGTTGTTGGTTACGTAAGAGGTGACAATGGTAATGATGCAGAGGTGCTGTGTCTCTAATTATGCAGTTGTGTAGTGTCCAATCTGATGCTGATATGCCATTTTTATTGTGATGCGGGTGTGCTGTGCCCACTCTGATGTAGGGAAGATGATTCCTACAAATCCAAATCAACTCCGCTCAAACCAAGTTCCGATTGGGATCATGGAGGACTGCGACACGTAGACGACGGATCCTGTTGCAGAAGATTATCAGCCATCTTACTTATGCGTTTATGCAAGCCTTCAACTCAGATTTTTTTATCGATCCCTGTTGTTTTGCAAAAGAATACATCCTCAACTTTTTCTTGCACAGGATGCGATTCCTAGCCTATTGAATCCAGGATATCAATCTCTTTGCTTTCAAACTCTTTCACGCATTCCACTGATGTTGTCCACGGCGGAGGCAGGTGTTGCTGTAGATGATGAATTTACGGAAGAGCTGTACGAAGCACTGGTAAAGAAAGATGAAGTGACGGTGATAGAACTGTGTAAACGACTTGATGACCATGCCCTGCACATAATAACCATGCACAAAGACACTGTGCTCCACACGGCTGCCTACACCAGACAACCTCAGTTGCTACTACGACTTCTCGGAGCCTTGCCTCTCCAAAAACGTGACAAGATAACTCGTCAAAACGAGGACGGAAACACCATCCTCCATGAGGCAGTTGCTCTCGACCAAGCAAACTCGGTCAAGGTGGTGAAGAAGATGTTAGAGAAAGCCCCAGAACTGCTGCACATGACCAACAACCTTGGAGAAACTGCACTCTTTCTGGCAGCTCGCAGTGGCAAGACTAAACTTTTCAATTTTCTGGTAGATAAAGTATCAGCACCTGAAGAAGCAACGCATATTCAGAGGACTAACAAAACCACCATTCTTCATGCCGCCGTTCGTGCTCGGTACTTTGGTTAGTCCCCCCGTTTGTAAAGCTAGCAACACGAATTAGTCGTGTGTAAGTATATGTCCAATGTTCCTTGTAAGTGTCGTGAATTTACTTTTTTTCTGCATGAAATCCTGAACAGGTTTGGCTTTGGAAATAGCTGAACGGTTCAGCTGTATAAAGGAAGAAAGAGATAAAGATGGGATGACCGCTCTCCAGCTTCTCTCGTGCGACCCTTTAGCATTTGAAAATGTGCGCACAAGGCAAATTCTCCAGAAAAAATCCATTTCTGGTATGTATGTACTTTACTACTTTCTGGTAAGGGCCTGGGTGATTGAGCGAGTTACAGGCCTACAGGTTGTACAGGAAATTGAACAACTGAAGTATTCTTAAGGATTACAATAACGCTGAATTTTACATAGGACTGGTGCCGTGACTTAAAAAGACAAACAATTCTTGTGCTGATCCCGAAGGAAGAAAAGCATAATGATATTTACTTAGGTTCCCACATCTGCATTTCATCTTGTGATATCTTCTTGTGTGCTTTATAAATTAGAAGTCATGACATTTGTTTAAAAAGTATGTTAGGTTGAAATAATAATTGAAAAGATAATATCAACAGTCGTGAATAGTTCTTTTACTAGTGAAAAATGAGTGTAAAGTGAAATAAAAGTAAGTGGATTGTCATATCTTAATTGTTGGAAGTTGGAAGAGTTGTGGTATTTTTGGTTGTAGCTCTATGAAATGGGGTTAGTCAAAATGTAGTCATAGCTACTGACTTTATCTTCAGAATTCAACAGGCACTCTTGTTTGGCCAAAAAGTGCAAATCTCAACCATCGTTGAAGTTAGCCGTGCTATTGACAGAGCATACCTCACTGTCTTCCATGACCGTTACAAGACCATCCATACATAATAGTTCTCAGGTTCGATCCTCTTTAAACGGAGTTAACCGAGAAGAGCAGGGAGATAGGACAGAAGACCCCACCTCTTCTATTTCTCAAAGACAGGAGGAAAAAGCAAAAGCTACAGCGTTGTTCCTCGCAACTAAGTCAGGTTGCAACGCGGTGGCCTTACTAATATTGCAAAGGTATCCTCTGTCAGCGAAGCACATAGATGATGAAGGAAAGACAATATTCCATGTAGCTATCAAGTACCGCCGGTCAGAGGTTTTCAAGCTTCTGTTAACAACAGGAGTAGGAATGAGATGGCTATCAGCCAGGCTTGACAATGACGGGAACTCTATTTTGCATATGAATGGAATGAAAGTAGAGCGTCGTGTGCCTGGAGGTTTGGGAGGCCCTGTGCTTGCATTGCAAGAAGAGCTACTCTGGTTTGAGGTAAACCTTTTTCTTTTTCAGTTGCATTATGATTTCCAAGCAATGAGATGAAATGGTCCTTTTAAAAGCTTCTCACTTCTAATTCGTTTACTTTCAAGCAGTGAATTGCGTTCAGCTTCTTTTATATCAATAGGGCGCATTTTAGAGGAAGAGGTTATCTAGTTAAATAATGCAGTCTCATATTAGTGCTTTCTTTGCAGCACGTGAAGTCCATCATAAAACCAGATCTAATTGATCATCTGAACAAGAACAATCAGACTGCTGATGCCTTATTTGCTGATTCCATTAAAGATCTCCCAAAAGTAGCGACAGAATGGCTAAGGACTGCAGCACAAGGATGTTCCGTTGTGGCAGTTCTGATTGCCACTGTTGCCTTCGCTGCAGCCTACACAGTACCAGGAGGTCCAAATCAGAATAATGGTTCGCCAATCTTTATCAATCGACCTTTCTTTGTGGTTTTCATCACAGCTGATGCACTATCCGTTTCATTCGCTTTGGCATCAGTGGTCATGTATCTTTCAATCCTCACATCTTCATTCCAATTGGAAGACTTCAAGCAGTCTCTTCCAAACATGATGATGCTAGGCTTCACATTTATGTTCCTTTCTGTGTTGTTCATGATGATAGCATTTGCAGCAACAATCATTCTCATGGCACGAAATTCCGAAAAATTCACAAAAGGTTTCCTCTATTTCCTTTCTTTCCTTCCAGTAAGTATCTTCTCACTATCATGGCTTCCCCTTTATGCCTCTCTGGCAAGACCTTACAAGAACTTGCCTAGGATGATAAAGCGGGCAATTGTTGTGAGCCTTCCCTTTGTAGGCATTTGGTTTTGTTTGGTTAAGTTTGGTTTGATTGGTCTTGGGTTGGTTGTACTGGCCGGAGTTCTTCTGTTAATCAAGTACACCAGGGACAGGTTAGAGAAAGATGACTACGACTCCGCGGCTGCCTCAGGTCCACAGAACCCAGCTACCTCCGTCTGAAAGGGCAGGTTGAGTTACTTTTAAGTGTTGGTTCTGTATATGTGAAAAACTACCACGGTTTATATAATTAATGTAGCATGTATAAAGAGCGTGTGGTATGTTTGTGAAAATTCTTAAAATAGCACTACGTGTCCTTAAATGCACACGATTTGGCTATGTCTACTGTCATGTTTTTATATTAAACCTCTTCTTATTCAAGAATTCTTTATTGTTGTTTTGATCCTAGGTCGGCTTATGCCGGGTACGTTTGTTTCCCCCTCTTCAATCTGAGTTAGATAAATCCCACTAGTTAATGTGTTATATCATGTACCTAATATATGATGATCTCTTGTCAATTTGGAAGCAAAAAGCCACATGAAAGGAGAGCAAGAGAAGTTGAGAGAGGAGAAGAGCGGCAAGCATTTACGATAGAAGCGCATAAAGATACAAATAAAAATAGTTGTGCCATGTCAACTTGCATGACATGAAATTTCATTTTTAAATATCATATCATTTGGTTTAGTTCTCTAATCGTGACACCGATTATTTTGAAATATATTTTTACTTATAAGAAAATCATTTTTCATAATATCATTTATATCATAAAGTAAATGGAAACTCAATCTTGTGAATTCAAACTTTTCTACTTATTTGGCAATATATTGCTTTGAGATTGGAAAAATTTGCTGGTCTACAATTCAAGCTAAATGCCAAAACTACATTTTCCTGACTACTTTTATTCAGCTTGATGATTGGTCTTGAACAACGAAAGTTTTGAGAAGAAGTTTAATATGGCCTTGGCGCATTGTACATACTTGCTATGATTTAGCGGTTCGACAAACAGTAAATGTAAATACATAGAATACGCCTGTGGGCTCTTTCCATATCTCACTTATTTGAATCTCATCACGCTGGGCTGTTGGTTGCCTTCAGCCAAATCCACCTCCCTCGTAGTTTTGAAGAAAAGAGTATCATCCATGAGGCAGCTGCTCTGGACCCAAAGACCAAAAGAAATGTTGCAGAAAGCCCCGAACATGCTGAGCGTGACCAACAAACTTGGGGAGACTGCACACTTTCAGGCAGACGGCTACAGCAATACTAAGGTCAAGTTATCTACTGGGGACTAAAACCCATTCTAAAAAATTGAAAAAGATAAGTTTGCCAAAAATTAGGCATAATGAATGTTTTAATAGCAACCAAATTACCTGATAAAGATGTCCTGAAACTAATTATCATTCACTAATTTTTTTCTTTTCCAGTGACATAAGACAATTGACGAGTCAAATAATAAACAAAATTCTATATCACCATGCCCACTGTCAACATGGCCACATTTCCTTTAATGGGTCCATGGACTTCCAGATCTAATCTATAAAAAGATCATTATAATTTTAATTTTTTAAGGATGAATATGTGAACTTATTTATCTAAGAAAGAAGTGCAATTATAACGTATGTAAGGGAATGCTACTGAGAACTCCATTGAACTTAAAATGTCACATATTAGACAGGCTACATCATCACTAGGCTGTCTGTTGCAATTGAAGCCTCAAGATTGATCACTTCGTACAAAAATTTCATTTGATCCTTGAAACAGTCGGCTGATACTTAGACACAAAACCCATGTAGCACAATAAAGGAGATTTCGAGGATACGAAAGGATTTATACCATCAAATATTGTACAACTTCAAACTTCATGCTCCTGGACCATTGGTATCTCACTTCTACTTCGACAAGTATTAAGCCCATGTTCTTGATAAATAATGAACAAGATCTGTCCCCTCGAGCACCTAAACCATCATCCAAATCTAAATCTCTGCTAGACTCTACTTCTGGGGGAATTGACTGGTCCCTGGACGAACCTCTCCAGGCTACGATACTAAAGGCTTCTGGATGCCTGACTGGGGCCGTATAGTAACTCACGAGGAGTCTAGGGTTTCCTGTAAAATACAAACCAACCACGGACGGCGTCAATTCCAATGCTCTCAGCTTTTGTGCAACAGTAAGATCAATGCAATATACGGTAGAAAGGGAGAGTATAAAGACTAACGGAGCTCCGGGCTGCTAGAAAATTCCGACCGGTCACATGAACGACCCTGAGATAGACCAGTAACCTTCCTCCAGCAGGATCCTTTCCAGGTTCTCTCTCTTCAGAAGTGAGGATCGATGTCATCTTCTTCCATTCATCCTTCATTCAGCCATAAATGTTTATCCACCCAAAAAAACTAGGTATCTTTTGCTAAAAAACTGATAAAGATACTTCCATTGCATTAAGTGTTTTAATGCTAAACAATAATTAATAAGGTTTAATGACATATGTTGATCTTTCCAACACATTTATCTGATATAAAAGTTGAAGAATTGAAAACACCATGAAATTCAATTCATTGCAATCAGTACAAATTCTCCGTTTTCTCTTGAATATGTGTTCTCGCATAATTTTATAAAATTTCAAGGGTGTTCTGGTACCAAAAGACTAACCGATGAGTGAGGGATAAAGAAAAAATGAGAGGAGTTCCTTTGATATGAAGAGCAACCTGCGGGTGACAGCAAAGGAGCATCTAGAGTGGTGAGTCCCGACAGGGAAGGAAGCACGTGAACAGTAGAGAGCTCGACTTATTAATTTCATGGATCTATTAGAGAGAACTCGATTCATTAAATTCTTTGAGTCCTATTGGGTTATTCATGGACCTATTAGAGAGAACTCGACTTATTAAGTTCTTTACTAATTAAAAGTTCTGCAAGTCAGGAACAAAAAAAATAAACCATCAAATCTCTCTAGTTTTTAAAATTCATTGCTCACTAAATATTTTCTCTTGTGTATGAAGTTTAATGTCTCAGGGTGCAACTAAGAATAAAATAACAGAATAATAAGGAAAGAAAATTAAAGATTCTACCTCATCTTATAGGTAGACAAGTCCTGAACGATTTCTAAAAACGGAACGCAATCAATAGTTATAGATGAACTGTAAATATGGAAGCCGAATATGCATTGGTTTTCAGGTGGTTAAGTTAGAGGATCTGTTCACCAGTTGCATTTCAACTTTTTTTGGCTATGATGTACTAGGAGAATTTATATTTAGAGAGTTAACAGAGAACAAGGAAAACAAAAGAAGAAAGGAAGAGACAATAAGAAGTTTTACTTTTTCTTGGATTTCTCCCTTGGCTTCATGCATAGAATGTTTGTTTTATCAAAGCTTGTGATGTCTCTTGGGATTATTTAAGATTCAAAATGTGGTATGCTAACTCAAGATAGGAGTGAATGTAACAAAAATTGTGAAAAAGAAACATTTGTTACCGTGGAGCAAAGTCAGTCGTTATTGTTGACAAATGCTACCATGTTGTCACCAAAATTATTATAATTATCAGAAAAAGTACTTTTAAACTATCAAACGCTCAAACAAGAAGAGTTATGTGATATTACTTAGTTTTGGTAAGATACTCGACCCTCCTAACTCCCTTCATTTACTTCTACACAAGTTCAATCCATTTTAGCAGCTCCCACGGATCTGTCCGCTTCCATTATTAAGGGAATTGCTTATGCTTTGTTAATCTCCTTTGTTGTCTCGAACTACCAACAAATCTTTTTCACTAATGTACAAACTTGTAAGGAATGACATTCTTCACTACCAAATGGTAAACAAATTACAGAATGATGGATTCGATGTGGCAAGTCCACACAATACGAAGATTTATAGTACGACCAATGGGCTAAATCATGTGTATGTTTCAATACAGATTCTTCGGAAAGAACCACTGAAGATGTTATAATCCTAAATGACCAGCTAAAAAAGATGATTCAGTCAACGCAAATGGTATCCAATAAGAAAGCGTCTCTTAAGATAACAAAAAATGATGAGGCCCAGATCATTTTTCCAAAGGTTCAATCTTCATGACTAAAACCGTGCTTTTCACCCTGTCAAATGTTCATATGGAGCTGCAGATGTTAAATTCTTTTTTCTGTCTCCTTCATCATTGGAGAGTCTTGGAGGCCGAGGCTACGATGATGAAAACGATCCATTTGTAGCACCAAGCAGCAAAGTTGCTTATGCAACTAATAATTTACTGTTGAATTGATTACACCCAATATCAGCATTTTCAAGAGGAAGAGCGGAGACACATCAACAAGAATGGCCTCATATCCAGACAAGATTGAGGTGCGGGAAAAGGACCTAAAAGCCTACCTTGTTCTCTGTTGTCATGTAGAATGGTTGAAAAACAAGTGGGAAGCGGGTGTCCAGACCATGTACTCTGGCCACAAGGGCTTCTAACTGCAAAATACAAACCGCATAGTGACTAATTCATCCAAGTTAAGGATATCAACTCACATTCCCAATGTTCTAGTTTGCTTTATTAATCATAGTTCTTCAAGTGATATTTCCACTTCTCAGCTCAAAGTAAATATAAACCATGTAACTCTGACGTGACATGATTTAATTTAAAATAAGCAAAAAAAATAGTTAACGAGCTAGCTAAACAGACCATGAATAGATAATGAACAAGAGAATCCAAAGATGTAACTTATAAGTCATCCCAAAGATGGAAGAAGGAAACTTGGTTTAGAAGTCCTCTATCGAAGGGCATGGACTAAGTCACCAATTCAAAGTATGTGCCATATCACATGCTAAAGTTCACAGCCTTTTAATTGAATTGATGTTGATCAAGAAACAAACAATTTCACATTCATAGTAACTTGAGATTGAATGACTTTAAAGAGATAGGTTCATGGTTTTTTTTTTCTTTTTTAAAAAAAAAGATGCATTCTATAGAATGCAAATAATCTTTCTTAATTTTTTATACTACAGAAAGAAAAAAAAAGAGGTTATTACGCCCCTTGGAGATTATTTCTGTTAAGAACTATATGTTCTTAAACTTCTAGGCAGTTCAAGGCCATAACACCAGAATGTGTGCCTGTTGCTTGCAACTGGCCATCTTTAGAAGACCTAGTTGCTGTAACTAAAAGATTGACAATTTGGAATTTCTAGAACTTACAACTACAAGTCAAGCATCAGAAGGAAAAGCAAAAAATCAGATAGGATAATGTTGCAGTAAGTATACCCATATACTGCGAAGCAAATAGAAACATGCAAAAGGTTGGAACTTACCACTAAGAAACAACACTCAACAATAGAGGCAGAGATTTCGGCATTAAAACCTCTAATCACCGGGGCTTCATGACTAATCTACACACACAAAATTTGCAGATCACCTATAACTCCATCAACTAGTCGAAGAAAGCATATGTTGTATGGAGAAATTAGACGTACAAGAAGTCTTCCAGTTTTTTTGGACAGAGGATTCTACAGTTTCCTTATGCCAAGGAATTAGACTTTTCAAGTCTATCAGTCCACAAGAAATTCTTGCCTGAAAAGTCACACAGTTTGAATGGAGTTTGTAGGAGAAAGGATGACAATCAGAATCCTTAATTACATATTTTTCATCTCACATCTTGTAAATACCAAATCAAACTTAATTACATTTTTGTAGCAACTTAGTTACATATTTACATACCAAGAAATATTTGAAACTTCAAAATTTCTCTTGACTAGACAAAACATAGCTTCTGGAATAGTTCTAGTAGTAGTGGAAAAGAAACTAGCCATTATCTTAATAGTTAACCTAATTGTATTATCTAATTATTATTGAACATTATTCTCCTAGTGTGTATAAGAAAATGTTGGTTTCTGCAAACATCAAAGAATAGTTTTTCAGTAACGAGAATCATTCACCTGTTCGGCATCAAGAGAGGTCTGTTCCATTACATATAACCGTGCTCCCCACCCCACAAGTGTAATATCACTTCTTCATGAATCACCTGATAGCTACATTGTCAAAAATTTTCTTCCATATGAATGTTTCTAAATGACAATAAAAAAAAATATTATCTTCTAACTTCAGCTTTAATGAATCTGGATGTAACATATCTCTGCCTGTGATAAAGGCAATATGTAATCATGCTTAAGCACCATCTTCTACTGTTAAGCACCATCTTAATAGTTAACATATCATGCTTAAGCACCATCTTAATAGTTAACCTAATTGTATTATCTAATTATTATTGAACATTATTCTCCTAGTGTGTATAAGAAAATGTTGGTTTCTGCAAACATCAAAGAATAGTTTTTCAGTAACGAGAATCATTCACCTGTTCGGCATCAAGAGAGGCCTGTTCCATTACATATAACCGTGCTCCCCACCCCACAAGTGTAATATCACTTCTTCATGAATCACCTGATAGCTACATTGTCAAAAATTTTCTTCCATATGAATGTTTCTAAATGACAATAAAAAAAAATATTATCTTCTAACTTCAGCTTTAATGAATCTGGATGTAACATATCTCTGCCTGTGATAAAGGCAATATGTAATCATGCTTAAGCACCATCTTCTACTGTTAAACGGTAAAACCATTGAATCCCAGAAATTTTCATTAGTGAGGGACTAAAATTTGATGAAGACATCGTAAAGAAACACATTACCTTTAGTTCAAAAAACACAACAGGGTTTTGATCACGTTATGCAGGATAGCAACAAACAAATGCTCCTTAATCAAACTCATGATTGCAGTTAGACCAATCCCAAATGTAGCGATTCCATATTTACAAGGTCATAGTAGTACATACCAAACAAATGCTCCTTAATCAAAGACGCCAATTAGAGAGCAAAAGGAAGCTAGTTATACAATTAGAACAACAAAGCTTCTTTTGGCATATCTATAAACTTTTGGGTACAGCTTTCTGTTATACTCAACTCTATTGGAGTACTGTTTATGGCAAAAAAAAAAAAGAAAAAGAGGCAGCAATTTTGTTCCAAGAATATATATCCCTATTATTTATATGCTGTGAAAAGATGTAAATATACAATGAAAAAACTACCTACTCACAAAGAGGGGTGTTGAAAACCCTACCAAATTGATCAGCTAATCCAGTTGTGCAACGGAAGCCACCGTTAAGCTTACATCTTCTGCAGGTACATAAGCACTAAATGCTTAAAATGAGTTGAAAGAGGCAAAACGGTACAAACATATCAGAATTAAGCAACCAACATTAGTGAAACGTAACTGATATGAGACAAGAAAATCATTATCAGATAGTATTCCAAATATACAAAGCTATCAATTAGATCTATCCATATAGTGCACGAGCCAAAAGCTTTTGTATGATTCAAAGCTCATAATTAATGTAGTTCATAATGGATAGATTTCTTTTAGATCAAGATAAATTAAAACACTCACTTATAGTATCTTGATAACGTGGGCAATAAACAGGAAAGATTATATTAAAAAAAAAGTTAAAATTTCTTTCTTTCACTTATATTCTAAGCAAATTCAACCCAAGTATGTTAAGGCTTCTAATATAATACCCATTTCCAAGCCCATAGGAAGAGGCAAATTTCCATAGGTGCACTGCCAGTTCAAATTTCTGTAACACCTAATTAATATGAGTGAGTAATTAACAGCAACAAGCTGATGACAGGATTAGAGAAAGCATTTAAAAAAAAAAATGGTTCACTTAGATAGGTAGTGAATGATCCAAACGTTCATAAGCAGGAAAAATCACAGAAGCTTAAGGAGCTTAATACTTTAGAAGAGATATGTCTAAAAGTCCGGAAGATGTTTCTAAACTTCAAATACTACAAAATAAATGGAAGTACATGGAACCTCTGAAACAATAAGAGGTCATCACGCAGTTAGAAAAAGGTATTTGACAAGAAAATCTTGAAAACATGATCATCTATTTTCCTTCTTTAATGAAGGGAAATGATATTAGAGAATCTTAAGACTCCATAAGAAAATACATCAGTCTTGCCAATATTTAAAATTTATTGCTTTGCTTCCAATATCTTCTGTTGTTTATATATTTAATGTTCCAAGAAGGAATTAACAATAACATAACACAATAAACAGGAAAAAACCATGCTTACCTCTAGCGGAGCCACCCCTAAGCTTGTTAGAAGTGCTGGTAGATGAGCCAAATTCACAGCTTTAATAGGGCCAGAGACATCGAACGATTGAACAACTAATTTCTCACAAGTTTGAACATTCAAACCACGTAAGGAAAAACAAGGTAGAAAACAATTCAACGAAGTAGCAATTCCAGTGAAGCGTTGGGAGACCGCTCTTACATTCGCCACTGTAACATTTGAGCAAACACCTCCAAAGCCTTCGCCCGCAGTGTACACCACGCGATCCAGATGTTTGGCTTCTTCATTTCTCTGGGCAAGCAACCATTGGGGTCGATGATTTCTCTTGAACATAGCCCTTCCACGGTCATATAAATTTTGAGGGTGGCTTGCATTTAAGGACCTTCAGTGGTGAAAGACAGACCAAGAAAAACAGAGGAACTCGCAAACAGAGCATCGTTCTCTTCACTTCCACAAAACTTGAGCTGCATTTTGTGGTGTCGGCTACTGAGTAATCGGAGCAGCAGCTCATCCATCTGCGAAGTCTTCCATTTGCACCGAGGCACATTGCAATTTAGGGCCAACTTCTTCCAATTGCCTTCTACATAAGAGCGGCCTGCACAAGAAAAGAGATTTGCAATTGACTGGTTATCAAGACCGAAGAATTAAATTAACATGCACTAAAAGACTGAGGCTAACAGCTTAGTTTTTTATAAATTAGTTTTTATAAATCTTTTCTGGGCAAAACTATCATTAGGCGTTTCCAATATTTAAAATTCGTTGCTCAGTTTCTAAGCTATCTCTTGTTCATCGTTTGATGTTCTAGGGAAAAATTAACAACAGAACGGTAAAATAAGCAAGGAAAAGCAGTAAAGTCCGAACATCTTGATTAATTCTACCTCATCTTATTAGTGAATAAGCCAGAGTCACGCTTACCATTGAGCTAAATTAGATAGGGCATCCGACACGGAGTTTTCGTTTAAATAATTTCTTAAGAGTTCTAGAATCGAAACCATGTGGTGAAATGTCACTCATAGCTTCAGCTAATTCTGCACATTCATCGCGGCTGAAACTCCGTGACCAGCACTCCACCTCCACATTTAGGTAGCATGATTCAATTGAAGCATCAAGACAGCCCTTCTTTATAACGTTTAAGCCCTCAAGTTTCCGAAGCAACTCGTCAAAGTCTATAAATGCCCAAAACGCATTTGGCCCAGGGGAAGGGGTTTCAGGAGCACGAAGGAGTAAGGATACTTTCCTGCCGAGTTCATTGTTCTGAAAATGACAAAGAAAGGAGGGAGGAGCATCATTGTTGCCATCAAATGTTCCGTAATTTGAATTTCCGTGTCCATCCAACTTTCGTTTTTTCCTTTCTCCTTGAAAAGTGTCAACCTCGTGGACTCGATAATGGAATAACAGAGCACATATGGTCCGTATCATTCCGTCCGAATTTCTCAAGGAATCATTGATTCTTTCATTGAACCAATTTGCAATGCAATTCTAGATACAGATGCAGAGCCTACAAAGTTGTGTCCTACGTGGTGAAAAGTGGTCCACTGCAAAATAAAATCCAAGAACAAGTTGTCAATTGCAATGTTCTAATCTATGATACAATAATGACTTTTTGCTAATCTCAAACAATATAAGGGAAAGGAAGAGACTCACATGAGATTTAGACTTTAAACCACTGTCAAAACGTGGACATAAAGATTCCTTAATGATCTTGTAGGGTCTGCCATCATGATCAATGTGGACGGATAGAATAGAGTAATAATTAGTCAACCCTTCAATGCCTTCGTCATAGCCAATATCCAAGGATTGACAATTTTGTAATCCCAAACTCCATAAACTCAATGGTAATTTTGGCAATGCCTGAAGTTGACTACTCTCACTCAGGGAAAGAGATTCAAGGGAGGAAAGTTGAACTAAATATGGTATTCTCTTAAATTTATTTTCAGTTAAACCTAAAATCTTTAATGAGGATAAACAATCAAGACATTCAAGAATCATTTCATCTAATAGACCACAATAATTTAGATTTAGCTTCCTTAATATGTTCAAATGAGACAATAAAAGATTTGACAATGTTTGAAATTTGGTGCAATAACTCAAGTGAAGCTCAATAAGGTTAGGAAGTTGACAAATACTAATAGGTATTATTGTAAATTTGTTCCCAGAAAGATTTAGTAACTCAATTGAAGATAAACAACTAAAACTATTAGGAATATCTACATCTGACAAATTAAGAAAACTCAAATCTAAAGCTTTTAAAAAGCTAAAGCCTAAGAACAAATTAGAAAGCCAAAGATTAGATGAATTGGAACCTCTACCTTCAATGTCTAAAACTTTATGACTAGGGTAAAACTTGAACGCAAGAAGCGTTGAGAATTTTTTGCCCACAGATTCTACAAACTGGCCATTCCACATGCCCCCCAAAAGACATAATGACCGTACTTCATTTCAATAACATTCCTGTACTTCAAGCCCCCACATAAGTTTAAGCTTTCAATAGATGACAGACTTTGAAATGACAATGGCAATGTCTTAATATTAGTCCCGACCAAATCAAGAAATTTTAAAGATGCCATCTTACCCACAATATTTGGAAAATTTGTGAATTTTGAACAACCAGCAAGATTAAAATAGGTAAGGGATTTTAGGTTGATCTTTTAGGGAAATTTTGAAGGCTTTGGCAACCTTGCAAATCCAATTTCTCAAGTTGTTTCATAAATCCAAGGGATGGGTGGATTGTGGACAAATTTGTACAATGTTAAAGATCGAAATCTTTCAAGTTTGGGATTCCACTAAAATTTGGTATCTCGATCAAGTCATGTGAGAAACTCATGTTTATGTACACCAATTTATCAAGTACCTGTCATAAATAATGAAAAAGTGAATAAAAATATATTATCAGAACAAAAAAATTAAAATAAAAGAAAAAAATTTACATAAATTACAATCCTACCTTCAATTCATCCCACCTATGAATGCAACTATGGGGAACTTCAAGTGAAACAAGATTCCTTGGCTTAAAATTGATTGGCAAAAATTGTGCAGGACATCCAACAAATCGCAAGTATCGTAACTCATTACTCAACTTGAAATTCAAAGAGTCTTCGTGCCAACAATAATTACCAACTTCACACACAAGTATCTCCAATTTATTCATTTTTGAAAAGCCTTCCAAACTTAACTCCACAGGCAATGATTCCTCAATAGGCAATGATGAGGATTTTAACATAATTTTTTCAACTGCATCAGTTCCCTAAAAATAAAAAATTAAAATAATAAAAAATGCTTACAGAAAATGCATAAAGGAAATATATGAAATATATCTTACATAAAAATTTACTTACAGTATTATTATTTAATACATGAGCAATATCTTCGAGTCGCCATAATCTACTACGTCTCCCAGGCTCATTTGGAAACTCATCATAAACAATTTGTTGACCCATTTTCTTTAACAAATCATGCATTACCAACCCTCCATGAACATTTTTAATGAGACATCTATCTTTTAAAGCCTCAATATCATACTTTAAATGGGGGTGAAGACATTTCAATATTTGATCATCTTTTTCTGGATTTTTCTCAAACAAACAAGCAATATCTAAAAACAATTTTTTTTTAGAATCCTCCAATACTTCATAACTCATTTGGAGTTTCTTGAAAATGTTCTTATTCAAATGTGCCTTTAGCCATTCTTGATTAACCTCCCATACATCCATCTTTTTGCCAAATAAAGAGGATCCAAAGGCTTCAAGAGCTAAGGGAAGGCCTTGAGCATAGCCAACAATATCTATGGACAATTGCTCATAGTTTTCTTAAGGACTATCCTTCTTAAACGCTTTCCAACAAAAAAGCTCTAAAGATTCATTAGCATTTAACTCCAAAACATCATAAATATCATCCATGTATTGATTCAACAATTGACGATTCCTACTTGTTACAGTAATTCTACTTCCTCTACCAAACCAATCATGACATTCTGCTAGTGCTTTCAATTGATCCTCTGTATCTACATTGTCAATAACTATAAAAACATTTCTATTTTGCCCTGCCTTTGCTATCATATCCCTTCCCATTAAGCTACTCAATACATTTAACCCATTTTCTTTTAGGATCTCACGAATAAGTTGTATTTGTAGATGGACTACATTTTGATTTTGAGTTTCAATAAAGCATCTTGCCTCAAATTGAACAGAAACTCAATCATAAATGACTTTTGCTAGTGTTGATTTACCAATGTCTCTCATCCCACAAATCCCTATGAAATAAACATTATCAGATCCCATCTTAAGTAAAGAGATAAGTTCAGAAGCTCGAAAGCCAATTCCCACCAATCTCTTGGAATTGTTTAAAGGAGTATGATACACTCCTTTAAGAATCTTTTGACTAATATCTTCAACAAGGGCTGCTTCATGCCTATAACAACGACTAATGTCTTCAATAATGGATGCTTCATGCCTGTTAAAAAGATTAAATTAGAATAACTATAAAATGAAATTGGAAGTTGTTGATCATCCTATCCAATTAGATTTTAGTTTAATTTCACAAGTAAATAAAACTCATCATCCTAATTCACAAAGTGTAGTTCAAGCTTAGGATGGTAATTTACCATGACTATACCTGTCATTTACATGCCATCCCGATAGATTACCAATGTCTTTCAAAGCTGCTCTCCACGATTTCTTCTGCTCTTCATCAACCTCAGTGTTTTGGTTATGTTCAGCAAAAGCTTCTGCAAAACTCTCTTCTTGTTTTCGTGCATGAGAAGGATCCACATGATAGAATACAGGCAAAATTGTCATCCTAGCCTCTTCCTTGCATTTTAAGACCTTGGTTAACTCAATTAAACACCATTTGGAAAAAGCATACCTCTTTGAGATTACAACAACTGCATATTGAGATTTTTCTATTGCTTTCAAAAGTTCTTCACAAATATATTCTCCTCGCTCTAGTTTCTCATCGTCTCTGAGGGTAACCATTCCTTTCCGTTTCAAGGCAGCATACAAATGGTCTATAAAACCTTTGCGAGTATCTGCACCGCAGAAACTAAGAAAAACATCATATATCCATGAAGGAGTAGCTCGAGCAGTAGAAGAAGAGGAAGCCCCCGGAGTACCCATGAATGCCATTAGAGAATATTTTGGGAAGAATAAAATCACTAAGAGGCAAAAGAAGTAACAGGATTTCTTCTCCCTCAATGCACACTATCTTCTAGAGACCTTTAGTATTGCTTGATTTGAGACAAGTTTGTCGTAAACCCACTATCGCGAGTCACGGCAAAACAATCAGTTAATAGTTAAATAGAATTAAGTAACGTTTATCTTGTTGAACAACAGAAAGAAAAGATACTTGCTTGACGCGACGTATAAAGCCTAGAGCTCAACACTAAGAAATTTCACAGTTTACGCGAAAAGTAAAGATTCTTGAATTATGAAGGCAATAAACATTTGCATTGGCGACTGTGCTGTCCCCTCTCTCTTCGTAGAGACGCAAGTTGGTATGGATAAGTTTTATGGGAAAAGCAAAGACGCCTTCTTTTTTTTTTTTTTGGGGTAGTTTTGCCTTTGCCGACTGTTTTAGTTTATTCAGATAAGATAAACACTCATCTGAACTTTGAACAACTGGCTTGTAAATTAAATTTGGAGAATAAAATTCTGATACGAGATTTTAAACTTGCTAAAAAATCTGTATGAAATTATGATATCTAATAAAATTAAATCAAATGCAGAAACAAAAAATAGTCAAATTGGAAATTTTTAATATTCATAAAATACTATAACAAAAACTCAGAATCCACCCAAGCGGCAAGAAACGGATTATTAGTAAGTACAGGAACTTGGTTCATCCCAAAGCACCATAAATGCAGTCTCAAAAGCCGAAATCTCAGCTATCAATGCTCATGTCACCTTTTTGTACATTGATGTCAAAAGCTAGGACGGCTCTTTTCTTTTCAGGTGGAGGACGCAAAAGAATATCTGAGCATATCACACCAGCAAAAATCCAGTAGCATTGACTAATAATTATACTTACAATGGTTTGCAGACTATGATAACATTTAAGCCGTTTTTGCCCGTAGATTACGACTCATAGTGTCTTACTAAAATTTTTTCCAATATTAAGGCCCATTTATAATGTCTTACATAAAAGTTGCCTCCTTTACCTTTAAGGAGAAAATAAAATAAAATAAAATTAAAAAAGCCTTGGACATCCATCAAATAGTAGCATGATGAATCTATATTTCTCCTCGGCCTGCCCGAGTAAGGTGGGGTATTGGGTTCCTCTCGTTTACACGAAGCAGCTTTGAACGGGTTCACCAAGATAAAAAAAAAAAAAAAAAAGAAAAGAGAGTCTAACAAAATTCTAGATCAGTAAGTTGCTAGGAAAGATTACCGAAATTAAAATAAAATCCTGTCCATCGATCGTGTTGAAACGACTTAAGCAGTGATTAGCACGCCAGACCACTTTCTCGAATTCCAGTCAAGCTGTCCTTTGACGCCAACTCCATGCCTTTCAGTTTTGCTTCACGACCTGCAACACTGTAGTGGTGGGGCTAAACGTATTCAGAAAGACGGTTTTAAAATAGTAGTAATTTCTTCGCGTTTGATTGGTTCCAAGGGTGGGAATTCCATCGTTTTCTTGTGCTTTCCTGAAATCCAGAGGCTCATGTGTGACTACAGCCGTTTTGAGGGTTCATTGTTCTGATCTGCATAAATTGATTTCTAAGCGCAAGCTATTTTGGATGTTTTTGAGTACGTATCCATCACTTAAGTGCTGCAAAATCCAAAATGAAAATTAGTTTTTTGACAAACCTTGGCAGCTTATGTTATTTCTAATATTTAAGGGACTTTTTTGCATTGTGAAAACATGTGAACATAAGGAAATTTTCGGCCCGCCATGCTTTTCTGTCTATTCTTCAAACTCCCAACACTTTTATCGATGAGTTTATAGTTTAATCAAATTTCCTTGCTTCCAGAGGTAGAAGTCAAAAAGTCCCACAAGTATTTGAACAATAATGTCTCCATGCAATGTCTTGCTGTTTGTTCATTGAACTTCTGACATCTATGTCGTTTAGTTAGTTTAATTTGATTGCACATGCTTTATTTTCAAAGCTTAATGTCAAGAATCTTGGTAAAGATAAGTACGCATATTAGATTGTACAAGATAATTTTTTCTTACCAATTGTTTGCTGTATATCCTCAACCTTCCAAAACTCGATGTCACAAAGCTCCATAGACTTAAGTACTTGTGTTTAATCTCAGTAAGATAATTTCATTGTCAGCTGATGCTTTGCTCTCTATTCCTTGGACCTTCAATAAATGTCTTTTTAGTTTTTAGTTAAGTTTTCTTATAAACATATACAGTCACATATACGCCTGCTGTTGAATTTAGGAAAAAAAAAATTCTAAGTAGCACATATTTCAACAGAGAGAGACGCTTCTTATTAGGTTTTAATTTAAGTGACTAACATTTATTTTATTTCTAAGGCTCTATGTCAAAAAACTCCATGAACAGAAGTATTCATGTTTAGTTCATAAGATAATCTTTCCATTGTGTAATGCATCTTTGAATATTTCCAAAGCTCTTTGTCTCAAAACTTTATGAATATAATATATGTACTTCATTTAAATGAGATAATTTTTCTATCATGCAAATCTTTCTATTTGTTCCTCAAATTTTTAATAGTTATATCATTTAGTTTTAAATTTCATTAAATTATACATTTTTTTCCAAAGCTCAATAATCATAAGTAAAATATCTGATTGGATAAGATAAAATCTTCCAATCATACAATATTTTGTTATGTGTTCCTTGAATGTTCAATACTTATGTCATTTAGTTTAATTAGATTATACATAATTTATTTTCACAACTTAATATCATCAAGATCCTAAACTATAAGTATTTGAAATTAATTGAATGAAAATTTTCTCTGTTAATGCTTCATCAACTATTCCTCAAATTCCACACGTTAAATCAATTAGTTTGTAACCTAATCAGATCATGCATACTTTATGTTTAAAGCTCAATTAGCCCAATGTCATCAAGATTCAAAACCATCAGTGTTCAAAATTAATTGAATAAAACGTTTATGCGTCATTCAGTGCGTCATCAACTATTCTATTGAGCTCTTGACATTTTGCCATTTAGCTTTTAACTAAATTAGATTCCACTAACTTTATTTTCAAAGCCTAATGTCATAAAGATCCAAAACTACAGGCATCCAAAGTACATTAAATAAAAACAAATTCCCCCATGCAATGCATCACTTACTATTTCAAACTCTCAACATTATGTCGTTTAGTTTTTAATTAAATTAGATTATACATGCAATATTTTCAAAGCCCAATGTCATCGCGATTCAAAATTGTGAGTATTCAAAATTAATTGAAAGAAAAATTTCACCATCTATGATGATTCATGGACTATTTCTTGGACACTAAACATTATGTCCTTTAATTTTTAGTTTAATTAGATTATACATACAATATTTTCAAAGCCTAATGTCACTGAGATTCGGAACTATCAATATCCAGAATTAATTGAATGAAAAATTTCACTGTTGTATGAAGATTCATTGACTATTCCTCGAATACTTAACATTATGTTGCCTAGTTTTTTGTTTAATTAGATTATGCATACAATATTTTCCAAGGCCCAATGTCATCAAGATTCAAAACTATTAGTATTCAGAACTAATTGAATAAAAATTTCATCATCATGTGATGACTCATTAACTTTTCCTTCAATACTCAACATTATGCTATTTAGTTTTTAGTTTAATTAGAATATATATATATATATAATATTTTCAAAACTCAATGTCATTGAGATTCCAAGCTATTAATATTCATAATTAATTGAATTAAAAGCTTCACTGTCATGTAATGATTCAATGATTATTCCTCAAGCATTCAACAATGTCGTTTAGCTTTTAACTTATTTTGATTCCTTATACTTTAGTTTCCCCACCCACCAAGCTTCGAGGAATGAAATTTGTTTCTTATTCTCCTGCTTTTTTCTGCACGTGATCGCGTGGATGCTTTCATTACAAAAGTGGGGATGAATGTTGCAGATGGGTTCAAAATCATGTTTTGGTATATTATATAGGCCTATTGGCTTACTGGTGTGGTCTCAGCGATCAATTTCATTGATATAATATTGCAGAGACTGTCTTCTTTCATTATGAAAAGCAGTGATACATGTGCAGATGAGTCCAAAATCAATTTTAGTGTCTTAAAAAGGTCTATTGGCTGGTGGTTATGGTCCCAACGACCAATTTCATCAATCTAATATTGCAGACTGGTCGCTTCTTTCATTGTAAAAAGTAGATATGTGCGGATGGGTTCAAAACTGATTACCAATGCTGGCTGATGAGAATAGTGTCAACAAATCAATTTTATAAATGTAATTTTGCGTAAGAGTCGCTTCTTTCGTTGCCAAAAGTTATGATGCATGTGCAGATGGTCCAAATTCTGCTTTGGGATATTATAAAAATCTACTCGCTTATGGGTATAATCTCAATGCTTTCATCATAATAAAATTGTTGAGGTCGCGGAGCTCCATAAACATAGGTATCTATGTTTAATCTCAATAAGATAGTTTACTGTCATATGCTACTTTCCAGTCTATTTCTCAAACTTTCAACACAAATAAAATTTAGTTTAATCGGACTTCACATTTTATTTCTAAAGCTCAATATCGCGAAGCTCAGTGAATAACAGTCTTCATATTTAATTAAAAAGATATTTGTCTAATCGAGTGATGCTTTGCTGAATATTTTTTAGAGCTCCGTGTCACAAAACTCTATAAATATACGTATTCAAATTTAGTTAACTAAAACAATTTCTCTATCACGTAATTTTGTTGTATATTCTCAAACTTTCGACACTTATGCCATTTTACTTTTTATTTTAATTGAATTAAACTTACTTTGTTTCTAAGGCTTCATAAACATAAGTTTTCGTGCGTAATTGAACAAGAAAAAATTTCCAATCTTACAATATTTTGTTACCAATTCCTTGAATTTTCAATACTTAGGTCATTTATATTTTAGCTTAATTAGATTGCACTTTCTTTATTTTAAAGGCTCAATACTCTAAAATATAAATACTCATAATTAAAAAATTGAAAAACTTTCTTTACATGCAATGCTTTGCTAGCTGCTCCTGGAACTATTAATATTATGTCGTTTAATTTTTAGATAAATTACATTACACATACCTTATTTGCAAAGCCCAATGTCACAATGATCCAAAATTAATGAAAATAAACTTTCCCTATCATGATGCTTCACTGACTACTCGAACTTTTCAACTTAATAAGACTACACATTATTTTCAAAGCCCAATGTCACTGTAATCCAAATAATATGGGTATCCAAAATTAATTGAATAAAAAATTTTCTATTATAATGCTTCACCAGCTATTCCTTGAACTCACCAACTTAATTAGATTACACATTATTTTCAAAACCCAATGTCACGAAGATCCAAAAAAATAAATATTCATTGAATGGAAAAGTTTCCCCATACTACAATGCTTGACTGCCTAAACCTTGAACTCTACATGGTTTAGATTTTCGTTCAATTGGATTACTTGTGGATTATCTTTGAAAGGTCAACGTGACGAAACTCCGTAATTTATGGGGCAATGCTTCGCTGTCTATTCCTCGAACTTTGAACATTTATGTTAGATAGTTTCTAGTTAATTGGATTACACATTGTTCTACTTACTTTATTTACATACTTAATGTGATGAAACTCCACTTGCATTAAATATAACTATTGATACTTAATAGGATAAATTGTCTCCTCATTTAAAATACGTCCATCTGTAAGATTTCAACCTAGCTATGCTTTAACACCTACTTCCTCGAGCCCTGCCCACATTGGTTTGGCAAGCTAGAGGTTCCAATCCAGTTTGTTGACAAATGAAGTTACAATTGACTACCATCAACAGTTACCGGCTTGTTTTGTTGCAAACAGAGCTCTTAACAATTTTGCATGGTCGCAGAATTTTGTTTAGAACCACAATTAATGAAGCTAATGGACTTTGGAAGGATACGGATGGCACCTCTGTTCCTCTCGCCCGAAATCCGCCCTGAATTAAATTAAATTTTAAAGTTGTCGCATCTGAGTTACCAGGATAGACAGGTCTCAAGATAAACTTCAATGCAAAAAATAAATAGGGTTTTAAAGTAGTAATCATTTCTTCGCGTTTTGTTGCGAACAGAGGGTTTGAGAGTGGTGAGGATTTGGCAGGGGAATGAGAAAAATATGGCAAGGGAGAGAACACACGAACAGAGCATCATTCTCTTCTCTTCGACGAAGCCTGAGCTGTATTTTTTGGTGCACTGAGGCCCATTGCAGCCGGTTACCAACTTGTTCCAAGTACCTTCTACGAAATAGGGACCTGCACAAGAAAAGAAATTGCAATAGACGAGTTGTCAAAAATTAAAGATTAACACTAATATGCACACAAAGATTGCGGCTGAGAGCTTAGTTTTTTTTAAGTCTTTTTTGGTCAAAAATTGCTTGAAGTGTAGCAGAATAACCATCAAACCTTTTCAGTATTCAAAATTTATTGCTCAACCTCTAATCTCATCTCTTGTGCCCAACACTCCACCTCCACATTTAGGTAGAAGGACTCAATTGAAACATCAAGGCTGCCCTTCTCTATAACGTCTAAGCCATGACGCTCCTGAAGTTCGTAAAACCAGCTTGAACTTGTAAACGCCCAAAACGCATTTGGCCCAGAGGAAGGGGTTTCCGGGGCACAAAGTTGTAAGAATGCTTTTGTACCAAGTTCATTGTTCTCAAAATGACAAATAAAGGAGGGAGTATGATTGTTATCATCAAATATTTTGTAACTTGAATTCCCATGCTCTTCCAACTTTCGTTTTTTTCTTTCTCCTTGAAAAGTGTAAGGATCATGGACTTGAAAACGGTATAACATAGCATAGCTTATGCTGTCTATTGGAATTCTCAAGGAATTACTGATTTTCTGATTGAACTAATCAGGAATTCTAGATATGGATGCAGAGCCTACAAAGTTACAACTCCTGTTCTGCTGTACAATAAAGCCCATGAAGAACATGCTGTTAATTACAATATTCTAATATACACCATAATAATAATTTTGGTAATCTCAATCAATCAAGGGAAAATAAGCGACTTACATTCCCTTCAAACTCTAAAAGACCGTCAGCTCGTGGACATAAAGATTCCATCGGGATCATGTAGGGTTTGCCATCACAATCAATGTGGATGGCCATAAAAGTGCAATTATTAATTAGCTTTCCAACGTCTTTAACATAACAAATATCCGACCATTTACAATTTTCGAACCCCAGATTATACAAGTTCAATGGCAACTTTGGAGATACTTGGAGTTGAGTACAATTGTCCAAGCAAAGATAGAAAAGGGAGGAAAGATGAACCAAATTAGGTATTCTCCTAAAGTTGTTTCCAGTCAAACTTAAAACCTTAAGGACAAATAACCAAGACATATGGGAATCATTGCTTTTAATAGATCATGTTGAAGTGTTAAAATATCCAGTTCCACATTGGGTAAGACGACAAGAGAACTTGGCCTTATAAGCTTCTGTTGGCAATTCACTATTACACAGTTTTATATTTTAGTTGGACCTTTTAGTTTCTAATAGATCACAATTACTCAAAGTTAACATTCTTAGTACGCTTAAACTTGATAATAAAGTTTTTGACAACCCATAAAGTTTGGTACAATAACTCATGTGAAGCTCAACAAGGTTGGGAAGTTGACAAGCACTAATTAGTATTAGCTTTGAAAAAGTTGAAACTCGAGAAAAATTAGGAAGCCAAAAATGAAATGGATTACACCCTTTAAATTCAATGTCAAAAATTCCTCTCTACCAATTTCCATAGTACTGTCCTTGGAATTTTCCGAGCACACGTGTTATAAAAAGACCCTGAAGCAGGGAAGTAAGGTAATGATGACCACCCATCTAGTAATCACCATCTTCTCAATAAGGGTCCTATTCCTCAGACAACCACCTAAATTAAAACTTTCAAGAGGTGACAAAGTTTGAAACGATGACGGCAACACCTTAATGTTAGTTCCAACCAAACTAAGAAACTTTAGAGTTGTCATGTCACCGATAATATTTGGAAAATTTGTGGTTCTTGAACAACAAGGCTAAGATAGGTAAGAAATTTTCCTTACATAAACACAATGCACCAGCCTTCTATTGGGGATCATGTTGGACTACATTCGTTCTGAAGAGGGCTAACGATATTTTTAAGGCAGCAACATTGCTATTTTCACATTCCATAAAATCACAAGTAATATAGTAGAGAGGTTTAAGAGGATGGGGATGAATTGATTAGTATATGAAATTGGTTAAAATTACAAATTTTGAACTAATTGAAAAGATTCAGATTGACAAAGATCAAACGTTCCATAATAGTGCAACTGGAGCAACTACAAAATTTTAGGTACATTTCGAAGAAAAACGGAACAGAGAGAAGATTAGTCATATGCCACGATACTAAGTTCTGCAGCATTCACTCAAAACTCCTAAAGGCTATTCTAACAAATATACATTTTCAAGAACTCCTTGAAAGTTTTACCAAAAGAAGATTATGGATAGAATTAGGATATTCAGAAAAAATATAGACCAAATATTACAAGGATCTACTTTGACTATTACATAGTAAAAACTCAAACTCAAAATATTCTTAAGAATTTAAGGAACGGAAAAATCCTATTTGGATTAATATTTATATACTTACTTATTCAAAGTCTTTTACATAATCTTATATCATATCTTAATTCGCTAAATATTAGTTCATGATTACCAAGATCTCAATTCATCTATGCTGCCTTGCCATAGTAATCTATATGCTTATGCATTAAACTTTTTCTCTCTTAGAAACTAGATTTAGATTTTAGGTCTGATTAGTTGTCTAAGTGTATAAGTGGAAAAAGAATCATATATGATGATTGTGAAAAAAAAATATAAGTACTAATTTACATACAAATAACATCTACATAAGCAATTAAATTAGTCAAAATAATATTATCAAAAATTTGTGTCAATAAATTAAAGACTATAAAGTTATCAAATAGAAAGAAGAAAAACGTAGTATTCAATAGAATCTCCTATCCATTTAAATTATGCACCCCAAATTTGTGACATGTAATGTTTGTTCAAATTCATTTCAATCAAATAATAGCAACGAATAAAGAAAAAACAAAAACAATGCTAAATAAAAACCCCAGCCAAACAAAACAAGAAAACAAAAGATAGTACAATCATCAAGTCCGATATTAATAGATTTGGGACGTCGTCCTTGACACCAACTTGACGTGAAGGAACCGCCCAGATAGGGTGAGGTTGTGACAAGATGTAATTTTGTTAAATATTTAGTTGTTGGTGGGATTTCCTTCAGTACTGTTCGGATATGGATCTGACTCGGCCGCCACGTCAGAAAGCTGACTTGCTACAGTATGTTGGACTGGCATGCCCATGCAGGGCAAGCAACGTTCGTCTTTGTTGTCCCCTAACACTCAGTAGCCTTTTCTGTGTAAAGCTTGTAACTGACGCGGCTTCAGGAGCGAGACAGCCAGACCCTTTCTCTTTTCCTTGTATATGAAAGTGTTAGGGTTCTTTTGATTCTTTGAGACATTGTGTTTGGGGATTCATCTTCTTTTCTTTTGTAACATTAGTTTGCTTGTGTAATAAAATTTATTCATGATATTTTCTTCAATCTAATAGTTCTAAGATCAAATTTCACGAGTCTACTTTCACGTAAGTTATCATAAAATTATAAGAGGTATTCATAAAATTTTCAGCACTTCCCTCATATAGTTTTTAGTTTAATTGGATCAAAGATATCACTATACATACTTTGTTTTCATAGTCATTGTTCAGATAAGTTACTTTTTTTTTTTCTCTTCAAGGATCCAAAAACCGATATATTTGAAGAACCAACACCATGACAAATTTACACCATGTAAATAGTACACAAAACCACTCGCTCTATTTACGATTTGGCCTACTTATAACACCTACCTCACGCCTACGTTAAACGCTTCCTTGTGCTCTTACTCTCGTAAGCTTGGACACTAGGCACCTATCCAATTTACGGAGGAATTGGTGGGGAATACCATCATTTACATATATGAAAATTTTATTATTTTTCATAAATCGATTTTGACAAAGGAATAAACTATTTATAAGCTTATTTTAGAATAATTAAATCATAAATTTCTATGGTACCGTTGTAATACATCCGCAGGGAAGGTCTGGTGCTAAGCCTTTCCTCTAATTCGATTTCCTTCTCCTCTCATACTCACGTAACACTAAAACATGATAGAAAAGAGACTTTATAGGATCTGCGTAGACAGATCTAAAACACCGTTTGTATGATTTTTGATTTAGCAAACAAAAAAAAATAGAATTCATAGAAACATACCGCTCTTACGATCCATTCTTTCGTCGTTGTAGACCCAATAATGCTCTTTCGAATTCGGGCTTAGGCGAATATCCTCTATTCTCATAAGATTCACTGGCTCGATGAGAGAACCTAGGTTTCGCCTCTTTTGTAAAAGACAACCTTAATGAAACCCTAAGAACATTACATATTTATATGAGCTAGAGGATAAGACCTAGCCTTACCTTATGTGCAACCCAATAGGCCCACTCATCACGGCCCTATTTGGTTAGCCATGGCCCACATCAGCCAGTCCATATTTAGAACTTTCATGGACCAACTTAATATATCCCACTTTAGTAAGCTTAAATAAAACAATTAAGCTAACATTCTCCCACTTGGGCTATATTAAACTGAAATAATGCGTATCTTTACATTGATCCAGAAACAGTTCTGAACTAAAACCAGCCATATGAGATCTTAAACTTTGAATCACACCAGTAACTATACCTATTAAGAGATATAGCACCAATCATGACCATAAAATCTTTAATCTCTTAACACAGATAAATATGGTGATGTGGCAACTATATAGCACTTTAACAATTTCTGTATGCGTTATTACTGTTGTCAGTCTAATTCTCTCTCCTTCGATAATAGAATGTCATCAGAGAATTTACTTTATGGTTCCAATGAACCTTTTACATATCTTGCACTTTATAACTCGAGTTAAACTTGATATGTTACAAGATATCCTTATGGCTATGTAATTCCAGCCAATGCTTAAGGTATACTTTTACCTTAAGTCTTTAAAGAGAAGATTAAAAGCTCCCACTATACAAAAACATCCCATGATGCTGCTAAGCCCATGCTATTGACATGTCTTTCATAAACACAAGGGCTTAGACCTTTAGTAAGCGGATTAGCTATCATATCAACTGTACTAATCGACTCTACTGAAATTTCACCTTCCTTAACCTTTTCCTTTATGGTTAGGTACTTTATGTTTATATGTTTGGACCCTCCTATACTTTTGTTATTGTTAATAAACAATATTGCAGCTCTATTATCACAGTATAACTTGATTGGTCTATTAACAAAATCAAAGCCTTGTAATTCTCTTATGAGGTTCTTTAGCCAAACAGCTTGAATGGATGCTCCATAGCATGCCATAAATTCCGAATGCATGGTTGAAGATGTCATCATTGTCTGTTTTGAGCTTTTTCATGAAATAGCTCCTCCTGCCATCATAAACACATATCCTGATGTAGATTTCCAATCATCCTTACATCCAGCAAAATCTGAATCTGTATACCCAACCAGCTCTAATTCTTTTACATGCCTGTAAGTCATCATACAATCTTTTGTTCTCTTTAAGTACCTGAAGACCTTCTTAACAGCTACCCAATGCTCTTGTCCAGGATTCGATTGATATCTTCCAAGAAGTCCTGTTATAAAAGCTATGTCAGGGCGCGTACAAACTTGAGCATACATAATACTACCAAGCGCACTCGCATATGGTATATTCCTCATTAAAGCTTTCTCTTCCTCTGTCGCAGGGCATTGATCTTTACTTAATTTATCACTCTTATAGATTGGCACTTTACCTCATTTACAATCTTCCATGTTATACCGTTCAAGAATTCTACCTATATATGCCTTTTGAGAAAGCCCCAATAAACGCCGAGAACGGTCCCTTTGAATTTCAATCCCTAAAACATAAGTTGCTTCACCGAGATCCTTCATATCAAACTGAGTTGACAATAATTCTTTAGTCTCATGAAGTAACGTTTGACTATTATTCGCAAGTAAAATGTCATCCACATAAAGGACAAGAAAGATTGGAGTACTCCCACTAATCTTGGTGTATATACAACGATCTACTCTATTCTCCACAAAACCACATGAAGTGATAAAACTATCAAACCTTATGTACCACTGTCTAGAAGCTTGCTTTAATCCATAAATAGACTTCTTAAGTCTACAAACAAGCTTATCTCCTTCTTTCATTTCAAAACCTTCAGGCTGTTTCATATACACTGTTTCATCTAGTGTTCCATTCAGAAAAGCAGTTTTAACATCCATTTGGTGTAATTCCATATCAAAATGAGCTACTAGAGCCATTACGATTCTAAAGAAATCTTTAGAGGATACTGGAGAAAAAGTTTCATTATAATCTACTCCTTCTTTCTGTGTGAAACCTTTTGCTACTAATCTAGCTTTAAACCTTTCAACTTGACCAGTAGAACTCCTTTTGGTCTTATATACCCATTTACAACCAACAGGTTTACAACCTTCAGGTAATTCAACTAGTTCCCAGACATCATTATGCTTCATTGATTACATTTCATCTTGCATTGCATCTAACCACAACTTTGCTTGAGAACTAGATATTGCTTCTGTATATGTTATTGGATCCTTCATAACTCCTATATCATAATCATGTTCACCCAAATAAACTAAATAATCTGGATGAATTGCAGACCTTCTTTCTCTAGTTGATCTTCGAAGTATAGGTTCAGGATCTTGATTCTGCACTTGATGTTCTACAACTGGATCTATAACAGATGATGAAGACTCAGAAGTCCTTACAGTTGGTACTATAGGCATTTCTATTGCTTGAGTAGGTAAAGAAAACGTCACAGACGTGCCTGCTACATCTGCATCCTGAATTGGTGGAGGAGTACTTACAACATTTTCCGCTACATCAAGCTCCAAAAACTTTGCAGTTTGAGACTCTACAATTCTAGTCCCTCCAGATGGCTTATAAAAACGATATCCCTTAGAATATTCAGGATAAGAAACAAAGTAACATCTTGTAGTCCTTGAATCCAACTTGCCTAGAGTTGGATTATACAATCTTACCTCTGCAGGACATCCCCAAACTTTTAAATGGTTTAAACTAGGTACACGACCAGTCCACAACTCAAATGGCGTAAGTGGAACAGCTTTTGTTGGTACTCGATTGAGTATATAAAGAGCTGTTTTCAAAGCTTCTCCCCATAAGAAAACAGGTAAATTAGTTCTACTAACCATACTTCTCACCATATCCATAAGAGTCCTGTTACGTCTTTCAGCTACACCATTTTGTTCAGGACTCCCTGGCATTGTAAATTGAGCAACTATTCCGGAGTCTTCTAAATATTGAGCAAACGGGCCTTTAAGCTGTCCAGCATCGCCATGTTTGCCATAGTATTCTCCCCCTCTATCTGACCTAACAACCTTGATAATTTTTCTCAACTGTTTTTCGACTTCAGTCTTGAAAATCTTGAATTTATCAAGAGACTCAGACTTTTCCTTAATCAAATACAGGTAACCATAACGGGAAAAATCATCTATAAATGTAATGAAATATACATTCCTGCATAAGGTTGATGTATAGGGTCCACTGATATCAGTGTGTATAATCTCTAAGAGATCAGAACTGCGATTTGCAGTCTTTTTCTTTATCTTGACCATTTTGCCTCTACAACAATCAACACATGTCTCTAGATCATCTTTAAGAGGAGGAAAAATGTTAGACTTTATCAATCTATCCACCCTCTCTCTAGAAATGTGACCAAGCTTTTTATGCCACAACATGTATGATTGCTCTTTAGGTAAAGACCTTTTGGGAACAACCTTTTCAATATTATAGACATTATAAGGAAATAAACTTAATTGATATAAACCATAAGATAAAACACAAGATCCAACTTTATTTGAATTGTAAAACAGAGTAATCATTGAATTCTTTATTTCAAATGCATAACCATCCATGTCTAAAACAGAAACAGAAATTAAATTTCGTCTAAAAGACGGTACATAAAAAGTGTTCTTCAATAACATTTGAAAACCTGAATCTAATGTTAAAACAATATCTCCCACAAAGTCTACAGGGACTTTAGCATTATTCCCAACTGTAAGCCATAGCTCATCTTTACTTGGTCTCCGCTTGTTTATGAACCCCTGAATGGTAAAAGCAACATGATTAGTTGCACCAGTATCTAGCCACCAAGAACTTGATGGGGCTATAGATATATTAGATTCACAAACAAAAACCAAAGAACTATTACCTGCTGGCTTGCGCTTTTGAAGCCAAGATTTGTATTTGTTACACTCTTTCTTCATGTGACCTTTCTTCTTACAGAAGAAGCAACGATCACTCTCTTTCTTAAAGAGTGTTTTCTTGACCCCACCTTTATGACCAGATGAACTAACATTCTTAGAGGTTGAAGGAATACCTGGATGACTTGGTGCAGCAACTCTTCTGCCTTTCCCCACATTTGAATTAGGAGAATACATTACCATATGCGACTTGTCTCGCTTCAACTTCTCTTCCTCAGCTACGACTTTAGCAATCAGATCATTAAAAGACCAGCTTTCCTCTTGATTATTATAGGCAGTCTTGATTATTCCAAATTCAGGAGGAAGCGAATTCAGAGCATGGTGGACAACACACGCATCAGGGAGTGCAACATCCAAAGCCTTAAGCTTTGATTGGTAATCTACCATTCTGATGATGTAATCTCTTACATCACCAGCTCCATCATATCTCATGGCATATAATGCCTGAAGTAGCTGCCCCGTTTCAGCATTTGAAGATACCTTATACCTGCTCTCTACAGCTTCCATAAATGCCTTAGCAGTACCATCCACAGGCAACCCACTCTTAAGATGATCCATGATTGATCTCTTCATGGACAATAAACAAATCCGATTACTCCTTGTCCATGATTCAAAAGTCTTCTTTTGCTCTTCAGTACTCTCTTCAGTAAGAGCAGCTGGCTGTTCTATAGTGAAAGCAGAATGTACATCTGCCATCTCCATTGCGAACATAACATCCTCTTTCCATCTTTTAAAGTTCGCACCCGTAAGTGTCTCAATAGTAATCATTTGGTTATTGATAGGAAAGGTGACTGAAAGTGAGCCAACACAACATTAGTAATATACGAGTACTATATAAATACAATCACATACTTGGAGATTCAGTAACTCTATCATGTAAACACCTTTGGGCAGAATACATAACAATCAATGTAAAATCTCAGCATAGTAAAGGCCATGAGAATATTCTAATTTTCATAATCTACCACCTTTGGGTGTATAGACTAATCCAATTAGTCTAAACACATGCATTTTAACTATGCAACTCTTTATGTTCTAATATATAATCACCTCCTTTGGGAGTATGACTATATACAAAAACTAAAAACGTCCCAATCCGCATGAGAAAACTTCTTGAACACAATTAAGTTGTGCCACTTTGGCAGTCACAACCTAATTGGATCAAACTCATACGCGCAGACATGCTTTATGTACTCATTAGAATATGAATTAATACTTTAACAGATTCAACTAAATGCATGCTTCAATTACATATACTATAATAGCATACAGAGTATGTCTATAAACAAACTTAAGCATGAAAGAAAATAAACAAGATGTCAACATACATGCTCCAAACTTTAAAGCATTAAAAGAGACTGAAAAGATATATAAAACATATCATATAATATATCAAAACGTTCATTATTCAAAAATACACATTCTGGTTCAAACCGCACTCAATTTGGACCATCCACGCGCTCTCACGCACCAGTCAAAGTTTCTGGTCAAAATAGTTGAATTTTTTTTTTTTTTATCGTTGACCGTTGACCGTTGACCTTTGACCGTTGAACGGGTCGGGTTGACCCGTTGACCGGGTCAGGTTGACCCGAATGGATCAGACCGGGTTGACCCAAATGGGCCTAACCTGGATGAGCCGGATTGGGTTGACCCGAATGGGCCGGACCGGTGACCCGAATGGGCCGGACCAGTGACCCGAATGGGCCGGACCGGTCACACCCTAATGGGCCGGGCCGGGCCGGGCCGAGCCCGATGGGCCAGGACGGGACGGGCCGAGCCCGATGGGTCAGGACGGGTCAGACCGACCCTGATGGGCCAGGTCGGCCCGATCCGAATGGGTCGGACCATCCTGACTCGGGTCCAGCCCTGTTGGGTCCAGACCCGGATGACCCGCGAAGCGGGTCAATCCAGCTATTCGGGTCGAAAACGACCCGAACGGCACCCGAATGAACCGCGAACGATTTCGTTCGCGATTCGCAGATTTGTGCAAGATTAGCACAAAATCTGCATCGATTCCGGCACAGATCGGCCGGAAACACATGGAAAAACTGATCTTTGGCCGATTAAACGCTCAAAAATGACCAAATTTGAACCTAAAAGTTAGGTTTTAGGAAAAAATGAAAAATTGACTCAAAAATGCGATTTTTGTGCTAAAAGTTCGTGTAGAATTGTAGATCGACTTGAACAGAAGCGGATTGTAGAGAGAAACATCATAATCCGATCGAAATTTCATCAAATTTGGCTCGAGAATGCGATTTGGGATTTTGTTAATTTGAAAGTTTCGAAAATTACAGTTTGAACCCAAATAATCCGAAAATTGTATTTCCAAATCACAAACAACACCCAAATGTTTAGCAAATCACATTTTGACCCGAACAGAAAAACAAACACGATTTTGTACACCAAATAAAAATAAAAACCGGATTTTAGACCTCATCTACGATGTTCCGATACCACATGATAGAAAAGAGACTTTATAGGATCTGCGTAGACAGATCTAAAACACCGTTTGTATGATTTTTGATTTAGCAAACAAAAAAAAATAGAATTCATAGAAACATACCGCTCTTACGATCCATTCTTTCGTCGTTGTAGACCCAATAATGCTCTTTCGAATTCGGGCTTAGGCGAATATCCTCTATTCTCATAAGATTCACTGGCTTGATGAGAGAACCTAGGTTTCGCCTCTTTTGTAAAAGACAACCTTAATGAAACCCTAAGAACATTACATATTTATATGAGCTAGAGGATAAGACCTAGCCTTACCTTATGTGCAACCCAATAGGCCCACTCATCACGGCCCTATTTGGTTAGCCACGGCCCACATCAGCCAGTCCATATTTAGAACTTTCATGGACCAACTTAATATATCCCACTTTAGTAAGCTTAAATAAAACAATTAAGCTAACAAAACAAACTGCTATTTCTATTACCTAGAATTTGACACTTAAAAAAGTACACTTACAATACAATTATATCAAAATCTTATGCTTGTTTGTTTATACAGTGAATGATTACCACTTTTGCTAAGTGCTTTAGCTTTACAAAGATAGTCAGATGCTACTTCGAGTTAAAATTTGTTTCTAAAATTTCTCATCTTATTTATAGTCACAATTAGTATAATAAATATATTTTTGGAGGGTGGGGAATCCCATAAGCTATTGGGTACGATATCTTGAACTTAATTTAAATATTTGTCATATTTCTATGACAAGGGATGGACAAAACTTGAGATAACTTGTATACAGAGAATTAACAAGTTTTAAGTTTTTGACATGCCATCATGAAAACTTGTAAAATTGAACATGGATTCTTTGTGAAGCCATTGGAATGTCACCAGGTTTGGTACCACAAAATTGAGTCTTCTTTATGTTCAGCTATTTATTTCTCCGTAGCGCAACACTTGCAGTCAGAAAATAGCTATTGTGATGATTGATAATATCCACTGCTATGTTATCTCTTGAACATAGGCCCTTCCACGATCAAATAAAATTTTACGATTACTTTGTAGTCAAATTTTTAGAGGTGAGACAAACCAAGAAGAGCAGAGAAATTGACCATGGAATAAGAGTGAATGGCGGCTGACGCAGTAGAAAGGTTTGGGACTGGTCAGGAAGGGAACATCCGAATAGAGGATCACTCTTTTTGCTTTGACAAAACTGTAATAGACGGAGCCGAAGTTATGCAGTGTTAATACAGTTGCGTTGGATTACACTCAGTGCATTACTATCTAGGTCCTGAACTTATTGATCAAGAAGAAAAAGCAAACAAAAACATTTTTGCATTAGCCAAACAATTCTTAAATATTTATTCAGAATAAAGGCACTAGCTTATCAAATGCACCAATGTTGATGATTGTTGAATAAGTTTTAGGAAACTCATTGACCTCAACATCACATTTAGCAAAGTTAATAATTGGAAGTTAGAAGGAGATGAAAGAGTGTTGGGGAAGCATTTAGAATAAAAGTCCAATAACGAAAAGAAACGATGATTGAATAATTTTTAAATATACATTTTTTTTTTAAAATTATGAGCTATTTTCTATGTTAAACTTTAAGCATATTTATCTGATACCAAAGTCCAGATTGACTTATTCCAATTCCTATTTAATTTTAAACTTTTCAGGTGCACTATAATACCATATAAAATAACAAAAAGTTTAAGATAGAAAATATAAAAACAAAAAATAATTTATATTAAGTAAAGAACTTTTGCTACTTCCAATTTGTTTTGTTATTTTATAAACAAATTTCTCTTCAATCCGAAATACACAGAACAAACTATTACTTCCACTAGCCTACTTAGGGATACTTGACGATATCTATGGCATGATAGCTACATATCCTCCATCGATAAATATGCAATATTTAATTTTTATTTTTCAAATCCTCCAATCCATCATACTTCTTTAAAGTTTATCTACGATTTGTATGTTAAGATATGCTCGTACCTGATTTTGGGCACATTTGAACACTTCTATTGTCCTGCTGCCACAGGATGGACTCCCATGCCTAGAGGCGTCCCCGTTAAAGTATTCCTCAACAGTACGAAAAGGGCGCATGTGGGGTGATGCAAGCTTGGATGCGCCGGCATCACAGCTTGATGATCAAGTGCCTTGGATATATTTGATGAGCTACTTGGCAAGTCATCAAGTATCCTTTCACAAATCTCATCGAGAACCGTTCATTCGTAAACACTACAAAAGATAAAGATCGAAACATTCTAAGAAGGGCAAATTAATTTTATAATATCAATTCGTGAGAGAGTAGACGAGATTCCACGGTACCAAATTACAATGAATATACCTGTCATCTATATGCCATCTGGCAATTTGATCCACATCGTTCAAAGTAGTTTTCCATGCTTCTATCTACTATTCAAGGATTACTTGTGTGACAAATGCTTGTTCAACACTTTTGTTCATTGGATGGATAAACATGATTAAAAAAAAATGGATAAACTTGTCGGCCCAATCTCTATACTACATTCCAAGATCTTCCTTAACTTATTCAAGCACCATGTGAAGCAAGCATAATTCTCTAAGATAACAATTTCGTTTTGATATTATTATATTGCTTTTAAGAGTTCATGAAGAGGTTTTCCTCCCTCATCTTGGTTGTCTATGAAGTAGCTATTCTCTTTCCGCTTAAAAGCATGACTTAGATAAAGTCCTAATGAAGTATAATAACCAATGTGCTAAATCACCTACTATAAAAAGAACTACTGAAGACGTTGTTCGAATCCTAAATCACTAACTATAAAAAGATGATTCCATCCACGCAAATGGAATCTAATCAGAAAGCATATTTTAAAATAACAAAAATGATGACATTCAAATCATTTTTCCAAAGGTTCAATCTTCGTAACTAACCCCTGAAGAGTCAAATGATCACCACCTTTCTCCCCTTCACTCTCATAGCAATTTCTATCAATCTATTGATTACCAATGTTTACCACTACGCTTTATCTCAATTAACTCTTTTCTCCTAGAGTTTCCAATACACAATTCAAATGCATTTACATGTCCACACAACGCAGGTAAAGATTTACAGAAATAAACCAACCATCATTTTGGTGATATTGACAAATTCCAGTAGCAAGACGACAAACTCTGTCTATTTCTAGGTGCGAAACCCATTAATTACAAGTCTAGTTTCACATTGTCAGGTGTCCAGATGGAGCTGCAGATTTTGAATTCCCTTTTCGGTCTCCTTCATCATTGGAGAGTCTTGGAGGCCAGGACTACAATGATGACAGCGATCCATCTGTAGAACCAAAGCAGCAAAGTTGCTTATGCAACTAATAATATAGAATTAATTGAATTGCATTCAAGATATACATTTTCAAGTGGAATAGCAGAGATACATCAACAAGAATGGCCTATATCCAGACAAGATTTATGTGCAGAAAAAAGATCTAAAAAGCCTATCTTGTTCTTTGTTGGCATATAGAATAGTTCAAAAACAAGCGGGAAAGGGATGTCCAAACCCCACACTCTGGCCACAGGAGCTTCTAACTGCAAAAGACAAACAATCTAGTGACTAATTCATCCAACTTATAGGATATCAACTCACATTACCGATATTCTAGTTTGCTTTACTCATCCCAATTCTTCAAGTGGTATTTCCACTTCCCAACTCAAAGTAAAGATAAATCATGTTATTTTGATGTGGCATGATTTAAATTTAACATAAGCAGAAAGTAGTAAACAAGTTAATTGAATAAACGGGTAATGAATAAATAATGAATAAGAGAACCCAAAGATGTATCTTATAAGTGATCCTAGAGATGGAAGAAAGAAACTAGGTCTAGAACTCCTTTGTTAAAGGGCATGGACTAACAGCCCTTTAATTCAATTGATGCTGCTAAAGAAAGAAATAATTTCACATTCATAGTAATTTTAGAGATTCGAGTGACTTCAGAGAAATATGTTCATGGTTTTTTTCCAAAGAAGATGCATTCCATAGAATGTAAATAATCTTACTGTTAATTTTTTATATCACATAAAGAAAGAAAAGAGGTTATTTCTGTTAAAAATTATATGTCCTTAAACTTCTAGGCACTTCAAGGCCATAACACCAGAATGTGTGCCTGTTGCTTGGGACTGGATAATGTTAGAAGACCAAGCTGCTGTAACTAAAAGACAGACAATCAGATTTTCTACAATGTCAACTACAAGTCAAGCATCAGAAGGAAAAGCATAAAATCAGATAGAATAATGTTGCAGTCAAGCATACTATCCACATACTATCAAGGAAATAGAAACATGCAAAATGCTGGAACGTACCATTAAGAAACAACGCTCAACAATAGAGGCAGAGATTCCAGCATCAAAACCTCCCGTCACCGGGGGAGCTTCATGACTAATCTACACACAGAAATTTGCAGATCACCTACAACTCCATCAACTAATCTAACAAACCATATGTTGTATAGAGAAATTATACCTACAAGAAGCCTTTCAATTTTTCGAGCAGAGAATTCTACAGTTTCCTTATGCCAAGGAAAGTTTTCATGTGCACCAGTTCGCAAGAAATTCCTTCCTGAAAAGTCACATGGTTTGAATGAAGTTTATAGAAGGAAGGATGATAATCAAAATCCTTAATTTACATATTTTCATCTCATATGTTGTAACTACCAAGTCAAACTTAGTTACATACTTGTGAATTTCAAATTTATTTAAACCAGGAAATATTTAGAACCTCAAAATTTCCTTCCTAGACAAAAGATAGCTTATAGAATAGTTCTAGTAGTGGAGGAAAATGAATATCAATTATCTTAATAGTCACCCCAATTGTGTTGTTTGATTATTAGTAAACATTGTTGTCCTAGTCTTTATAAGAAAATCGTGGTTTCTGCAAACATCAAAGAATAGTTTTTCAGCAATGAGAACCATTCACTTGTTCGGCATTAAGACAGGCCTGTTCCATTACAGATAACTAAGCTGGGCCCGACAAGTGCAATATAACTGCCTTCAAAAATCACATGGTTACCACATTTTCAAATTTTCTTCAATATCAATGTTTCTAAATTACAATAAAATAAAGTATTATCTTCTAATTCTTTAGCTTTAATGAATCCAAATGTGGCATACCTCTGCTGATGATGAAGGCAACATGTAATCATGCTTAAGCACGTCTTCTACAACTAACAGTAAAAATATTGAATCCCACATGTTTTCAGAACTCCTCTAAAATGTCATTAGTTAGGGACTACAACTTGATTAAGACATGATAATCAAACAGATTACCTTTTGGTTCAACAAACAGAATGGGGCTTGTATCATGTATGCAGGATACCAACAAGCCATTTTGCTTGCCGTCGGCTTCAAGGGATGACCGCGTATATAGGGATTAGTTATGAGAGATTTGATAGTAACGGATCAATGCACCACTAGATAACAAAGTGCCAGAAGCCATGTTCCATTGCAGCTGGGTTTCATAGATAAAAGAGAGATGCAAAAGTTCCAACATTGTTCTTTCAATTACATGGTACTCAACTATCTTAAAGCTTTGTTAATCAAATTTTGTCCCAAACTGTGATTGTTTTCAATGTGAAAAAGGTCCATCTTCATTTCGACCATCATGGTCAGGACGAAAGTGGCAGCTGCATCTTACTGTAAAATGTACGTGCACAATCACACTAAAAAAAGGGGGGACAAAAAGAAGAAGAAGAAAATATGTGCACAAGCGAACAAGAGTATTGCATGTCAAAGTGGACACTTGGTTACTGACATAACTAGTGAAAAAAATATCATGAGCAGACTTTATATGACTATTTTTGTAGTTGTATCACCAATACAAAATAGAAAAAGGTATCTTAGAAACATACTTTGATATCAGGAACATGAAGGAAGAAAGCTTCAGAGGACTGAGTGATAATGTCAGCCATGGCCAAGAGCTCCATACGAAGCTCTTATTCTTAAACCTAGAGAAGAATGTAGAAACTCAGCATGTAAAAATGAAGAGAGAAAATGAAACGACTAGAATGGATTTTTCATTTAGAAACTAACAGCAAGAGTACCTCCAAAAGTAAATTGATTACCACTCCGCTATCTAAACTTTGCAGCTTAACTCAATCTACTAGAAATATTTTGTCAGTGGGTGATAGTGGTGCAATTATAGAACACAGCATTAGGAACGATCCATACCTGACCAAATGCAGGATAGATATATTCTGCAAAATGGATTTCTGCTATGGCTTGATTGCCCAACATACCAGATGAGACAAAAATTTAGAGCTATGGCTGCAATAAATTATAAAAACAAATAGTATTTAAGGATCTTATTTCTAACAAAACCAACAAATACACTAAATTCTCAAACTCACGATTGCAGCTAGACCAATGCCAAATCCAACAATTCCCTATTTATATGGTCATGTCAGTACATGCCAATCAAACCCTCCTTAATCAAACGACACCAACTATAAAGGAAAAAAGAAGCTAGTTATACAACTAGAACAACAAAGCTCCCTTTTCCATGCCTATAAACTTTTGTTGAAGCTTTGATTAAGAGAAGGGTAAAGTAAAAAAAAATAAAAAATCTTTCTGTTATACTCAACTTTGTTGAAGCTTTGATTAGAGGGGGGGGGGGGAGGGGGAGAAGGAGGCACCAATTTTGTTCTAAGAATATACCCTATTATTTATATGCCATGAGAAGGTATAAATATACAACGAAAAAGTTACATGTTCACAAAAAGGGGTGTTGGAAACCCTACCAAATCGATCAGCTAATCTTGTTGACGGAAAACACCGTGAAAGCCTACATCTTCTCCAGATACATATGCACTACAAGCAAATGCAGAAAATGAGTTTAAAAAGGCACAGCTGTACAAACATATCACAATTAAGCAACTAACATTAGTAAAAGTAGCTCATATAAGACAAGAAAATCATTAATCAGATAGTATTTGAAGTATACAAAGCTTTTAATTAAGATCTCTGCATATAGTGCACAAAAGCCAAAACCTTTTGCATGATTAATGTAGTTCATAATGGATGGCCTTCATTTAGATTAAGATAAATTAAAACGCTGACTTAAAGTGAAAAAATCTCCTAGTAGAAATGAGTTGATGTCTTGATCATATGGTATATTGATAATGTGGGAAAGAGCAAGAAGAAAAAAGAAAAAAAAACAAAAAGAGTAAAAGATTCTTTCTTTCACTTATATTCTAAGCAAATTCAACCCAAGTATGTTCAGGCTTCTAACATAATGGCCATTGCCGAGCCCATAGGAAGAGGTAGATTCCCGTAGTTGCACTACCAGTTCAAACTTCTGTAACACTTATTTGACATGAATGAGTAATTAATAGTGACAAGATATTGACAAGATGAGAGAAAGTAGTAAAAAAAAAAAGGTTCACTTAGATAAGTAGTGAATGATCCAAATGTTCATAAGCAGGAGAAATCACAGAAGCATGAGGAGCATAATACTTTAGAAGCGATATATTGAAGAGTCCAGAAGATGTTTCTAAACTTCAAATACTATGAAATAAATAGAAGTACAAGAACTCTGAAAGAACAAGAGGTCCTCGGGTAGTTAGAAAAATGTATATGTCTGGAAGATCTTGAAGATGTGATCAGTTAGCTATCGTCTTTCTTCAATGAAGGGAAATGATAGCAGAGAATCTAAGGACTCAAAATGAAAACTCGACTTTTTGAAACCTTTACTAGCTAAAAGTTGCTAAAATTCTGTAACAAAATACATTAGCCTACCAATAGTTAAAATTTATTGCTTAGCTTATAATATCTTCTGTTGTGTTTATATTTTGATTTCCAATAAAGAATTAGCAATAACACAGTAAAATAAACAAGAGACAATCACGATTGCCTCCAGCGGAGCCGCTCCTAAGCCTCTTGGAAGTGCTGGTAGATGAGCCAAATTTCACAGCTTTAATAGGACCAGAGACATTGAACGATTGACCAAATAATTTCTCACAAGTTTCAACATTCAAACCACGTAAGTAAAAACAAAGTAGATAACAGTTCAGTGAAGTAGCAATTCCAGTGAAGTGTTGGGAGACTGTTCTTACATTCACCACCGTGACATTTGAGCAAACACCTCCAAGGCCGTCACCCGCATTGTACAACATGCTGTCGAGATGTTTGGCTTCTTTATTTCTCTAAGATGCAGACACTAGAGTGTATGACCTCTCTTGAACATGGCCCTTCCATGGTCACATAAGTTTTCAGGATGGCCTCCATTTAAAGACGTTCAATGGCGAGAGATGGACCAAGGAGACGAGAGGAACCCACTGTCGGCATTTAGCAAAAGTGAAATTTATTGGAAGACACTGGTGAACTCACTCCATTAGCGTGGGCCATTGTAATCTGTGAAAAACTACTTCTATCTACAAAAACAAAAGAAAAATCAACATAAGACAACCACAATGGAGAGGGGGAACAAAAAATGGTATCAAAAAGTTTGGAATAGGATCGTTCAGGTTAGCAATGGAGTTAAATGGCAATGAGGACAGAGGACGAAGGAAGACCACCAAAGAACAAGTGGTTTGAGGCCTACTAGGTTTTCCATGAGCAATGGTGGATCAATTAGAGAGAGGTTGACTCTTTGAATCCCCTACTAGATAAAACTTGCTCCAAGTTAATAACCCAAAAAAAAGAAGTCTTTTTAATATTCAAAATTTGCTCACCTATTAATGTATTCTTCTGTGTCTCAAGTTTTATACAATCGGGGAGCAGTTAATAATAAAAAAATAAAAAAGTCCAAAGACATTACCTCATCTTGCTGGTACATAAGACCTAAATAATTTCTGGAAGAGAGCCCAATCAATCCGATCCTCCAACAATTAATCTTCCCTAAAGATGTGGCAAAGGCCACCCAAGTAAATCTCTACAAGTTTCAAAACCCAAACCACGGAGCGAAATGTCACTTACACCCTTAGCTGGATCTTCCATAGAGATGTGGCAAAGGGCATCCAAGTAAATCTCTACAAGTTTCAAAATCCAAACCCTAGCTAGCACTGGAAGATAATCCCTGTGTACTACACGCATCCCACACTCAATTTCCATATTCAAGTTGAGTGATTCAATTGAAACCTCCGTACTGGTGATTTTTAATTGCCAAAGCCAGGGTTCTGCTCCAGAACTTTGAAAGGGTATGTGCACCCAAAATGCATTTGGCCCAACGGAAGCTACTTCAGGGGCACAAAGGACAAACGACTCTTTTCTACTAACTTCGTTGAATTGAAAATGGCAGAGAAAGTGGGGAAGAGCAGGATCGTTGCTATCAAATATCTCACAATTTGACTTACCACGCTCATCAACCTTCTGTTTCTTTCTTTTTTCTTGGAATGTGTCAGACGCAAGTTGATAAAGAATTAACATAGCAAATCCACCATAATATGCCCGCCACCCGTCTTCGGACCAACCTTCTTGAAAGCTACATTCGATCGTTCCAAAGGAATTAGTGATTCTTCGGTTGAACCAGTCTAGGATCCTAGATACCAGTGCAGGGCCAATAATGTTTCTTCCTGATACAAATCTATGTGAAGGTAGTTGTAGGATCATATAGGGTCGGCCATCGTAACCAATACCGACAACAAGAATACCGCAACCATGGCTATAACTATCCGGACATGTTTTAAACCCTTGACCAATTTGAACTACAAAAGGTTTCAATGATAGACATCTATGAAGATCCAAACTTTTCAAGCACAATGATAATTTTGGCAATGCTTCAAGTTCAATGCAATCATCCAAGCAAAGATAACAAAGCTGAGAAAGTTGGATTAAACCTGGCAATCTTGTAAATTTGTTGTTGCATAGATCTAAATCCTTAAGTGAAGAGAAGCAACTCAAATCATCAGGGATTACTCCATCAACCATCTTGCAATACCCCAAATGTAACACTTTTAAACAATTTAATTGTGAAAATGGAGGCTTTGGCAGCATTTTAAGGCTGGTAGAACTTCTGAGGTAAAGAAATTGAAGTTTGGGAAGTTGGTAAATGCTAGAGGGTATTGTTGTCAACCTATTCACAGACAAATCGAAATACTCAAGTGACGATAAATAACAAAGTTCATAAGGAATAATTTCATCTGATAGGTTACAGTAACTCATATCTAGTCTTTTCATAGAGCTAAGACTAGAGAAATCTTTAAGGAAGTGCAAAAAATTAATGGGATATGAACCATTACCACAAGCATTTATTTCACTCATTAACTTGGTTCCCCTAGGTGGTCTGAAGGGTCATATTCTAAAAATTGATCGGGTTTGCATTGAGGACATTCATCTCCTTTTAAAAGTACTCTATAATTCACGCTACCACATAAATTGAAATATTTAAGAGATGACAAACCCTTAAATGAATGTGGCAACTCCTTAATGTCAATCCCAATTAAATCAAGAAACTTCAAGGATTTCATATCACCACTAACATTTGGAAACTTTTCAAGTCTTAAACAACAAGCGAGATTTAAATATTCAAGAGACTCAAGGTTGATTTCATCTAGAAGTTTGTTAAGATAATCACAACCTTCCATCTCCAATTTCTTGAGCCATTTCAAATTTCCAAGGGATGAGTGGACCGTGGACAAACTTCTACAATATTGAAGATTTAACTCCGCAAGATTTGACATTTCGCTAACATATGGTATCTCGATCAAGTTACATGAGTAACTCATGTCAAGGGATTTTATTCTGTCAAAATTCTGTAATTGACAAATAGATTAGTAAATATACAAATTAAAATATAAAAGTATAAAACAAAGGAAAAGAAAGAAAAGGAAGGACATTTGCATTCACTAGAATCTTACCTTGCATCCACTCAATTGTTTAATGCAATTGTGAGGCATTTTTAGCTTAATAATTTTGTTTGGTTGAAAATTGATTGGCAAATTTTCTAAAGGATACCTAACCCATTCCAAGTAGCGCAACTCATTACTTAACATGAAATTTGAATGATTGCCATACCATTCCAAAGCATGAAACTCTTGACTATAATGAATCACAAGCATTTTTAGTTTCCTCATTTTTGAAAATCCTTCAAGATTTAGTTATTCCCCTTTGTGAAATGATAGATCTAAGTCAATAGCTTCAATTATGTCAGTTCCCTGAAAACAAAGAGTACTTAAATTAGCCTTATAAAAATACTTAATAAATAATTTGAAAAAGATGGTATCTAATATATTTTCTTAGCTTAGATGTAGATTGATTTACTTACAGTATTATACTTCAATACATTTATAATATCTTCATAACACCACAATCTACTACGCCTACCAGGATCACTTGGATATTCACGATAGACTATTTGTTGACCCATTTTCTTTAACAAATCATGTATCCAAAGTATTCCATTGAACTCCTTTATAAGACATTTGTCCATAAGATCTTTGATACCAATAGTTGAATAATTATGAAGACATTCCAATTTATCGTGATCCCAAATGTAATTTATGTTGAACAAACATGCAATATCTAAAAATAAGTTTTTTTGGAAATCTTCTAGCCCATCAAAACTTATTTGAAGTATATCCAAAATGTCTGCCTTCAAATTTGCCTTCAGTTGCTCTTGGGCACTTTTCCATTCTTCAATTGTCCTATCAAATAAATAAGCTCCAAAAACTTCAATAGCTAAAGGAAGACCTTGAGTAAAATGCACTATATCCTTGGACAATTTCACATAGCTCTCTTTAGGATGATCCTTCTTAAATGCATTCTGACTAAAAAGTTCTAAAGATTCATCATTGTTTAACTCTGTAATATCATAAATCTTATCTACATACCTTTTTAATAAATGGCAATCCTTACTTGTTACAATTACTCTACTTCCTTGACCAAACCAGATGACTTCCTGCTAATGCTTTCAATTGATTTTTTGCATTCACATCGTCAAGAACTATAAAAATATTTCAATTATGCATTCTACTCTTTATAATATCAATTCCTTTATAAGTATCCCATACTTTTAACCCACTCTCTTGTAGAATTTCACAAACAAGTTGTGTTTGTAGATGTTCCATACCATAAGTTTGAGTCTTTTCTCTTATATGAGCAATAAAGCAACTCGCTTCAAACTGAGAAGAAACTCGATCATAAACAACTTTTGCTAAAGTTGTTTTACCAATTCCTCCCATTCCACAAATCCCTATAAAGCAAACATTATTACATCCAATGGAAAGTAAGGAGATCAATTTGGAAGCTCGGGAGCCAATTCCAACTAGTCCTTTAGAAATGTTTGAGAATGTATGATTCATTTCATTTAGTATCTTTCCACTAATATCTTCAACAATAGTTGCTTCATGCCTATAAAAAGAGATTAAATTAGGATAACTATAAAAATGAATTGAAAGCAACTCATCATCCTAATCCATTGAGTGGAGACATAGTCTAGGACACCAATTTACTATAATTATACCTGTTGTCTATATGCCATCCGGATAGATTACCAACACCTTTCAAGGCTGCTCTCCACATTTTCCTTTGCTCTTCATCAACTTTGGTGTCTTGGTTATGTTTGGCAAAAGCTTCCGCAAAACTCCCTTCTTGTTTTCGTACATGAGAGGGATCAACATGATAAAACACAGGCAAAACTGTCATCCTAGTCTCTTCCCTGCACTTTAGGATCTTAGTTAACTCAATCAAACACCATTTTGAGAAAGCATACCTCTTTGAGATTACAACAATGGAATATCGAGATTTTTCTATTGCTTTCAAGAGCTCTTCATCAATAAGTTCTCCTCGCTTTAGTTTCTCATCATCTCTAAAGGTGATAATTCCTTTCCTCTTTAATGCAGCATACAAATGGTCTGTAAAACCATTATGGGTATCTTCACCGTGAAAACTGAGAAAGACATCGAATATCCATGAAGGAGTAGCATGGGCGGTAGAAGAAGAGGAAACTCCAGGAGTACCCATGAACGCCACAGAGAATATTTCGGTAGGAATAAAATCACAGATAGGCAAAAAGAAGTGATAAGATCTGTTCCTCGTCAATGCACACTATCTTATATAGACCTTTAGTATTACTTGATTTGGGACAAACTTGTTGTTACCCCACTTCCGAGAGTCACTCAAAACAATCAATTAATAGTTAAATAAAATCAAATATTGTTAAACTTGTTGAACAAGAAAAGGAAAAAGAAACAACATTTATTTGACGTGCAGTAGAAAGCACGCTGAGGTCAGCCTAAGGAGGAAAAGCAAGGAGGATTTTTTTCCTTTGATGGGAAAAAAAAAAACATTTTTGAATTATGAAAGCGAGCGTGAAGTCCCCTACTTTCTCTGTAGAGATGCAAGTTCAATGTATGCTTCTTTTTGTAAATTTACCTCCTTAATGTTACGTAACACGAAGGCCATCGTCCTAGATCATTAGTAAGTGCACGAGTTTCGTTCATCCAAAAGCACCATAACTGCACTCTGGGAAACCAAAGTCTCGGCTTTCAATGCTTATGTGGCTTTCGTGTACATTGACGACAAAATCTGAGACCCCTGTTTTCTTTTAAGGTGTATGCAAACGGAGATACGGAGTATTTTCAGGAAGATGGAAGAAAAGAAAAGAAAAGAAAAAATTATGGCTGTGATAGTCACAAAGATCGTCAACAATTAACACCTTAGTCCCACCGAGATAAGATTGATGTTTTTTTGGCATTTAAGAATCTATTTATGTTGGAGATACGTTAGCATATTTGGGAATTATTTCCTAGAATCGCTACGTTATTCTTTCCTTATAATTTTATCTCTTTAGGAAACTATTATTGTATATAGGAGATTATTTTCTTCCTTGTATTTGTATATTGTTTCCTTTTTAGTTTGCTCCTTACATTATATAAGGACCTTCATATGTACAGTTTTTATATACAAGTGAAAGCAATACAAGCCTTTCCCACAAATCTATGCTTTTTTCTCTCTCTTTGTGACATGGTATCGGAGCCTAGTTTTTTTTCCTACATTCACGTTTCTGCAATTTTTTTTTTCTCCTTTCCTTTGTGATCATGTCCTCTCCGGTTAACCCCGATGCTCCCATCATCGAGGATGTCCCGCCTTCCTCCACCTCCCCTCCATCTCCTACCCTCCCTGGACCTGCCCTCTCCTCTGGGGTCCTTGATTCTTTTTCCCCGTTACCTCCTCTCTCTTGGGCCCCATATTCTCTCCCTGGCCAGCCACGTCCTGCCCTCTCCCAGGCCCTACCTCTCGGCCCAACTCCCTCTTCTCTGGCCCCCCTCTCCTCTCCCCTCCCCGGCCTACCCCACACCTCTACCCCGACCCAACCTCCCGTGAGTGGATCAACCATCTCCGAGTCCTCGGGTTTGAGTTCGAACCCCTACCCGTACCCATATTCTGAATTCGGGTCCAATCCCTACCCGAATTCACCCCCAATTTTTTTGCCCTATTCCACCGCCGACCGCCCGGAACCCGGCGATCCTCTCTACACCGCTGCCTCTGACGGCCCCGAGTTGCGGCTTATCACCCAGCTTCTCACCGGCGCCGAAACCTTCACCGTTTGGTCCCGCGAGCTCCGCCGCGCCCTTGTCACCAAAGACAAAGACGGGTTTCTCGACAGCGCTATCTCGGCTCCCGCCACCGAACGCCTTGCGTGGCAGTGGCACAAGTGTTCCCAATTGGTCTGTACCTGGATTGGGAACACTCTCACCCCGGAGGTCGCCGCCGCTCTTCCGCCCACCGACGACCCGAAAGTTCTCTGGGACACTCTCCGCGAACTCTACGGCCGCCCCGATCGTGTTTGCCTCTTCCAAATCAAGCAAAAACTCACCGAATTGAAGCAAGGAACCCTCTCTGTGGCCGTCGTCTTCAACCGTTTCATGGCCCTCTGCCATGAATACGACCACACAGTCGAACTGCTCGACGGCCCCGACGCCACGCTCCGCCAATTTCACCGGCTGAAGGAGGAGCAACGCCTCATTCGTTTTCTCCTCCTCTTAAACGAGTCGTTCTCCTCCTTCCGCTCCCAGATTCTGGCCATGGATCCACCCTCATCCTTGCGCCGCCTCCTTTTCCTCGTCGTCCAAGAGGAAAACCACCGTCTCGCCTCCGCCGAATATCTCCGTGTCAGAGACTCGGTTATTTTGGCCGCTCGGGCCACTCCTACTTAGAAGGCTCTTACTGGTGGTGGCGGCGGTGGCGGCGGTAGCAGCAGCGGCGGAGGCGGGCTTGGAGATCGCGGCGGCGTCGGCTCTGCGGCACATATGCGGTCTTTAGGTTTTTTTGAGGGCGACGCTTCACTCCCTCCTGGATCGGACGGCTCTCCTCGTTACCCTAGATCAGACGGTCCATCTCTTATCTCGGGCGCGCCTCCATCCGACGGTCTCTATCCGATCCCAGCTTCACAGATCGACGCCTCTCAGCAGAGCTTCGGTGCACCTGTCCACAGAGGATCCGCTGGGCCGCGCAGCTTAAATGGATCGCGTTCTCGCCGACCCAATGGGCCCAATAACGGCTTCAACGGCCCAATTTCTTCACGGGCTCGGCCCAATCAGCTTTTTTGTGAGCACTGCAAGCGGACCAACCACACGAAGGCCACATGTTGGAAATTACATGGTAGGCCTGGGGACTTTGCCTCCAAAGAAAATAATAATATTTTGACTAATTTTGTTTCTTCTCAGGATAAGCCCAATCCACCTCTCAGTGAAGCCCAACTTCAACAGATCATCCAGGCCTTCAATCAGATGGGCCAACCTGACAAGATTGCTAGCTTTGGAGGTACTTCTTTTTGTTTTATGAGCTCTATCTTACCCTCTGATTGGCTTATTGATTCAGGTGCCAGTGACCACATTATTTGCGACCAAAATTTTTTTTCCAAAATTCACACTACCCAATCTTCCATGACTGTACGTCTCCCCACTGGAAACGTTACTTCCGTCACCAAAATTGGTGATGTCCAACTTAGCCCTCAATTTACTCTCAAAAATGTTCTTTATGTTCCTGAGTTCCAATTTAATCTCATATCTATTTCCAAAGCTTGTGAAAATAATCATTGTCGAGCCATTTTGGACTCTAATTTCTGTTTCTTTCAGGCCCGTTCGACTGGCAAACTGATGGGCTTGGGTAATGCTCAACAAGGCCTTTATTTTTGGATTTCCATTCCTGTAAATTTCAATTTAAATTCATGTATTTCACCCACTACGGGCTCCTTTTGTAATTCTCATTTCAGTAATAATATTTTACTTTCTCACCAACGTCTGGGCCATAGTGCTTTTTACCCTCACCCAAAATGTCCGATTTGTCCCTTGGCAAAACAACCTCGCCCCTCTTTCCCTACCAGCTCTTCTCGCGCTTCTTCTGTTTTCTCCCTCCTCCATATCGACATTTGGGGACCTTATCACGCCCCACATCGTGATGGATCTCGTTTCTTCCTCACTCTTGTTGATGATTTTTCTCGTGGTACTTGGGTCTTCTTAATGCAATCAAAAACCCAAGTTCTCTCTCATCTCACTCGTTTCTTTGCCCTTATTTGTACTCAGTTTCACACCTCTATCCAACGTGTTCGCACCGATAATGCCCGTGACTTTTTTAATCATACTTGTTCCTCCTTTTTTTCTGATCATGGCATCCTCCATGAAAGTTCTTGCCCATACACTCCTCAACAAAATGGTGTTGTAGAACGCAAGCACCGTCATATTCTCGAGGTTGCCCGAACCTTAAAATTCCAAGCCTCTATTCCTGAAAATTTTTGGGGCGATTGTGTGGTTACTGCTGCTTACCTGATCAATCGGATGCCTACTCGGGTCCTTCATGGGAAGACACCTTTTGAGCTACTTTTTGGAAAGCACCCTGATATTGGTCACCTCCGCGTCTTTGGTTGCTTGTGTTTTGCAACTACCGTGGGACATCGTGACAAGCTAGCTCCTCGTGCCACCCATTGCATCTTCATGGGTTATCCTTCCTTTCAAAAAGGCTACCGTCTTTATGATCCAGCTACAGGTACCTTTTTTATCAGCCGTGATGTTGTCTTCCATGAAGATGTATTCCCTTTTCAGGATGTGCCTTCACCGGCGACTGACATTGTGCCCCCCTCGGGTTCTCGACTGTTTCTACCTGATGATTCGGCTCCATCACCACCACCTGTGGTCCTTATTGCGCCTCCAGTGCCTCCAGCGCCTCCAGCTCCTCCTTCACCCGCTATATCTGTGGGATCCACCCCAATGCCTCCCTCTGCACCGCCTTCTCCATTACCGGCTTCCCCTGACCAACCTGACTCTTTGGTCTCCCTTGACGACTCACTGGCCATTGTCCCTTATGTCCCACCTCCTGCTTCGGCCTCGGCTCCTCTTCCTCGGCGTTCTGGTCGTGCCACTCGGCCTCCTACTTGGACCAAGGACTACATTTGTTCCAGCGCTGAGCATATTGGGTCTCATTATCCCATCACCTCCTATGTCAGCTTTGCTCGTCTATCTCCAGATCATTTTTGCTGCATTAGTCAGATTTCTGTTGCCACGGAACCTTCTTGTTACTAGGAGGCCTCCACTGATCCCCGTTGGCAACAAGCCATGGAAGCTGAGCTCCGTGCCCTTGCCGATAATCATACTTGGGATGTTGTTCCTTGCCCTGCTCATCGGCGTCCCATTGGCTGCAAGTGGGTCTACAAGATTAAGCATCGAGCTGATGGTTCTGTTGAGCGTTATAAAGCTCGTCTTGTTGCCAAAGGATACACCCAGAAAGAAGGTTTTGACTATCAGGACACTTTCTCACCTGTCGCCAAGGCAGGCACTATTCGTTCCTTCCTCGCCGTTGCTGTTTTCCGTGATTGGCCTTTGCATTAGATGGATGTTAATAATGCCTTTCTCCATGGTGATTTAGATGAAGAAATCTATATGAATCTCCCTCCGGGCCTTCGCAGACAGGGGGAGTCTCGGGTTTGTCGTCTCCGAAAGTCCCTCTATGGTCTCAAGCAAGCTTCTCGGCAATGGTATGCTAAATTTACATCAGCCCTTCTCTCAGCCAAGTTTCACCAATCTCGCCACGACTATGCCCTTTTTACATGGCACCAAGGTACTTCCTCTATATATTTACTCATATATGTCGATGATATCTTAATTATGGGCAGCGATGCTTCCGCCATTGCCCGGTTCAAGTCCTATCTCTACTCTACCTTCCACATCAAGGACTTAGGGCCCCCCAAATACTACCTGGGTATCGAGATTGCTCGGTCGGACAAAGGCATCTGCCTCAGTCAACGTAAATTTGTCTTGGAAATTATATCTTAGGCCGGATTATCTGGTTGCAAGCCTGCTATCATTCCTTTTGAACAGAACTTGAGTCTCACTACACCAGAATTCGATGTGGGAATGTCGTCCTCAGAACAAGATCAACCACTCAAGGATCCTTCTAAGTATCAACGCTTAGTTGGAAAATTTATCTATCTTACTATGACGAGACCAGATATTTGTTATGCCTTTCACATTCTTAGTCAATTTGTGCATGCCCCGAAACAGTCTCATATGAATGCGGCTCTAAAGGTTGTAAAATATCTGAAGGGATGCCCAGGTCTTGGATTGCTCCTCTCTAGAGATTGCGACATGGAAATGAAGGGGTATTGTGACACTGATTATGCCACGTGTCCCATGAGCCGACGATCGACAACTGGTTTTGCCATAAAGCTTGGGAATTCCCTTTTGTCTTGGAAGACCAAGAAACAGTCAACTGTATCATTATCTTCTGCCGAATCTGAATATCGTGCCATGACCAAGACCACCTGTGAAATTATTTGGTTGAGGGGCTTACTACGTGACCTTGGAGTATGTATACGGCGTCCTACCCTACTCTTTTGTGACAATGACGCAGCTTTAAAACTGGCAGCGAATCCAATAGTTCATGAGAGAACCAAGCATATTGAAGTGGATTGTCATTTTACAAGGGACAAAATTCAAGAAGGCGTCATCACAACACATGAGATCAACACCACGGAACAACCCGCAAACATTTTCACCAAAGCACTTTGTCATCGACAACACACGTATCTATTGAACAAACTTGGTGTGTTTGATGTTTACAAGCCTCCCAAACCACCAGCTTGAGGGAGAGTGTTGGAGATACGTTAGCATATTTGGGAATTATTTCCTAGAATTGCTACGTTATTCTTTCCTTATAATTTTATCTCTTTAGGAAACTATTATTGTATATAGGAGATTATTTTCTTCCTTGTATTTGTATATTGTTTCCTTTTTAGTTTGCTCCTTACATTATATAAGGACCTTCATATGTACAGTTTTTATATACAAGTGAAAGCAATACAAGCCTTTCCCACAAATCTATGCTTTTTTTTCTCTCTTTGTGGCAATTTATACTCCGTGTTTAAACAATTAATTTTTGATATCTCTTATAAAATGAACTAATAGTCACTAATCTACAATCAAAAGCCGATTAACAAAATGACCATCAATTTTATGCATTCCAAAATTTTGATATTCGAAATTCTCATTGGAATGTAATAACTTGAACGTATATCAATATACAAGTCTTTATTTAAAAGGTGGTCTGAATAGACTACAAACAAAACCCAAAAGTTATTTCCGACAAACATGACACCAAGGGTCACCACTTTAGCCCATTGACGTTAAAGCGGAGACGGTCGTCTTCTTTTGCATATATAATTGCACTGCAATTGTACCGAAGCACTACCCGCCTGACCCCTCCATCAAATTCCAAATTGACTGTCACACCAACATCACGCGTTCGTCGGTGCTTCTTTTTGAGCTGCCCGCGTATGGTGGGGTGCTGGTCTCCTGTCACGTTCTGAGCAGTGTTGAACGTGCTGGGCAAGATAAAAGAAAAGAGAAGACAGTAGTAGCAAAAATCTTGATCGGTAAGTTGCCAGGAAATAGGGAGATAGGTCTCTCTATCGATCGGTTTTGAAACGTAAAAACCAGAGATTAGCAGGCCAGGCCACTTTCCCGAATTCCAATTAAGCTGTCCTTTGATGCCAACCCTACGCGTCTTTCAGTTCTGCTTTAGGACCGGCAACCATATGGTGGGGCTGAACGTATTCACGAAGGCAAAAGAAAGTAAAAGACATTTTACACTCTGCGAAAATCTCAGGCACTTTCCTTTACACGTCGTTTGACGCGGCTGTCCAGCGCACAGCCGGTCGGAAAAAATCTACTCTGTCAGGAAAGATTACCGAAATTAAATGGAAGCCCTGTTTATAGATGGGTGTTGTAACGTTAAAAGCATAGATTAGCAAGCCAGACCACTTTCTCGAATTCCAATCAACTCCACGGTCTTTCAGTTTTCCTTTATGACCTGCAACCACGATGTGGTGGGGCTGAACGCGTTCACTAAGACAAAAGAAAGTAAAAGAAATTTTACACTTAGCAAAAATCTTAGCGACCTTCCTTTACCCGTTGTTTGACGCGGCTGTCCAGTGTCCGAGGTCTCCAATCTCGTCTGATTTAAAGTCGGTCGAAAAAATCCACTTGATTTCCGTCCCCACCCTTCCACGAAAATACAGTAACTGTTTAAGGTGAATAAAAGAAGGAAAACAAAAGGCATCGCTAGCCAAAATCTCATCTTCCCATAACCTTCCCCTGGTATTTGAAGGGGTGATAAAAAACAAATGTAATCGCAATGCAACTATGAGAAAGTTTCACATTGGTTTGCCATTGTTTGGAGGTCTACAAGAAACGCTGATTTCGAGGTGTCCTGCATAAAAGAGAAAAGCAGAACTCATGTTCAGCATGATCTTCAAGTGGTCTTAATATTCAACTAAATACATGAATTATCACAATTTTTAAAACAACTTCTAAAAATTCAATAAAGTGAAAAAGTGGTCAAGATAAGGAAATTTCCGATACACTTGCAGTATATGAAGCTTCTGTTGCATTTGTGTGTAATTGCCTTTGTGATGGATTCGAAACCAAGAACAAATTTTTAGCAAACTGAAGGAAAAATTTGCCGTGCATGCCGTGGTTTGAAAATGAAGAATGCATTACATAGTCATGGCTTTTAGTGCCTGCTTTAGCTCTTTTAAATAATATCAATGTTTGTTTGACATAGACACCAAAATTCTTAAGCAAGCACATTTTATTATGTAGCATGACTCTTGAAACCTCTCTTTTCATTCTGCTTCCCACTAAGTTATTGTAAATTTAGAAGAATGATCAACAAACTTTTTAGGTAATTTGTAGGAAAAGTTCTTTAAGCTCATATTGCATTTTTCTTTTACATTGACGACAAAAGCAGGGACGTTTATCTTCTTTTCCATATACAATTGCAGGGCAATTGTACAGAAGCGCTACATGCCGACCCCTCCCTTAAGTTCCAATATCACTATCACACCAACTTCACGTATCCGTCGGTGCTTCTTTTTGACTTGCTTGCTTATGGTCGGGAAGCTAGGTTGCTATCATGTTTAGATTGATTAGTGATGAACATATTTTGATGGAACGTAGAAGAAAAGAAAAGACATTGCAGTAGTGAAAGTCATGGCTTTTCTTCCACTAGATGTTGTAGACACTTGCCTAGAAAGAAATCTACGAGGTATCAGTTGTCCCCACCACTCCAAAAGCATAACTACTTTGCTAATGGTTTGAGTGGTCTACATGAGGAAATTTCTAAGATACTACTTTCTCTTGTATAAACATAAGCTTTTTGATAAGACTTGGACAAATATGAAAAGAAAGATTAGTTCATACCCCTTTTCTATCCCTTAACGTCAAAAGCATAGGTGTTCTCTTCTTTTCAAGTGATGGGAGAAAAAGTAAAGTAAGTGCATTGTAATTATATAGTTCCACACACTATTACAAAGTTCAAGGTCTACCATATCTATTCATTGGTAGGAAAAAATCTACATGATATCCATCCCCACCAGTTAAGAAAAGCAAAAGTTAATTTAGCAGAAACTTCAATTAGTCGTGTATAAATTATCACAATGTTAAAAAGACTTTCCAACAACTTCACTTTGTGGGGAAAAAAAGGTAGTCAACTAATGCATGAAGTAAATGAAACTATTGTTTAAAAGGAGTAATAAAATAATATCAACTTGGGGAAAAGGTTATCAAGATGAGAAAATTTCCAAGATGCTTCTAGTAAATGAAATGAAACTTTTGTTCATATTACTCCTATGTGCAATTGTCTTTTAGATGGATTTGCATCTAGACTTAATAAAAGTATTGCCAAAATGATATTAGTGATACTTAAGGCTTGTGTTCTCTTGATCAAACCTTGAAAGACAAGGTCACCTTTTTTTATTGCAAAGAGAGCTCTTAAAGATGATTTTAACAAATACCATACTGACTTTAAAAACAAAAACCTTTGCATCATATTATTTCTTAAATAAGGAACTTTAAAATAACTTTCATAATGGTATTCTTAAACTAAATAAGTTTACATCAAGTACTTGAAATTATCAAAAAATATTTTCATGACAAGTTTATAACTATCCATTTTGTAGAATGCAAATACTTGTTAAATTTAACGTTATATCACAGTTGTCTATGTTCCTTAAGGTACTGGGCTAGTGGCTTTTAGCTTCGCTTAACTATTTGTCATATTTATGTGACCAAGAATGGACAAGACTCGACATTAATTTGAGTGTATGGAATTAAAAGAGGTTTTTAAGTTGTTGACATGCTAACATGGAAAGCCATAAAGCTGAACATGAATCCCATGTTTTTGGACCAAAAAAAGGCCCTATTTATTTTTTCCATCTGCAAAGATTGGTTGGGCTTTTTGGCCAAAGCCCACTCTGCTGCACTGCATAAATTATCCACAGTTGTGGACATGATTCTTGGACAACAATGAGAACCATATAGCAATTCCAATGAAGAATTAGATAACCATTCTTTCGTTCACTATTGTGACATTTGAGCTACCATGTCCAGAGCTATTGCTCACACTGTAAATCAACTAGCCAAGATGGCTGGCTTCTTCATTTCAGTTGGCAAAAAGCCATTGTTGTCTCGCGGAGTTAGGTATCTTAGAAGTTCGCAACCTATTTGTCTTTTGTTATTGATTTCTCGTGATGCAATCTTGTAGTTAAAACAAAACAATCGTTGAAAATATTATAAATGATTGAAAACATAAACAATTCTGTTTCCTTTTGAACATGGGCGCTTCCACAATCAAACAAAATTGCAGGATTGCTATACAATCAAGGAACTTTAATAGTGGGAGACAGACATAAGGGGACCAAAGGAGCTTGCCATTTGCACCAAAGGCCGATTTCAAGGTAGGGATTCTTTCGTACGAAGGTCATTGTCCCGAAAATGACATAGAAAGGAGAAAATAGCAGGATTGTTGCCATGCTCATCCAACTTTCATTTTTCTTCTTTCTACTAGAAATGTTTCAAGTACATGAACTTGATATATTATTAGAAGAGCACATCGATCCCATGCTCTTCTAACCATTCCAAGCAACTTTTTATTGTTCTAAACGTATTACCTATTGTCCAACTAAATCACCTTGGGATTCCAAGGGGCAAATGATATGCTAATTGGATACTTTAAAATGGAAAAAGAAAAAAAAAATCATCCTCCTTGTTTCAGTTCTAGTAAAGCATTATGAAACTGTCTTTACATTTGCACATATGGGTTCAACCAATCTAAAAGCAAGCCAATCCAACCAGTGCCTTCGACTAAGTGTTTCAATATTGAGAACAATTTAATATTTTTCATAAAAAATTTTGACTTCTACAACACGTTAAGCAAATGTAAACTTGGAAGAGGAAAAACACTAGCTAACCGTGAGCACTAAGCCTATTGCAATATGTGAACAACTACATTCATATGCAACTTGTACCACTAGTAGCTGCATTTGAAAATACATTACAATAAACTAATTATTACAAGATAAAATTAAAGATAAGATACGCACAAATACTTATACTGAAAGGTTAACTTTTGAAACCTTAACTAGCTAAAACCTGCTAAACATTTATAACAAAGTACATTAGCCTTTCTACTACTTAAATATATTGCTCAGCTTCTTCCTTTTCTTTTGTTGTGTTAAGAATAACACTAAAGTAAACAAAAAAGAGCCACACTCACATGTGGCGTAGCCGATCTTAAGCTTGTTAGAAGTTTTGGTAGATTGAGCAAATGTGTAAGGAAACTTGGAGAATTAAACCATCGACAAGAGCTAAGAGAACTAAAGGCAACCTTCTCGAGTTGGATGGTGAGAACGGCACAAGAACCGGATAATGCCCTTAGCGTATGTATTTATCGTCCCAACGACAAAGAGCCATGCATACAATCCTTTTAACTCTCTCCACTTAAAACACGGTTACTTCTAGAGACATATAAGAATTGGGTCTGACATAGATAAGCCATTTACTGAAACCGTTTAGGGTAATTTTTCTTTCGGTGTTTTCTATTTAAGCCTTGTTTTAGGAGCAAAACATCTTAAATAAATAAATAAATAAGTTGTCACCACACTATCTCTTCTTCAAGAATTCTTTGCAAAATTCATACAAATCAAACTAAAATCAAGAATTGCAGAAAGTAGAGGTAAGTTGTCGCGCCTCTCCTTTCTTTTCTTTTTCTCTCCTCCTCTTTTTTTTTTCCTTTTATTTCGCATGTGTCTTGCTTGTAGTCTTTTTTTCCTTTACCTATTGTGCTCTTTTGGGATTTACTACATAAAAAACAAAGATTTAAATAAATATATCAAAACTTAAATGTTATCTCACAAAACTTATAGTATTTATATCCTAAAATAGTTAAAATAACTCTATCAATATAAAGTTATCAGAGTTCTAACAAACAAAGGTTAGTAGGACATTTGTAAACTAATACGAAAAAGATTAACTTTTTCTCACTACTTAAGTTTTTAATTACTTCTATAACTATTTGATGAATTAATTATGTCTTTCCACATAATCTCCTTGCCTTTTGATGTTATTTCGTTGTTTTTATTTCTCATGGTATTTTTTTATTGTATCTCTTCATAATTGTTACAATACAATTACCTATTTTTTAATTCATTTATGTTTCTATGAAATGTCTCATTTGAGTGTCACTTCTACTTGTAATTTGCTCCTACATGCTTATGACATCCATTGATAGAACATTTGATTGGATGTAAAGGACTAATACATTGTTAAAATTGGATCATAGCTCATTACATGTTATTTTCAACTAATTTTTTCATGTATGCTAGACTTTCTACAAGATCAAGTATTAATTGCTTAGAAAATTCTTATAAAGTCATATCTCTCTAGCTAAAACATTAACTAAAGGTTAAAACAAATTTAGTAATGTACAATCACAATACCAAAAGCCAATGATCTTAAACAAATATTTTTAAATGCTATTTCATCTAGAAGAATTTCAAGCTATATAATTGCAACAAAGATTAAAGAACCACTCTATATCGATAATTTTTTGTTAGATATCAAGAAAAGAGAAATTTTGAAACAAAGCTATAATCTAATGGCTCTAAAATCCATCAACAAACTTATAGTATTGATGATGGAGTTGCTTATCCTTATACTTACCAAAGTGCATGCAGATAGCACTACCCCTTTCTTTTCTACTACCATGTTATTTCCTTCTCACTTTGATATAATTCAACAAAATGAGAATGGGAACTACAACCATCATTGCATTGAAAGTGCACTAGAAATTTGCAAAGGCAAATCAATGTTAATACAAATGGAGAACTGTATTATTCATCATCTCTTTGAATGCCTCTTTGATAATCCAAAATACAATAATCACACTTTGAAAGATTGTTTTGCAATTGGGGAAAAATGCATATATCATTGTATGCGGGCGAAGAAACTTAGAGGTTTAGATATTACTAAATGTTTGGCGAAGTGTTATGAAAGGCACATGGAGAAAAATTAAATGTCTACATTTACTGTCAATAGACACTGAAGTTGGTAACAAGTTCTCAATCTCTTATTAACTATTTGTTCCAAACACAAATACACATACTCACAAGAACATTACATGCACATTCATGTGAACTCATTTTCATAAGTTAGAAAGTACTTTTGAACATTTCTCGTTAGTTTTAGGATTGCAATAATAATATCATTACCAATTTTTTATTGTCCATCACAAGATATCTTATTCCTTACCTCCATTCCCTAATCTATGTAAATCAAGCTTGTCTCACATGATGAATTTGTTTTGGTGGTTTCAAGGTAAGTAACATGACATCACGAGCAAGAAGATCAGCTTTTATGGATTATGTCTCCAAGTTTTAGAGCCTTTTTTGTTTATGTACACCTTTAGCTATGAAGTAAATAAATGCGAATACTTTGTTATTCCATTTGACTTATGTATTTGGGTATAAGAGTGGATAGCATTAAATGGTGGTACTGAGAGTTGATTAGGGAGTTGAAGTGTCATAGGTCATTTTCTTTTAATAAAAAGGGATCTTACACCAAGATTATATTAATAATACAAAACAATGAGAAAATTAGTTGAGACTTAACCTTAGTTGCTCTAGGCAATAATTGGTCCACTAGGTTTAGGTATACCTAACCCCTTAAAATACATCACAAGTCCTCAAGGGGGAATATACACATGAATCAAAAAACAAAGGGTATCAGCTTTACATATTCATACAATACCCATGTGTCCCTTCATAATTATATTTAAAACTAATCTAAACTTTATGAATCATTTGGATCATAATTCAAGTCACTATAATTGATCAAACTAATAACTTTCTCCAAAGGAGGAATATAATTTAAAGATATGAGTTTAAATATCTCTTGTTGCCTTAGAGTTAATCACCGTTGTCTTACATTGCTTCATCTGCCTACCGTTCAGTTGTCTGCCTACTTATCAAAATATTATGAACCATGGTAGGATTACTATTGCATCGCCATCTTCTTAATTCGGACCTTTCTTCTTGTAGTAGGTCTTTCTTCATTTGCTGGATCCAAACCTTTCATGTATCCTTACCCGTTCAGCACGTCCCTCCTCCGTCTGCATGTCTTCACTTTGAGTCGCCTTTATGAAGTTTCTGATTTTGTTCTCTCGTATAAACCTTGATGGCGGCTGGAGCGTTTCCTCTTGAGCCTCCTTTTCTCTTCGTGATTCTCCTTCTACTTTTAGCCACACATATGGACTCTCCCTCACTAATAGGACTTGAATTGAAATGGAATTGCTCATTAAAAACGCAAATCCGAGGTGGTGAGCCAAGAGTTTGTCCCGACTACAATGCATGTTCCTCCTCCATTTTCAAAGCTTCTTGTGCCCTTGTCGTTTGTCCGATAAACATAACATAATTTCTTGGCGATCTTCCTTTCTGCAAAGTCACTGTTGGAATCTTTTTGTTGATCACATAATGCAGCAGTTTCCCTTGTCTGTTCTCCATCAACCTTGGTGTCTTCTTCATGCATAACAAATGCTTGCTCAAAACTACCCTTATGTTTACTTACATCGAACGGATCAATGTGATATAAAAGAGGCAAAAGTATTCCCTTTATCCTGTGTCTTGCAATCATGATCCTGATTAGCTTAATCAAACACCATTTGAAAGCATACTTCTATAATATTACAATAATCACAAATTGACACTGCTATATTATTTTCAAGAGCTCTTAAGAAATATGTTTTTCTTATTCTTATTTTTCATTGTCCAATCCCTCGTAAAAGTCTTGCGTGTTTCTCCACCTTAAAAACTGAGAAAAACATTTGCTGTTGAAGAGGTAGGAGGAGCTCCTCGGACAAGGAAAGATGCCATCAGAGACTCATTAGCTTGTTTACTTGGAGAAAAGGAAGAGCCAGAGACCTTTCGTTTCTCTAGTAAGGTTGTCTTTCTATTGGCAGCCCCTTTCTCGGTCTGCAAGTCGTCGGCGCGGAGAAATTTCCATGTTGAGGATGAAAAGTGAACATCACGTTGATTTTCTACAGAAAAATCAATCATCCTTATAATAGTGACGACGAAAAAGGAAACACGCATGCCAAGTTTAAGGTCAAGTTCTATACTTCCAACACGCCGACTATTAAATGCACCAATAATTGTGGAAGTATGAAACCCTCAATAGTTATGCGTTTGGATGAAATTCCAATACTTGGAGATCCTTATTTTGAGATTTGCATTACAACCCAAACTTATAATTCTTTCATTTGAAACTCATTTTAACTCTTAAGTCGTGAGATTTTTCTGTCATAATTTTGGGCCTCCAATCACCTTAAAAATCAGTTCATTAGGTGGTCCAACCCTTACATTTATTACTTCCTTTTTCTTCTCATTTTTTCGCAATGTGGGACTGTTTCTTAGAATTCTCCTCCATCTCACATTGGCTCATTTTTTCTCGTGGAGTACAACCCAGCCCAATCTTTGCACACCACGCTTTGACCTATTTGTCTCATTGGGTGCAATTTCACCCGACCAACTTCCACACGTTCAGGCCTAGTCGGTTTTTTTACCTGGTCCTGTCTCCTCAAAGGCTTTAATATCACTTGTTATAAATTTGGGCCTTCAACCACTTGAGAAAAATTAGTCCAAAAGGTCATCTAACCTATACATTGATAAGCTCCTTCTTTTTTCTTTTTTCTTTTGGTGATGTGGGAATATTTCTCAACATTTTTTCTATGTACTGAGAATTTGTTATTAAAATTTAGATAATTTAAAATGTAAGTGTGTGATAATATCTATATAAAAAACTTTATCTAAAAATAAAATATGTTATATTTAAATTTTTTATACTATATCAATATTTTTTTCCCCTTAATAGCCAATTTAGGAGTAAAATTTTATAAGTAAAAAATCCTTTTGAACAAACATCAAATAATATCATACTTTTATTATCTTGTATCTCCATGTCTCATCCAAAAGTAGGCCTAAGCTATTAAAATGAAAAACAAACTTGTGAAAAAGTAGTGCCAAGAAAATCTTAGAATTCTGGTCATCAAGTTCAATGTTTATGAAGAGTTTCACTCCTTCTGTTGATGTATGCAGAAACTTGGCTAGACTTGGGGCATCTAATTTGTTTCTTTTATGTGGTTCTTAGTCTACGTAGGATATCTTTCAGAATGTGAGGAACTCACAACTTTGAGAGAAAAGATATTTGCATAAGCCAAACAACCCTAACTATAACAATAAGCATTTGTGCTAAACAACTCCCACAATATTTTCAGCTTGTCAAATGTTTCAATGTTTTAAATATGTTTAAAAAAAAAATCTTAGTTCACAAAACCAGATTTGAAAAATGTAAGAACTGGAAGATGGAAAGCAGCAGCAAACTCACTCCAGCAACACCAAGGGCCATTGTTATCTCTAAACAAGTACTTCCTTTTGCAACGAAAAAAGTTGTTTAGAAAAGTCATCATAAGACAACCAAAAGGGTAAGGATACTTTTAATAAAAACAAGAAATTAGAAATCAAAAATTAAAAAAAAAAAAGAGTACGACTCCTGGTCTAGTTCGGGAAATATTTCTAATGGGCACAGGGTAGCATAATCCTAGTTAGAATAGAGGATCAAGCAAGATTACCAATGAAAAATGGTGTACTCTCAAACCTATAAAATATTCATTGCTCACCTTCTAATCTCTTTCTTGTGTCTAAGTTTTATGTTACAGAAAATAATTAACAATCAAACAATAAAATAAGCAAGAAAGATAGAATATTTATAATATCTTTTAAGAAAATATCATTTTGAGTGAGATGTAAAAAATTCTAACCTCTATATTTTCATACTTATAAAAATTTTTGTAATATTAGAATATGTTCCCTTTTTTTATACTATAATTTTTGTCAATATAATTTATCATTCGACAAAAAAAAAAATATTAATAAGAAAGACAAGACCTACCTTGTTACATTGGAACATGAGAAAGAGCCCACAATTTTGCTGGCCAGTATGAGCCCCTAGGTCGGCACGTATAGTTTGGTCCAACTCCAAGTTCAAGTGTAGTAGTACCTGTATCAGATTTCCTTAAATCAAGAAATAGTCACCATCTACCTCAACTATTATGTTTCTCTTCCAACCCATTTATAGCGACTCAATCAGCGTAGATGCTCCGACTTTCATCTCCTTCAAGGCCACAGACCTCAAGAAGTTTATGAATATCCAAAGCATGTGAAGAAATGTCACTATAACCTTTGTTAACTCCAGTAGATCATAGAAATATACTACACGTGCCCCACACTCCACCTCCACATTTGGGTCGCATGATTCAATTGAAGCCTCAAAGCAGCCCTTAATCAAACCTCTCAGATTTGACACGTCTAAACAGCCAATGATGGCTTATAAACACCCAAAATGAGTTTTTCCCGGCGGAAGAGACTTGAACAGAAGAAAGGAAGAAGGATTCCTTCATACCAACTTCATTGAATTGAAAATGACAAAGAAATTGGGGGAGAGCAGGATTGTTGGCATCAACTGTTTTGTAATTTGAATTCCCATGCTGGTCGACCTTCTGCTTTTTTCTTTGTCCCCGAAAAGTGTCAGACTCAACTTGATAAATAATTAACAGAATAAGTCCAACTCCACCTGACAGAGAATGCGGATCCAATTGCAAGCAACTTTTAATTGTTCCAAAGAACTAGTGACGCTCCTGTTGATCCATTCTGAGAATTCAGATATCAACACGGGGGCTACAATGTTATTAATCTTGGCACACTGTACAATAAAAACCAAGAAAAACAAGACATGAATTGCAGTATTTAATCTATGAGCGCAAAAACAAGTTTTGTCAATTTTAACGTTTCCTTAAAAGGAAGGAAAGAGACTTACTACCCCATAAGCCAGAAAGTCACTTCGTGGATATGAAGGTAGATGTAGGATCTTGTAGGATCTGCCTCCATAATCAATATGGACGCTTAGAAAGCATTCATTGGTCGCCGCTTTAACCATTTCACAAGAAATGTTGAATGAGAGACAATTTAAGAGATTTTCGACACAAGAAATCTCCAATGATAGACAATTTGAAAGATTCGAATGCCTTAAGCTCAAAGATAATATTGGCAATGCTTCAAGTTCAGTGCAATCATCCAAGTATATAAAATTTCGAAAGTTGGACCAAATCTAGTATCCTTTTAAATTTGTTTCCTACCAAACCTAATCCTCAGATTAAAGATAAGCAACCAAAATCATTGGGGATCACTCCATCTAACATGCATTGACCCAAATCTAGCACTTCTAAAGAGCTTAAACTATAAAATAGATGTTTTATTAATATTTGAAGGCTAATACAATTTCTCAAGTAAAGAACATGAATGCTAGGAAGTTCATACACACTATTTTGTATTGTAGTCAATTTGTTTCTTGATAGATTTGAATACAAAAGTTTATGCAACTAAAATCACAAGCCATATCTAAATCTGAGAAATTTCCATAATTCAAATCTAATTCTCTTAAAGAACTTAAACCTAAGAAATCATTTCGGAGCAAACGGGTAGTGGGGTTTAAGCTATTGCCCCCCTTTGGATTGTAAGAAGAATTTTCTCTATCGACCTTTTTACAAAATAACTAGAAATAAACATACAAACGGTGAAATTGGACGTTGTACACCTCAAACAACCATAAATTTAAAGACTAAAGAAATGACAAGCTCTTAAATAACAACGGTAAGCCTATTTGTGTTAGTTCCCGTCAAATCAAGGATCTTTAAGGACATCATATGACCCATAATTTCAGGAAAATTCTTAATCCTTGAACAACCAACAAAATTAAGATATTTAAGAGAAGCTAGGTTGATCTCATCTAGTAGTCTACCAAGTGATTTGCAACCTTCCATACCTAATCCCAAAAGCCATTTTAGATATCCAAGGGATGAGTGGATCTTAAACAAATCTTCACAATGTTTGAGATCTAATAGCTCAAGGTTTAGGAATTCAGTAAAATCTAGTATCTTTGTTAAGTTAAGTGAATATCTTATATCAATGTTTGTTAATTTGTCAAAACCAATAATTGACAAATAAATAAGTAGATATATTAATTAAAATCAATAAGCATAGAATGAATAGAAGAAGAAGATATTTTTGCATAAAGTAAAATCTTACCATCATTTCATTCCACTTTTTGATGCAATTACAAGTCATTTCAACATAACAAAATTATTTATTTGCAAATTGGTCAGAAGAAATTCTAAAGGATAATTTATGCCATTCTAAGTAATATAATTCATTGCTTGGCATAAAATCTAAAGGATCTCCATTCCATTCCAAATCACAAAAGTCATTATCAAACTAATGGTCACAAATTACAAGCATTTTCAATCCTTTCAATTTTAAAAAGGCTTTAAGACTTAGTTGCTCTTGTCTTTGTAATGGAATGTTTAGCATAATAGCTTCAACCATATCAATTCCTTATAAAAAAAAATTGTGAAAACTATTGCATAAAAAAGTTTGATAAATAGTTCAAAGAAGTACTATTAAGTATGTTATTTTGTCAAATGTAAACTCATCCATGTATAGTATTATACTTTAGCAAGTGAATAATATTTCCTTTGCACCATAACCTACTATGGCTCCTTGGTTCACTTAGAGATTCACAATAAACTATATGTTAATCTACTTTTTGCAACAAATCATGCATCTAGGAGTTCTTCATTTATGTCTTTTGTAAGACATTTGTCCCTAAGAATTTCAACATCAATGACCAAATAGTGTTTTCATTCGATGCATGAACAATATCTTCAAAATGTCTTAATTTGCTACGTCTTGTAGGCTCACTTAGAGACTCACCATAAACAATTTGTTGACCCTTTTATCAAACTCAAACATGGATTAAAAAATTTTAATTTTTGGTGATATTTTCAAAGATTTCCTTCAAACCAACAAGCAATATCCAAAAATAATTTTTTTTTTAAGAATCCTCCAATAGTTCATGTAATTAATCTTTTTGCCAAATAAAGAGGATCCAAATACTTCAATAGTTAAAGGAAGGCTACCTTGAGCATGATGAACAATATCTTCAGAAAATTTCACATAGTTTTTGTTAGGATGATCCTTCTTAAATGCTTTCTAACAAAAAATTTCTAAAGATTCATTCATACTTAACTCCATAACATCATAAATATCATCCATATATTGATTCAACAATTAACGATCCCTACTTGTTACAATAATTCTACTTCCTCTACCAAACCAATCATTACATTATGCTAATGCTTTCAATTGATCTTTTGTATCCTCATTATGAAGAACTATAAAAGCATTTCTATTAGGTCCTTCCCTTGCTATCATATCCCTTCCCATTAAGTGACCCAATACATTTAATCCACTTTCTTTGATGATCTCACAAATAAGTTATGTTTGTAGATGGACTATATTTTGATTTTGAGTTTCAATAAAGGATCTTGCCTCAATTTGAGAAGAATCTTGTTTATAAAATGACTTTGCAAGTGTTGATTTACCAATGCCTCCCATTCTACGAGGTCCTATGAAATGAATCAAACCCCATTTTAAATAAGGAGATCAATTTAGAAGCTTGGAAGCCAACTCCAACCAATCCATTGGAAATATTTAAAGGAGTATGATATACTCTATCATGAATCTTTTGACTAATATCTTCAACAAGGACTACTTCATGCCTATTCAAAAGATTAAATTAGAAGAAATATAAAAACAAATTGAAATTTGATCATCATCCTAATATAGTTCAAATTCACACGTGAATAAAACTCATCATCCTAATCCATATAGTAGAGAAAAAGTTTAGTGTGACAATTTACTATAATTATACCTATCACTTATATGCCATCTAGATAGATTACCAACATCTTTCAAAGCTACTTTCCACTTTTTCCTTTGCTCTCCATCTACCTCCATGTTTTGGTTATGTTTGGCGAAAGCTTTTGCAAAGCTACATTCTTGTTTTTGTACTTGTGAGGGATCCACATAATAGAACACAAGAAAAATTGTCATCCTAGTCTCTTCCTTGCACGCCTCTTTAAGAGTACAAGTATATTACGATTTTCAATTGCTTTCAAATTCTCTTTTGAAATATATTATCTTTGCTTTAGTTTGATAAATCTATATTTTATAGAGTTATTATGATTATTTTTTGTAATATTTACTATAGTATTTATTAAATTATAGTTACATTTGTTTATAATTATGCAACTTGTATTATTTTATGCAGCAAGCCCCAAATAGCAAAAAAAGAAAAGAAAAGAAGCAAAAGAAGAGAGAAAATAATCAAGAACAAAAAGCAAAGGCTAGTGATGTGGAACCCACGTGAGGAGAAAGTAAAAAGTAATGACTATTAGTGGGCTTAGAGGTGAATTATCGGAAAAACACGATGGAGGAGAGGGAATGATCTTGAGAGGCTATTGCCGTGTGAAAACCAGAAAAGGAGAGGGAGAGAAGGTGCAGGAACTCGCCGAGACTTGGCCATGCGTGACAGCGCAGGTCCAGCAAAGAGCGTGGCGGTCGTGTGACAGCTGACCGCCGGTGTTTTCTTCTAGCGAGAAACCCAAAACTCTCTTTTTTGATGATCTGTGCATAGTTTGATGAGATCTAAGCGTTTTCAGCCAATCTATACTGCTTTTTCGTCCAATTTATGCCCCCAGGCCATCTACGGCAAGCTTCTGGTGAAGAAAAAATGGCGAACACCGTTTGGGTTTATCGGTAGATCTACACAATTTTGTGGCTTTTTAGAGTAATTTATTGGTAGATCAGTGACCCAGGGCTTCTCTAGAGCAATTTCTGAAGATTTCTGTGATGATTGACAATGGCGCATGGCAGCGCATTATCGGCGCATGGAGGTGCATGGCTGCTTGTTTTGATCTTGTTTTTCCGACAACTTCCTCTACTCCCTCTTCTGTGCAAATTTGTGGAAACTTCTTGTGAATTGAAGACACTTTGGTGACAACTTTTGTGTTTTTAGGTTATAGAATGTTTTGTTCAAGTTTCTGTGTGGCTTTTGTGTATGTAAATATTATGTTTTAGTTTATTGTGTTAGAGCTATGGTTTAACTTAATTGCAATGGTATGAGTTATAGGATTATGGTGTTTTGTGAGACATTTTATGAATGTGAGGTTGTATATTATGGAGTTCAATGCTTTTAAATGATTAATTACCATTTAAATCACTTGATTTGCATGTCAAAGACTAACACGAAATGACATGCAATTGCTTTATGTAATATGCAATCATAGATTAATATGGATAGAACTATACCATATGATTTATGTGGATTTACGTGCAAACTAGAATATTCACATATCTTAATACATTTAGTTCATTTAATTCATGGGTAGAAGTACATTAAGTTAATGAGTTAAGTAGGTTTGCTATACCTAGACAAAGGATAGTAAATAAATTAAGAAATTCCACCATCACATGAATAAAATTAATCTTGCTAGCATAAATAATCAACATTCATATCTAATAATTAGGTGAAATCAGATGCTCTAGCATGTTTTAGTTATCAAGTTTAGGTTAAATTTAGTTGTTTAGTCCATGTTTTATCATTTCAGTTAGCTAGATAAACTTTAGGAACTATTCATCATTAGTAATTAGTTAATTCAATAAGCACTAGTTTCTATGGGATGATACTTATATTCATTTTTATATTATTTGTTAGACATGTACACTTGCATGTAGAATTTCACTGAACATAGTTTCTCATCATTTTTAAAGGTGATAATTCATTTCCACCTCAAAGCAACATACAAATGGTCCATAAGACCTTTGTGGGTACCTTTACCATGAAAATTGAGAAAAACATCCTATATCCATGGAGCAATAGAAGAAGAAGAAGGAAAGCCATCAAAGAATGTTTCAAGTATAAAAAAATCATAGATAGGCAAAAGAAGTAATAGGATCTACATTAATGCACACTATCTTATATAGACATTTAGTATTACTTGATTTTGAACACCAACATTGTAGAGGATTTCATGCTAGAAAGAGGGTATATCTAATCCAAGTTTTTAATTAGAATTTGGCCATTAACATGACCAATGATGCTTAAAGAATTTAAAATAGAAATATTTACATTAGCCCAGTTCTAGATAAAATAATTGTAAAGTTATTTGGCTTCTAATAAAGATGGAGTGACTTCTGGAAGTGAACTTAAGAATGCCATCACCCTCAATTGATTGAAGGCTCTTCCTTATTTTATCTGGTTGAACCACTATTATCTTTTAAGTCCTTTCAAAAGGGGAAGGGGGGAGGGCATATTTTAAATCTTAAAATGTCTCCTCCTCTAGTTGCAATTTCTTATTAAAATATTTTATATACAAAGAAATCGTCTTTCATTATAAATTAATTTTAAGGACAAAATACACTAATTAACATGATATGAATTGACCTTCCTTAATACGTAACATCATCCATTTCTTCTTCCGTTGTCTTTTAGAAGTACAAATTGGGGCAACAAGATGAAGCCCGTAGTTAAATACAAAAGCATTGATTCAACCAAAATGGAAGAAACCAAATCAAACCATGTGTTTCAACACAGAATCTTGTGGAATAGGAATTGAGATATTGAAAACAAAGACAATAAAAAAAAATTCTAAAATTTTTTGAAATCCAATGCATGTGAAGCAATGCTAGTTATAACCTTAGACTACTCAAAAGGTCATGCCGGCTTACATTGCATATCCCATACTTCTTGACCCCACATTCTACTTGCATGAATCAATTGAAGCATCAAGGTGACAATTTGAAGTGTTTAAGTCACCAACTCCAAATCCTTTTCAAAATTTTGAAGCATTTGCTCCTTTCAATATATTTTGCAAGCCAAGAAAACACTTAAAACACCTAAAATCTATATGACTCAACATAAGGGTTTTCAAATACATAAATTACTAATGATTCTTTTATTCTAACTCCCAATTAAAATTGACATCCAAAGCAATGAAGAGAAGGATTATTACCATCAAACACTCTAGAATTTGATATCCTACACTTGTCAACCTTCCACTTCTTTTCTTTTTAAGAAATGGCTTCAATGTGGACCTACTAAAGATTAATGCTACACAACCATGCCATGCAACCCAATCCAATTGCTTACAACATTCAATTGTTCCAAAGAAGTTGGTCAATGATCATTCCATACAATGTATTGCAATAACTCAAATTCAAAGCCCTTAAAGAGCCAAACTATGAGAATAACAGCTTAGGCAATGCTTGAAGCTTGCTACAACCTCTTAAATGAAGTGCATGAAGGTTAAAGAGTTAATGGATGCTATTTGGGATTGTTGGAAACTTTTTCTTAGATGAATTTAAAACTTGATTACAATTAGGATCATTAAAAATATTACAATAATGTATTATAATTACTCAAATCTAGTTCTTGTAAGGATTTGAAAACTAAGAAAAAATTAGTGGCCAACAACTAGTGGAATTTAAAGCATTGAATTAGAAAAGAATCTTATTTTTTATTGTTAGAAATGTGAATTTGCATTAATAAAACATAATGTATAAAAACATAGAAGCACACCCTAACATTACAAAAATTACAAAAAGATAAAGGTTGGAAGCCTCTAAATCTCACTCAAAATAATATTTTTCTGTAAGGATTTTATGTTTTGAAACAAAGAAGTTATGTCTTATCAATCATGTTGGCTAACATGATTGGAATGTCAACTATTCTATTCCAAAATCATCACCTAATTCATTCTACCCATATATAATAAATGCAAACTAAAAAAGATATCTTGAAAAGCTTTGCAGGCAAATCATTTTCTTTAATTGCTATAATCATCTATTATAGTTCTTCATTCCATCTTCTAATATGACATTGGATTTGATTTTGAGTAAGGATAGTCTTCAAAACCATCATTGTCCATGGACATTCAAAAGAAAGATAACCCTTATTTTTAACCTAGGTCTAACAAAAATTTATAGTATAAGCTAATAGAAGGAAGCCATCATACCATTGTTTTTGCTATAGAAAGTTGATCTTGGCATTTTGGGTCATTCTTTTTATAGAAGAAAGCCACCGTACCATTATTTCTTTTTTTTTTTGTAAGAAATCAAAATTAATCCATGTTCACATTGAAAGAAGAAAAGACTAGTTCTAATTTAGATGAACAATTCACTATAAAAGAAAATAAGTGGAACTGAAGTAATTTATTACAATTAATACTCTTTTTTTTTTCTAACAAGTTTGAGTGAACAATTGGAATATAGTTCCTTTCGTATTTTCAATAGCACTAATTAATTATGATAGAATTACTAGACATGTGAACAATACTTATTAACACAATTACCATTATTTTCCATACATAAAAGCAAAGTCCTAGCTTAGGGATCATGTTGGACTAATATTCATTTTGAAAAGGGTTTTAGATATGTTTATGGTGACAACATCACTGGTCCCACATTGGATAAGAAGTCAAAAGCAATATAGTGGAGAGATTCTTGGAAGATGGGGGAGGCACATTGTTAGATTTTCTTATGGAATTATAAATAACGGGAGATTGTTGAAAATATGCAACTCAATTAGAATTGGAATGAAGTTTTAATAGATTGATTGATAGGAGTTTATAAAAAATAGACAATAAATTTTTGTTAGATTTTTAGTCACTACTCATGCCATTTGGTTTCTTCCATTTCTCTACTAAGGTCACTCAATCTTTCTCTTCATTTGAACCATGCTATTTCGATTGATAGCCAAACCATGAACCTTACTTTCATTGAGAAAGTAAGGGTTTGTATTCTTCTTCTTAAAAGAAAAAGTTAAAATGATAAAAAAAATTCACTCTTTTACTACCTAAGGAGTTGTACATTATACAATTTGGTCATTGGAGTTTGAAGGAATGAATTTTAATATGACTTTTACAAACTTATGTTAACATGATTAGCTTTACTTTCACTAATTAACTTTCTAACTACCTTTATATCTATTTGATGAATTAATAAGGCTTTTTGCCCTAACCTCCTTGCCTTTTGATGTTATTTAATTGTCTATAGTTGTCATGGTGTTTAATTTTTGTTAATTTATTGTGCCTCTTCATAATTGGAATAATACAATTGCTTTTTCTTTAATTTCTTTCTTTGTCTATGAACTGTCTTGTTTTGAGATGTCATTTTTATTTGTAATTTGCTCTTACTAACTTATAATATCTACTAATATAAATTTGATTGGACCTAAAGGAATAATAAATTGTTAAAATTCGATCATAGTTCCTATAGGAGTCAAGTATTAGGTTCTTAGACAACTTTTGTAAAGGCATATGTTTTTAACCAAATCGTTAACTGAAGGTCCAAAAGCTAGTTAAATTATTATTTTTAAATGCTATTTCTTTTAGAAAGATTTCAAGCTATATAATTGTAACAAAGATTAGAGAATCACTTTATATTGATATCTTTTTGTTAGGCAACAAAAAAAAAAGAATCTCCGATGGAAAAGCTTAAATTTGATGGCTACAAAATCCATTAACAAACTTATAGTAGTGATGATGGAGTTGGTCATCCTTCTAATTACCAATGTGCATGCCAATGGCCCTATCCCTTTCTTTTCCACTCCTATGTTTTCCTATGAAAATGGGAACTACAACCATCATTGCCTTAAACGTACATTTGAAATCTGTACAGGCAACTCAGAGTTAGTAAAGATGGAGAATTGCATTATTAATGTTCTCCATAGGTGCTTCCATAAAAATCCAAAATACAAGAATCATCATGAACGTGATCATTTAGATACAGAAAGAAAATGCATATTGTATTGCGTTGGGGACAAGAAACATCCTGGTTTAGCTATTGCAAAATGCTTGTTAGATTGTCATGAAAGGCACATGAACAAGTATTAATTGTCTACATCTAGCATCAATAAGCTCTAACACCGGTAAAAGGTTCTCAATCTCTTATTAGCTATCTCCTTTTGAACACAATAGACACACATGTCAAACTTTTCATGCACATTGATTTAAGCCCATTTTCCAAAGTTAGAAAGGATTTTTGGACATTTTTCTATAGTTTTAGGATCATGATAATTGGTTCATTACTTGTTTTTATTGTCCACCACAAGATGCTTTATTCTACTTCCCTTCTTGTGTAATTTGTATCAATGAACCTTGTCTCACTTGTCAAATTTTTTTTAGTGGTTTCAATATAAGTGACATGGCATTAGAGACATGGAAGTTGGATTTTATGCATAATAACCCCAAGTTTTAGAAACCTTGCTATTTATGTATGCCTTGAGTAATGAAATAAATAATGAGAGTACTTTGTTTTTTACTTCATTTGATATTTGTATTTGGCTATAAGAATGGATGACTTTAAATGCAGATATTGAGAGTTACTCTTAGAATTAAAATATCCTGTGTCATTTGAACTATTTCTTTTTAAGCGTTTTTTATGATTTTCTATTTTTCCACTTGTGTTGGTGTCTAAGATATTTAATAACTAAGAATGTTGAAATTGACATTTATTTGTGAATATATATAAGACACTTAAAGGAAACAAAATTCAAAAATTTTATTCATTTTTTCTGAATATATGAGTTTATTCATCGAAGCATAAGAGAATACAAAAACTTAGGGGCAAGATTTGCAAAATTCTATTCATTTTCACCCATAGAAATATTAACCTTTTGAATTATAAGCCAAAGAAGGAACATATTCTCTCTAGTGTATGCTTGTTAATGTTAAAAGCCATGTTATGCAACCCAAAAGCTAACTTTAGTGTTAGTAGAACCAACTTCTAACTTAATTAGGATTCCTGATATATTTTTGGGAATATGGGATTAGTGTTCATGTAATAACACACCTCCTTAAAAAGTTATGTTGATAACTAGCTTAATGGTGTTGCATTACAAAGACAAGGCATAAAGTCAAAGCAATAGCAGTTCACAAGAGTGTTGAAAAGGAACCATAACTTTGACATCATGTTAAAAGGCTTATTATTTAACCTAAAATTTGATTTAAAAATTTATGAAATCAATTATTATATAAGCAAAAATCTCAATATATTTTTTTAGTAATGTGAAGTCATTGTCCACATTATAACATATATAAATAACATGCCTCCTTGCCTTAATACTTAAAACATTAGACCATCATGTTGTTGCATTATGTGACAATGAGTTGGCTCAAATTAATAACAGCTTATAAGAGTGTTAAAGAGGAACCTTGACCTTTATATCGCATTAGGAAACTTACTATTCAATATAAAAATAACTTAAAAGTTGGTAGAATTCATTAGCATATTAACAAGAAACCTAATGCATTATTTTACAATGTGGAATCATTACCTACACTGTAATATGTTGGAAAAAAGATATGTTTTGCTATGATAAATTTTATTACTAAATGTATATAAATGTTTTTACTATGCTTATGTGCAAAATAGGATTAAATAAAGTAAAAGGGGTCTAAATTATAATATGAATCAATGATATTATAAAGTAGCTGATTTCCTATATCCTTATATATTGAAATATTATTCAAGTCTTAAAAGAATACTTCCTAAGCAAATAATTTCATGATATTCATAGTATCCATATTAAAAAGAATTTGATGTTGGACTCTTTATTTTTGCAAGAAAAAATTCATCAAGTCCAAATCTATGATATACAATTTAAGCTTATATTAATGTAACCTAACCCAAGCCCACAAGACACGAGCTGTTCCAAGCTTGCAAGATGCGAGCTAATCCAAGCCCACATGAAAAGTGCCCAACATAAGCTCTTAAAAGGGGGCATGCCATGAAGCTCTGAAATGGCATCATTCAACTAAGGATTAAGTATCCTAATCTAAGTCATGCCCTGATTCAAAGCCTTAATTCCTAAATTTGAACGAGGTTGCTTCTTTCTCTCTCTCTCTCTTTCTCTTTCTCTCTCTCTTTCTATGCAACCGAATGTTTATTCTCAATAGGAACATTTGTAGACGAGGTGACCAATTGTGAAAAAAGTTACTCAAAATGATTATGTGATGATTAAGAGGTTGAGTTGAAACCCTAAGTGATGGAATCATCTTATTTTCTCAATGGAAAAAGTCTCTAATGTTGTCAGGTTTAATAGAAATCTTAAATAAGCTTATATTATTTAAATATCTTATAAAAGGTTTTATTCAACAGTTCAAAGGAGTTCTTGCATAAGTTTATTGTGAAATCAAGATTGATTTGCATATTGCAATTCTTTGAAAAGCTTCAGTGATATTCCTTAAAGATCATATTCTTGTGATTATATACTCTTGTATGCACTTGTTTATGTACTAAATGAACTCAGATTATTATTTGCATATAAACTTTGTTGTAAATTTGAAACCTTAATTTGCTAAAATTTGGGGGTTTCATGATTAGAGATTGGATTAGTTCTCTATATCTTTAGTAATATCCCTCACAAACTATATATTATTTGGGGATTCGCTCTTAGAAAAACATATGTTTTGTTATGACAAATATAAACATATATAAATGATTTTCATATATAAATGTTCAAAATAAAATTAAAAGAAGTAAAAGGTGTACAAATTACAATATCGATAAATGATATTATCAACTAGCCAATTTTCTACATCCTTATATATTGTACTATTATCCAAGTCTTAAAAGAATATTTCCTAAACAAAGTAAAAACATTAGATGCCTAGTGAATATGAAGAAGAATGTGACGCTGGATTTTATGTTATTGTGGGAAAAATATTTATGGAAAAGTTATCCAACATATATGATAAGCATATATGAAGAAATTATATTGATGCAACTTAATCCAAGTCCACAAGATTAGCTTATACATGCAACCTGGTTCAAGCTCACAAAGCAATCTGATGTATATGATAAGCTTATATGAAGAACTTATATTGATGCAACTTGATCCAAGTCCACAAGATGAGCTTATATTTGCAACCCAATCCAAGCTTGCAAGGTGTAACCTAATCCAAGCTTGCAGGGTGCAACCTAATCCAAGCCTACAAGGTGTAACCTAATCCAAGCCCGCAAGGTGCAAGCTGATCAAAGTCCGCATGCGAGCCTAACAAAACACTTAAGAGAAAGTATACTGTGAACCAAAATGGCACCGTTTGACTAAGAGTTGAGTGCCTTAAATCAAGCTTCACTTTGGTTAGAAGCCTTAGCTCCTAAATTCCATTAAGAGAGCTCCTCTTTATAGTCGAATGTCTATTATCAACTAGAAGGAACACAAAATAGGTGATCAATTGTCAAAGCAACTATTTGGTATGACTATTTGATGATTAAAGGTTTGAATTGAAACCATAAGTGATGGAACAACTTTATTCTCTCAACAAGAAGAAAAACTTCAAATCTGTCAAGTTTGGTAGAAGCTTCAAATCAATTACTCTTATTTGCATTGCGTATAAAAAGCTTTTATTCTATGGTTCATGAAAGAGTTTTTTGCACACATTGATTAAGAAATTAAGAGAGCTAAACAAAGTTGTTGAAGTATTGCGATTCTCTGAAGATCTTTAATGATATTCTTTACAGATCATTTTCTTGTAATTATATAGTCTTGTTTATGTTTTGATTGAACTCCAATTATGATTTACACATAAACTTGGCTGTAAATCCAAAATCTTAATTTTCTTGTAATTTGGGGGTTTTGTGATTAGAGTTTTATTTATTACTCTACATGTCTAGTAAGCTCTTTGATTAGTAATATCTCTCACAAAATATACATTATTGGGGATTGATTGTTGTAACAAGGTTGAGATAACCTTTGATTGTAACTCTAAACTTTTTTTATTCATTTGAGAAGGAATTGGAAGGATTAAGAGAATGTTTTCTCCTAATCAGTGAGAAAAGTGGACTTTAACTGGTTGAGTTGAAGAAAAAAAATGGTGGACATAGGTGTGAGTGTTGAACTATCATGCTAAACCTTGTATGTATGCTTGCTATCTATTGTTGTTTGAGTTTGCTATTTATTAATACCTATTGCTATGTTTAGAAACCCAATTAATAAACATTAAGCTAAACAACCAATTCAGGCCCCTTCTTGGTTGGCCATTATACCTAACATTTACAAGGAACCTATTTGCACCATGTGATCTCAGCTCTAATATATAAAATAGCTTTCCATTATCATCTTTAATGAGGTGTTAGGAAATAATTCTTGTATTCACCACCATCCTATTTGAGTTATCATCTCCAGAGCCTTTTTGCATATTGTAAATCTTTATGAAATGATGGTTGACATCTTCATTCCTTAAAAAGGAATCATTGTAGTTGAAAGATTCCTTGGTGCATTAACTACAAAACAACAATAAATCATGAAGCAAAAAATGGAAATAGGGAAAACTTGAAAACCAAATTGGAAATAAATTATCAAGTTTATCCTACCATTGTGATATAATTGAAGTTCTCTCATATTACAATTACAAGCCTCGAAGAAAAGCTTAAAATTGCAAAACTATGATATGACAACATTTTTAAAAGAATCAACTTTATGATCATTACATTGTGTGCATGGTGGTGCGGAAAAGTGGAAATGCTTTTAGGAAGATAGAGTCAATAAATGTGATGTTTTAATAGATTCAAATTGGTGAAAATGTGATTAATAGGTGAAATTTTTTAGACTTTTGCTACAAGCAGAACTTCTATTCATATTGGTTTCTGCACTAGGCCCTCACCACTTTACAAAAGCAGAATTCTTTTGCTAGGGTAAACTTGAAGGATCTTCATACCTATGAAAGAGGTAAATTTTTATAACATCTTTAAAAGGAATAGACTTTATGAAGAAGTAATCTTTTAAAAGCATCAATACAGAGAAAATTTTAAAAATCTTATTATAAACTTTCATACTAGCTTACAAGAAAAGTAAGTTGTATTCATATTATTTTAAATACATTGATGTCAAAAGGAGTGCTTTCCTTTTGAAGTGGGAGATAAAAAGTAAATATAATTCTAATGCAATTATGAAAGGTATGACATTAGCTTTCACAGAGTTGGAGGTCTACAGGACACTCCTACAATTTGGTTAGGAAGAAATCACGTGATACCCTAACTTGCCAATTCAAAAAAGCCTAACTCATTATTTAGCGTGACCTTCAAGAAACTTTAATGTCTAACCTAAGTACGTAAAAAAGTGGTTGTTGCTATGTAAACAAATCAACTACATAAAGCAAGTAAAAAAAATGTTTAAAACAATATTTCAAAAAGAAAAAACAAAAGCATTGATCCACGTATCAAAAAAACTCCTTGGAGGAAACGCCAAAAACGTTCTTTTGATAAGCGCCGACAACCTCTGCCCCGTTCTCGTAAAGGGCTGCGGCCGCCTATCTCACCAGAGACCAGCGCCGACAATTTTTGCCCCCAAACTGCCATCCTCCTACTCACAAGAAGTCATCACCGTCGGAGCCTTCACAACCGTCAGTCGGTGACGGCTCAGGTGTAACGTTTTTCTCCAAAAGTCTCTACCTCCGGCGTCCCCAACCCCTCTCTCGGCTCTCCCTGTTTACTTACCCTCACCCCGATTTCACCAGATACCGGCCGACCCTCCTTTTCCTTTGCCCTCGCAAACGCTTCTTCTCCGATTCTCGTCTCCTCTTTCCTGATTTACTTTGACTATTACATGGCAAACTCAAACCTGAAATGTTCTTAAGAAATTAGGGAACAGAAAAATCCTAGTTGGATCAATATTTATGCATTGGTTTTTTTCCTCTTAAACACTAGCCTTAAATTTTAGGTCCGATAAGTTATCTAAGAGTATAAGTTGAAAAAGAATCATATATGATGATTATGAATAAAACAAATTATAAGTACTAACTTATATATTGATAACATCTATGTAAACAAATGAGTTATACAAAATAATATTATCAAAAATTTGTGTGAAAAATTTTAAACGCTATCAAATTGTCAAGAAGAAAAGGTAAAAACGTAATATTCAATGGAATCTCCTACCAATTTTAATAATGCTGCCTAAATTTGTTACCTTTAGCGTTATATCAAATTCATTTCAATTAAATAATAGCACAGAGTAAAAGATAAACGCAAACAATACTAAATAAAAACCCTAGCCAATCAGAACAAGAAAAGAAAAAATAGTACAACCATCAAGTCAAATATTAATCAATGGAACCACCCAAATAGGAAGAGGTTGCAACAAGACTTAATTTTATTAAGTATTTAACAAATGTAATCCCTTTGCGGTCGTTATCCTCCTTATCTGCATAAGAAGGAGAAAGACATCACAAATAGAGGGTCGATGGATTGTTCACCGTCACCCAAAGACAGACTTGTCTAATGATGATGGTCGTGGATGGCTCGAAATGCGCATAACAATTTAATCCAAATTTATGTATTTCAAAATGCTCTCCTGATAGTTTTCAAATGGCAAAATTATTAGTCTAATCACAGATCTAGCTCAATTCTTTTATCATAGTCTATACATGTAGCCAGTTATAAGTGGTCCATAGTATTTCGTTTGAATTAGACATGTGAACTTTATGGTCCGCGATAGGCGTTTCCGTGTAAGCTTGTAACAGCAACGTCTAGAGGCGTGAGACAGTCGGCCCTTTATCTTTTCCTTGTATACGAGATAGTGTTAGGGTTCTTTTGATTCTCTGAGACATTGTATTTGGGGATTCATCTTCTCTTCTTTTCTGACATTCGTTTGCTTGTCTAATAAGCAAAATTTATCCAAGATATTTTCTTCAATCCAATTGTTCTAAGCCCGAATTTCACAAGTCCACCTTCATGTAAGTTATCATAACAGAACGATCAATGAAATTTTGAACTAGTTTGTTGGAGAAATAAGTTCAGTTCATATTTTTTTTCGGTCATTTGATGTCAAAAGTTGACACATTTCTTTTCCATAAGTTGGTGATGCAAAAGCACATATGATTGCAGTAAAATTATGCGGTATGTTCCACATTGGTTTTACACGAGCAAAAGTTTGTTTTCTAGAATTTCTTATTTTATTTAGAGCGTCACAATTAATATAATAGACAAATTTTTGGAGCGTGGGGGGAATCCCCTAAGGTATTGTGTTCGGTGCTTTAAATTTAATTTAAATATTTATCATATTTGTATGACAGGGGATGAACAAGGGATGGACAAGACAGGACAGAACTTCCATGCAGATAAGTAAAAAGCTTTTAAGTTGCTAATATGCTCTCACGAAAACCTGTATGTAAAGATAAGAGAAAACTTGGATAAAATCTTGTTTATTGATGGACAAGGTAAACCACCATAAACAAATGGGAGAAAGTGAATCGCATGATAAGATTTACAAATATATGAAGAGTGTTTATATAGAACCAGGATTACAAAGAAGACAAAAGAAGAAGAGAAGCCGTGATGCCCAAGAACCATGCTTCGTCGGTCATCCATCCAGTGTCGCAGTGGTCGGATTTCACGACAAAAGCAGTCCGTCGGGCTGACCTCTGAAAGCATGTAGCTGGCTTGCCATGCAGTGATGCAGGAGTCGGCTCCCAATTGGAAACCGCCCTTTGAACCTCACATGCGAACCCTGTAAAAGTGAACATAGATAGAGTCTATCCATTGCCGCTATCAATTGTGCCCTTCTGCCGATGCCCTCTCGCACGACGTAAACCAGGCGGTTAAGATAGTTTGGCTTCTTCATTTCTCGGAGCAAGAAGCCATGAAATCTCCTCGGGTTTGGTATTCCACGTGAGTCCTCTTGTCACAACAGACATTGAATCAGCTCTCAAATCACACACAAATTCAATGGAAGAGAAACTTACGGATGGCTTGGCCTAATTAGAGGAGACTCGAAACTCAGAAAACAGGGAAAATCTGCAGATCAAAATTAGCACACCCCTCCTTGTCGTCCTCTTGCTTTAGTTATACAAGTGCTCTTGTCATTTGGTTTATAAAAGCGTAGGAAGTTTTTTCAAAGTACATGAAATTATCAAAAGAATCAACTTTGTGAAAAATTGTCTAACAAGAGGAAATTTCAGGGCCCTTTCGGCAAACTTCTCTACATACTGCTCCCGTGCGCTAGGCCCACACATTGTGGCGGGAAAAGTGGCGACTATTAAAAAGCTGGAAAATTTATCCTAAAGCCTGCACGCTGGAGATAATAAACCCTAATTATTAATGAGGCTAGACAATGGTCAGATACTTTTGGATGTCCCAACTAATATACCATGTTAAAAGCCAAGCGGCCAATCCTAAAACCCGCAGACGATAAACGCCTCCAACAGCGACCCTTTCTTTCTTTACGAGTCGGCGGTAGATACAGCTATGCTAGAAAGTAGAAACTCTGCTGAAGATTTCACACCCCTCTCGCAAATTCCAGTTTGGCCATGCTTCAACCCGTATCATGCATTTATCTGTCACTATGAGTAGCCGGGCAGAACAGGTTTCTATCTTGTTTTTGAAGAAATTGGCTGCACAATGGTTTCGAAAACCATTGAGAATTAGGAACCGGGAAAGTTACTTTAGGTTTGCTAAAGTCAGATGAATGCTACTTTGAATTAGAATTCTCCATCTGCTATCTATTTCCTCCATCTGCTAAGGTTGATTGAGCCTTTCCACCAAGGCCCGCTCAACTGCATTGAAAGCATCATCACAGATGTGGATAGTCGTTCTTGTACATCAACGACAACCATATAAGCATTCAGAAACTGTTCATGTATTCTACCACTACCACCTCCATTCCCTTCACCCACATTGTACACCATTCAGTCCAGATGATTGGCTTCTTTATCTCTCTAAACAAGCAGCCACTGGATCTTGTCGGGTTTGATATCTCAAAAGTAAGCATTTCTCTTTATCTTCTGCTGTTGATTTCTCAATAGTGTAACACTAGCAGTCAGAAAACAGTATTTGAAAATACTACTGATTTATGACTGAGAACATCCACTTCTATGATTTCTCTTGAACATGGCCCTTTCACGGTCATATAAAACTTCAAGATGGCCTGCATTTAAGGACTAAAAAAGTGCTGAGAGACGGACCAAGGAGAGCAGAGAAACTGGCCGTCGACATCGAGTGACAGCCAGGTGACGCAACAGAAAGGATTCGAGAATGGTGAGATTCAGGCATGGAAACGAGACAGAAGTAGCAAGGAAGAGCATTACTATTTTGAAGTTGACAAAGAAAGTGGGAAGATAGGATTCCAACTAGCATTTCAGGATTTAAAATCCCATACTCATCGACCTTTCGCCTTTTATTTCTTTCTCTTTGACAAGTGTCTTGGTCATGGACTTTACTGAATACCAATCACTAGCCCTGGGAAATACGTTGGACAACATTCATTTTGAAACTCAAGCTTTTACAGTTTGTTTTCTCTTATTTATAGAGAATATACATGCTTTTCCCAAATTTTTTGTCACAATCCATGCCACTTGATTCTTCCGTGTTGCTGTTGGAGTCACGCAATCGTGTCTTGCATTCGAACTATGTTACTTCCATTGATATACAAATCATCAACATGACTTCAAATGAGAGAGTGAGGGTGGTTGACGCTTTAACAAATATGAGGCACATATCCAATGATGGTGGACCAGAGGCTGTCAAAATACTGGTGGACCCGAATCAGTCCAAAACTAGTGGGTGGGAGCCGCTATGGGATTTGGCGAGCTTCAACATCATCCCCCACGTAACATTTTTTGTGTAGTGATAAGAAACTGCTTTTACACTAAACACCGGACCATTTATCATCTCCAAGCCCTTTGCACAGATTTAAACCACGCGGACAAAAATCAACTTCTTCAGTTCACTTAGCAAGTAGCCGCCATTGTCTTGCCAGATAAGTAAGCAATGTCCACATCGTATTCAATTTGATGGCCCCATGGTGCAACACCTGCAGTGAAGAAAAAATCACTAGAGATAACGGTGGTGATTGAGATAGATCTTAATGCAAATACTATACATACTTCTTCAGGAACTCCATGGGAATCAATTGGCAGATTATTAGGACAGCATTTAAGTCCCCATAAATATTTATTTACTTTGAAAATACTTGGTATTTTTACTGGACAACTCTATAATTGATATTTGTTCAACTTAAAAAGACTTGGCATCTTTACTGAATACGTCTATAATTTATTCAACTTAAAAAGACTTGGCATCTTTACTGAATACGTCTATAATTTATTCAACTTAAAAAGACTTGGCATCTTTGCTGAAGACCTCCTATGATGCTTTAGCTAATGCAATGTGTGGATATCCTCCACTAGGTTTTCTCTTAAACATGGCCCTTCAGGTAGCGATCAGTGGTGACTGATGGAGTGAGGAACACGGACAAAGTTGCCATCAGAGTGATCCAGCGGAGTTTTCAATGGTCATGTAATTCGACACCTAAAGGCACAAACATTCAAAAGCATGGCAACCGGTACCAGAGCTTGCTTTTGTTCTCAAAACAAGGCTTCTCCCTCCTCTTCCTTTTCCGTTGGACTATTGGTTGAACATTATCCTTGTAACATTTCCAGTGAGGTTGGGAATATTGTTCTTACATTTGCGACATTACCGTTATACCACATGCAAAGCCTTTGCACATATTGCAAACTCTTGCCAAGCAGCCACCAAAGTTTAGTGTCTCAAGAGTGAGCACTTTCCTCATTTCCTCCTCTAATATCATGTGTGAAGCACTTATGTTTGAAGCATTAACATTGAAGAAGACTTCGCACACAAGAACAAGTATCCCTAATCCTTCTCTTTAATTAAAATCTAGTTTTTGACAAAACCAATGATGCTTAAAGACTTTTAAATAGAAATCCTTTTCTTTTTTTGTATGTAAAGTCAAGTATTATATATCACTAATGAAAATACAATTTTTTCATTACAACATCCTTATTTAGGCTTAAAAATTATATTTGGTAAATTCCAAAATTCTTACAAAAACTTATTACAAGTTATAGGCTTTATTCCCTAGACTAATAAAATCTTACCTTTTATGTACTTTTTTATTTAGCAAAAATAGTCAACATGTCTAAACTTTTACTATTAAATCTTCTTTTATTATTTTCTCTCCAAATGTGATATAAAACAACTTTGAACAATACACTGAACAGGGATGCTACAAAACTTTTACGTTTAATAGCTTTAATCATCTAACATACTCTTACTCTAAATTGTTCAATTCTTTAAGGTAATCTATTCATACTTAGTAGAACCCTTTACAATCTACAATTAAAAAATAAATGTTCTTGCAAATATTTTTCTTGCTAGTAAGTGTTTCACTATAGGTCCACTAAATTGTTTTATATTGCCACTTGATTTACTATGGTTGATTTATCTTTTAAAATGATCAAGTAGATAAAATTTATAAAGGATTGGTACTCTTTTCCATACTAGTCTTGCCCATTCAATTTTTTCTCTACTTACTCTCAATGCTATGTGGCTTTTGACAATATTATACTTTGATCTAGTTAGTTGATATAAGAGTTCATTCTAACTCATAAAATGTTCTTCCAACTCTAAGCTAGCAGTCCTTTATCTCTACTTTTAAAACATTTCTTCCCTTAAAATTTTTCTAATATCATTCATTTAGCCCATAATGAGTATGACGTATTGTGAATGATTTTTGCAAGTGCCATTTTATTCCAAGTGTGAATGTTTATCAATCCCAATCATTTAGAAATTTTAGGATAACAAATTTCCTTTAAGATCACTTTTTCTACACATCAACCAATAGATTTTCCTATCCATAGGAAAAGTCTAATTCCTTTTTCAATTTTATATAACATCTATTTAGATAGTAGAGAAATTTGCAACCAATACATTTATAAAAAGAATAGAACACTTTTTGGTAATTGTAGTTTTCCCTATAGCTAATATGTTTAGATTCCCATCCTTTAATTTTTCTTAATATTTTATTTGTTAAAATTTCATAATCTAAATTGGAAAGTCTTTTGGTAATCAATGACACTCCCAAGTACTTGGTAGAAAGTTGGCCTTCTTGGATTGGAACATAATCAAGTACTAGAGTCTTCTCTCATTTAAACAAGCTTGAGAAGAAAATTTGAAATTTCTATGGATGTGTCTTTAATCTTGTGATTTCTTCAAATTCTTGCATTGCTAAATTAGTTAATTTTAGATAAAATAATTTTAAAGTTATTTGGGTTATAATAAATATCAAGTAACCTATGGAAGTTGACTTGAAAATGCCATAAACCTAAGACCATGGAAGGCTCTTCCTTCCTTTATTTAGTTGAATCACTATGGTCCTTTCGATCCTAGTTAAATTCATATTTTAAGGTTAAAATGTCTCATACTTGTACTAACTTATTAGAAAATATTTTTATATATAAAATAATCATCTTCTCTTATAAATTAGTTTTAAGGAAAAAATAAACTTATTAACATGAATGAGTTAACCTTCCTTGATACCTAGCATCATCCTTATTTTATTCTAGTGTTTCTTAGAAGTACAAGCTGGGGCAACTTCTAGTTTGATTGGATTAACCTTCCCAATGTGGTATATAAGGCAAAGCCCATAGCTGTGCAAAGCCACATACAAGAGCATTAATTCGACCACAATGAAAGAAATCCAAATGCTTCAACATAACATCTTGTTCAATAGACTTGCTAGATTAAGACCAAAGACAATAAAAGAGTAATTCTAAAAAATTTGTAAACCTAATTCCTGTGAAGTTATGTTAGTTATAGGCTTAGACTACTCTGAAAGATCATCTTGACTTATTTCCCATAGCCCACATTTAGCCCTTATGAATCAATTAAAGCATCAAGGTGGCCCTTTAGATTGCTTAAGTCATCAACTCTAAGCTTATTCAATTATATGAACTATTCGCTCCTTTCAATATATTATGTGTTACAACAAGGAGATTTCAACAATAAATGTTAGCTTGTTCTCATGTTTTTCCATTCCAATCTCTCTTCCTTACAATAAACATTCAGTGTAAGGGAGAACTAAAAGGCTCTATCCTACCCCCACCTCTAACAACAGTGTCATTAACTCTTTAATTCTTTTTGTAATGACTTGATGAATTAATTGGGGCTTTTTTCCTATCCTCCTTGCCTCTTGATGTTATTTAATTATTTACAGTTCCCATGGCATTACATCTAATGATATAGAATTTGATAAGATGTAAAGGATAAATACATTATTAAAATTGGATAATGGTTCATCATAAGTTTTGTTGAACTGATTTTTTTTCTCGTACGTGAGACTTCCTATAGGAGATAAGTATAAATTTTCTTAGAAAAATCTTGTATAGTCACATCTCTTTAGCCAAAACATTAATGAAAGGTTAAAGCAACTTTAGTGGTATGCTATCATACTTCCAAAGGCCAATGATCATAGATTAACATTTTTTTAGTGATATTTCATTTAGAATAATTTCAAGTCATATAATTGGAACAAAGATTAAAAAATTGGTCCATATAGTTCATTTTTCTATTAGATTATGAGAAAGGAGAATTTCCAAAGGAAAAGCTTAAGTAAGATGGCTACAAAATCCATCAATAAACTTATTGTATTGATGGTGGAGTTGCTCATCATCATAACAACCAAAGTGCATGCAAATGATCCTTTCCCTTTCTTTTTCACTTCTGTGTTATTCCTACAACCTTTGACACCATTGAACAAAATGGGAATTACAACCTTCATTGCCTTGAAAGTACAGTGGAAAGTTGTAAAGGCAAATCAATATTTGAAGAGATAGAGAGATGTATTGCTTCTCTTTTCTTTAAGTGTCTCCGTAAGAATCCAAAATACAAGAATCATTTGGGTGTTGATCTTGTGAAAGCTTGGGTCATGTGCGGAATTCATTGTTCTATGGAAATGAAACATAGAGATTTAGCTTTGGCAAGATGTTTGTTGAAGTGTTTTGAAGGGCGCTTGGAGAAGCATTAAACATTTACATCTACCATCAAGAAGCTCTAATGTTGATAAAAGGTTCTTAATCTCTTATTAGTTGTCTCCTTATAAATGCAAATATACACACTTATGGAAAGATTTCATACACATTTGTGTGAACCCATTTTCATAAGTATTGTGATAATGTTTTCATTACCAATTTTTATTATCCACCACAAGATACCTTATTTCCCACTTCCTTATTGCATAATTTGTGTAAATCAAGCTTGTCTCAATTGTTGAGTTTGTTTTGGTGGTTTTAAGTTAAGTCATATGCATCACAAGTAAGAAAGTTAAATTTGATGGATAATAACTCCTAGTTTTAGGCCTTTTTTTTTTTTTATGTATGCCTTGAGGTATGAAATAAATAAATGGGAGTACTTTTACTTTTTTATTTGGTATTGAGAGTTGTTTACAAAATTAGAGTGTTCCATGAATGGATCTATTCATTTTTTTTTTTACCTTTTTTCTTTAATTTTTCTAGTCATGTTGGGATCTAAGATATTTAACCAAAGTATAGGAGAAAGTTCAAGGGTAAATAGATTCTCCTCGACATAAGCCCTTCACCAAGCCTCATCTTTTGCCTTGCCTAACCTTCATCTTATTCTTCACACATGCTTATTCCACTAGAAAGATGCAGAAAACTAAAACAACATCAAAGAGTTAAAAGCAAAGTTTAGTCTTTGAATTACTTTATGAAAATCAATATCATATAACAACACAATTGCTAAGCGAAAAGATACTAAATCTAATTCTACATAGAAAAAGCTTTTCACTTAAGAAGAAAAGCACAAATAAGATATACATGTTCCAAAGGATGAAAATACTTTGCCTATGCAATAAAGTCTATTCCCCACTAGTTCATTTCTGCCTACCAATTTTGTGTTTCAACAACAAATGTTAGATTGTTTTCATTATTTTCACTTTTCTCTAATCTAATCTCTCTTCCCTACAATAAACGTCGACTATAAGGGAGAACCAAATGGCTCTATCCTATACACCCCCCTTAACACCATTGTCATCATATCTTGATTTTCATTACAGCTCACGCATTGCTTTGATAATTATATACATGATCATTCCAATATTCAAATTCAGTCCTCACCTTTAATATATTCTCCTTAATTTCACATTTCAATAAGAAATTAATAATACAATAATAAATAACAAAGAAAACTAAACAATCTACCTTATCATGCCAGTATACAAGACCTAGAAGAAATGCTAATCAATCCAATCCTGTAACAATTAATCTTCCCACTTGAATCACCATACCATGCAACCACAATCAGGTAAATCTTTACAAGTATCAAAATCCAAAGCATGAGGGGAAATTTCACTTATAACCTTAGCTAGATATGGAAGATCATCCCCATATGCTATGCATTCAAGTTGAATGATTCAATTGAAGCCACAATACTAGTCCTCTTGTTTTCTAATCCCTATATCTAGCATCTCCCTTGGAAACTTTCACATGGAATGTGCACCAAAAATGCAAAGGAGAAACCGGTTTTTGTGCACTAGCTTTACTGAATTGAAAATGACAAAAAAAGCACGGAAGAGCAAAATTGTTGTCATCAAACATTCATAATTTGACCTTCCATGCTTATCCACCTTTTGTTTTTTCTCTTTTGTTGAAAGTATTAGGCTTCTGTCAATAAAGAATTAATAGAAAAAAAATCCACCCCCATATTTCCATAAGTCACTTTCAAAGATACTTAACTTGTAAGTAACTTTTAATTGTTCCAAAAGGACTTATAGTTCTCTAGTTGAACTAGTCTATGATTCTAGATAATAAGGTAGGGCCAACATTTCCAACAACTACATTCTACAAAATAAAAAATTATAAGAACAAGATGTGAAATATACTATTTTGATCTATGACACAACCAACTTTCATTTCTCATTAGACAGTAAACCAATCTATGGATATGAAGGTTGTTGGAACATGTGATAGGATCTATCAAAATAAACGATATCAATGGCGTTATCACTGCTCAAGCCTCCAACTTCTTCCAGCGAAGAATTTTTCACAATAGACGATTGGAAAGATTCAAGCTTTTTATGCCTTATGGTAATTTTGTCAATGCTTTAAAATTTGGATAAAATTTGACAATCTTCTAAATTTTTTGCCATATAGATCTAGCTGCTTAAGTTTAAAGAAACAACTAAAATTATTAGGGATTAGTCCATCTACCATGTTACAATAACACAAATATAGCACTTCTAAACAACTTAATCATGAATATGAAGGTTTGGGGAATGTTTTAAGGCTAGTAGAACTTCTCAATTGGAGAAACACAAGGTTCAATAGTTGGTAAATACTTCATGCAATTGTCCTTAACTTATTCCTAAATCGATCTAAATACTTAGGTAAGAGTAAATAGCAAAGCTCATAAGCAATAGTTGCATTTGATAAGTTATAATAACTCATATCAATCTTTCTAGCCTAAAGAAAATATTAAAGAAGAGCAAACAACTAAAAAGATTATGATAACTTATATCAAGTCTTTTCATTACATGCATTGTAAAGCATGTATGGTCTTGAAAAATCCTTTAATATAGGTCTTAAAAATTGAAAAGCCAAAGGTATGTGAAAATGGAAAATTCTATAATACCTCTTCCAATGCAACTATAAGAATGAAAGAAAAAAAAATAACAAAAATTATGAGTCAATTAAACATAAGGCAGCAAAAACATGGGAAAAAGGAAAAAGATGATACTCATTCTAGTGCTTCAAAAATTTCCAATTGGTTTAGGCCTATTGGAAAATAAGGGTTTTATTGTGACAAAATTTATTTGTGAATTATTTATTGAATTTTTTTTTCATTTGTGCAAAAGAAAATCATAGGAAGTAAAAAGTGTACAAATTATAATATCAATTAATGATATAATAAAGTAGCCGTGTTCCTATATTCATTTATAAAACATCTTTATGAAGTGACCTTGAGAAATATTTTGCATGAAGAAATGTTTTGTTTGCATAATAAGTAATGATAGAATATATTTGAATATATTCAAAGAGAAATGATACTTGCACTTATATATTTGTAGGTACATATCAAAAAGGGGGCAAAGATCATATTACAAAGTGATCATATAAGGTTAGACTAAGTTACGTAAATTCATTGGACCGAGTTGCACTGGATCAAGCTATACTAGCCTAAGTTACATTGATTTGTTGACTGCGAGCTAGAGTATTCTATTGGACCAAGCTTCACTGGACCAAGCTATACTGGCCCAAGATGTACTGATCTATTGATCACAAGCTGGAGTATTTTGTTGGACCGAGCTACACTTGCTTAAGCCCATCTAATGAGACAAAGTGAAACGCTACCATTTCACTTAATGTTAAGAGTAAAAGGCTCATAATCAAACAAACACTTAGAAAAGCCCTAGCTCCTTTTGCTGACTCATACTCTAATCTTTGTCTTGGTTGTCGATGCTCCAACGAGAAGAATCTTGAGGTGATCGATCTTTCAGAATAGGTATTTCTTGCATTAATCATCTTTTCTACTATTGAATGATGGAAATCACATCATTTATCAATGGTGTTAAATCTTTGAATACTTAAAGTTGTTAAATCTTCTATAAAAGGGCATTTTTTAAGAATCTTTGAAGCTTTTGTATATACTACATTTGAGAAGAATCATATACATACTAAAATCATGCAAGAAATTGCAATACCAATTGCTTTCTTCATTGAATCGTGAAGCTACTTTGTATCTTTGGTGATATTCCTTCAAATCAATATTCTTGTGAATATTCACTGTTAGATTGAGTTGTTTATATGCTGATTAAGTCTTGATTATTATATACATATAGACTTCTTTGTAAATTAAAATCCTAATTTTGTGAAAATTGGGATTTTATGATTATAGCTTGAATTGAGTTTGTATATCTTCAATTAGCTCTCTATGAACCATTATTCCTCACTTACAATATACATTTGAGGATTTGCTTGATGTACTAAGGTTGATTTAACCTGAATCTTGTAACCATGGATAAACTAACTCCTTGTTGAGGAGTTGTGAATCGTAGGAGAGGATTTCTCCTAATTTGTAGTAAAGAAGAATTCAATCAATTAGATTGAAAAAGAAGAGGGTGGACTTAAGGCTCAAGGATTGAGTGCTAAACCACCACGGTAAACTTGGTGTTTCCCTTCCCTTATCTTATTTAGATTTGACTTGTTGAATGTGTTATCTATCCAACCATTAATCTATCATTAATTTCCTACCTTATCCGTGAGATATTTTTGCTGTTTTGCAACTTATTTGTGTGTCATTTGCTTGCTATTTTCTTATCATATTAGTGTGAAATTGTGTTGAAATCTAGAAGCATTTTAGATAGCAAAAATTGTATTCATGTCTTGACTGAAACAATTCAACTCCCCTTCTTATTAAGTCATAAAACCCAACAAGGCCAATCACCTCCAATTACTCACAAAAAAGGACACACAAAAATTTTACATTGCTCAAGAAAGATATTCATTTAGGCTCGTTGGCTACTTATGAGCAATGATTTATCTATGTGAGACAACCCAACTTTTTGTAACAAAAAATTCAAAAAATAGCGTCACTCACATATAGATTGAACACATAATGATAGGAACAAGGGTGTCCAAACACAAAACGAAATAAAAAGTCATTAGCTTGATTGATTGTTGTTCGGTGAATTTTATATGCAAGTGAACATGTCGAACAAGTAATATAATGATAAGAAAGATATCGTCCCACAGAGATTGGTGATTACTAGACCAACTAATTACTAACGGTGAATAACTCCTAGAATTTATCTAGCAAACCAAATTGATGGATGATAGATTAACTAACTAAGTCTAAGAAAACTTAATAAAAGAAATATGTTAGAGCATATGACTTCACCATAATTACTAGGTACTAATATTGATTATTTATGCTTGCAAGAGAGATAATATCTATGTGATGGCGGAATTTCCTAATTTATTTACTATCCTATGTCTAGGTATAACAAACCTACTTAGTTCATTAATTCACTATATCTCTATATGTGAATTGAAACAAACTAAATGATTAGGATCTATGAATATTCCCAGTTTACACCGAAAGCCACACAAACAATATGGTATATGCCTATGCATATTTAATCTATGGTTGCATATTACAAGAAGCAACTGCATGCTATTTCCTGTCGGTCTTTAACATGCAAATCAAGTCATCTAAGTGGTAGCTAATCACCTAAAAGCATTAAACTCCGTAATATGTAACTTCACATAAATAAAATATCTTGCAAAACATAATAATCATAAGATTCATACCATCATAATTAGGTTACATCGTAGCTCTAACAAAGATAAACTAAAACATAAAGAAATAATAAGGAAGAATGGTAATAAGAAATAAAGAAGGCATCTTGAATCCAAGAACAAGAAGTCTGTCACCCTTTTTGTCTTCTCTTCAAGAAAACCTTGAATTCTTGGCTTCTTTCTTGAGTTATGCTCAATTTCCTCCTCCCCTCTTCTTTTGCCTCTTCTCTTCTCTTAAATAGGGTTTAGGTTTAGACCTATCTCCTATCCTAGTAGAATTGGGTTTTAGAGACCTAAAACAATTGGGTTTTGAACTCCTAAATTAATTAAGACTTGAATTCCTAACATGACTGGGTTTTCTATTTATTTAGAAAACCCAACAACAATAGAAAATCTAATAACAATCATCCAAAGCCCAAGCCCATCTTGACTCTCTTAATCTTGATATTACAATTTTGCCACACAATAAGCATCAAGTTCTTCATGTTCATCCATTTTCTCCTTACCTCCTTGTGCTACAAAAACAAGACAAATTCAAATAAATAAGAAGAGTTCAAATATTTTCTCATAAGCATTGTATTATTTATTACCTAAAAAATAGGTAAAATAATTCTATAAAAATAGAGTTATCAATTGTCTTGTTTAAACCAATTGATCGTATAAAGCAATGTCAAGATATCATCTTTGCCAAACAACCCTTGGTACCATACAACTAAACTAAAAATTTCTGTAAACAAACTTCAGCAACTACAACATAAGTGATGGTGCGCCTATGAAAGAGATATCAACTTCTCGAATCCTTCGCTGGCCAAAAGTCATTTTTCAGATCCTAATCTATCTTTCTCTTTTGTGGGTCCAAAAATTAATATTTTATGGAAAATTAACACTACAAACGATACTAAATTGATATAATAAATTAGAAATAGAAGGAAGGAAATGATATTATCTTAGTATTCAATTAAGTTCTTCTTTGTCATGCCAACCAATCAATTACCTTTTCACAAATTTCCTCAACAACAATGGATTTCGGCCTATTAAAAATGGGTATTAATTTAAATTGAAGTTCAAATAAACTAAAACTTGCTTGCAATCACTTGGACTAGGAAAATAGAAAAAACTCATGACTTTCATACAGCTAATTATGATGATAATACCTATTATGCACATGGCATTCAGCTATATAACTCACAATTTCCAAAGTAACTCTCCACGTTTCATCTATTCTTTGTTGACTTTCTGGTCTTCTTAATAACTAGAAAAAAATTCTACAAAAATAATATTGTTCTTTCAAACATCAAAGGTAAATAAAAAAATAAAAAAAATAAAAAGAGATAAGCAATTGGCCCTATCAATGGACAATGAGGGTTTGGAAAACTATTCTTGCTCAAAATGGAATTAGACATGATATTGGAGAATGGAATGAAGAATTGCAATGGATGATCAGAGCAACTAAAGGAAAGGATTTGGCTGCCAAACTTCTTAAGCTATCTTTTTTAGCTTGCATTTATTGTATATGAGCAGGATGTAATAGAAGACGATTTCAAAGCAAAATAGTAGACATTCCAATCATGCTAGCTAAAGTTAGAAAAATTGTACGAGAGAGAGCTTCTTTGTTTAAAAATATTAAATCCTCATAGGGAAATGTCATTTTGAGTGAGATTTGGAGGCTTCCAACCTTCATATTTTCGTAATTCTTGTAATTTTGGGGTATGCCCCTATGCTTTTGTACACTACTTCTTATTAATGCACACTTACATTTCCACGAAAAAAAAATTGGCCCTATCAATATCATGCAGTCAACTGTCTTGGTTAGCACAACTAAGCACCTTTTAGAACAAGCATAGTATTTTGATATAATAATAGTTACATATTAAGATTTTTCAATTACTTGTGGGAACTCTTTGGAGATTTTTTTCCCTTGCTCCGATTTGTCATTGTCCAAATAGACAACAATATCTTTTTCTTCCAATCGTGCATGTAAATGGGCTGTAAAGCCCTTACGGATGTCCTGGCCGCAGAAATTGAGAAAAACATCATATCTCCATGGACTTGTCAAAGATGAAGCTTCTTCATCTTTGGGAGCTTCCTAAGTGTTGATATCCCCGATCAGTGACTCACGAATTTTCTTAATGCAATGCTTATTTGCAAACTCCTAAACTCTCGAGGTTGCTTAACAACAACGTTGGGTAGGTTGGTTCCTTGCTAACATGCATGTGACTCCCGGGCTTACCTTCTGCAAAATTTCCCGGCTGCTTCCATGAAAGCAGGGAGGCAAGCGTTTTAGGCCGGGTTTGCGCAATACCAACCTTTGCTGGTCGCCTTTGCTCCGCCTGAATTTGAATTTTCCATCCATTACAATATAAAAACTAGCAAGAAAATTTGAGATACAACTGGAAATAATTTTACATACTGTGTATTATTTGATAAATAATTTTGCTCAATCCTTTCATGGAATTTCATTCTAGCAACAACAAATCTATTTCGGGGTTGGACAAAATTCTTTTGATTAATGTATTTCTTTAAAAATTAATTCCAGTAAAAGAAAATAAAAGATTTACCAAAAGAAGATTGTGAACAAAATTAGGATATTCACAACAAATATAGACCAAATATTATTACTATGATCTAGGTTGATCATTAGATAGTAAACTCAAAATCAAAATATTCTCAAGAATTTGAGGAACAGAAAAATCCTATTTCGATCAATATTTATACTTACTTATTCAAAGTCTTGTATATAATCCTAGATCATATCTTAATCCACCAACTGTTAATTCATGATTACCAAGATTTCAATTCACACCGTTTTTTCTAGTGATTTGTATTCATGTAAGGAAAATGGTTTAGCCTTTTTTTGCACATATGAACCCCATTCATCCATTATTTTTTTTAATAGAAAAACGGTTATAGAAAGAAATAATGGAAATAAATGACTAGCTTCTAGGCAGTTGGAATATGATCTTCGGCTAGTAAGTGATTATAACATAATTACTAAACAAGTGAACAGTACTAACGAATACAATTACCACCATTTTCCTGATATGAATACAAATCACTAGCCCAGGGAATCGAGTTACACGACATTCATTTTGAAGCTCAAGTTTTTACAGTTTTTTTGCGTGTATTTATAAAGAATAGACAACATGTTTTTCTCAACTTTTTGGTCGCAATCCTTGCCATTCAATTCTTCCGCATTGCTATTGGAGTCAGGCAATCCTTTCTTGCATTCGAACCATGTTACTTTTATTGATATGCAAATTATCAATATGACTTCAAATGACAAAGTAAGGGTACGTATTCTTCGAATTTGTTTGAGGCTTAAATAAATATGAGGGACACATCCAAAAATGGTAAACCAAAGTCTGTCAAAATATTGGTGATTGAGATACACCTTGATACAAATACTATACATACTTCTTAAAGAACTCCATGGAAATCTCTTGGGATAATTATTAGGACAGCATTAAGTCCCCTTAAATATTTATTCACTTCCACAATACTTGACATTTTTACTGGACAACACTTTATTAGTTATTTATTCAACTTAAAAAAAATTGCATCTTTGCTAAAGACCTCCTATGATTCTACTGCCAATGGAATCCGTGGACATCCTCTACTATGTTTTCACTTAAACATGGCACTTCAGGTAAGGATCAATGGTGAGTGATGGAGTAAGGAAAGCAGAAAAGGTCGCAATCAGAATGACGCTGCAGAGATTGCAATGGTCATGTAATTCGACACATAAAGGCATAGACATCAAAAAACATAGCGACTAGTAACATGCTTTTTGTTCTTCAAAACAAGCCCCTTCTCCATTGTACTATTGGTCGAACATTATCTCTTCCTGTAACATTTACAGTGAAGCTGGGGAAATTGTTCTTACATTTGCCAAATAGCCATTTGAGATACCATCTGCAAAGCCTTTGAACATATTGCAAACCATGAGACAAGATCGTTGGTTGTCTTCCACATTTCTCTTAACAAGCAGCCACAAAAGTCCTGCCACGTTTATTGTCTCAAGAGTGAGCACTTTCCTCATCTTCCTCCGCTGATATCCCCATGGCACACACTTGCAATCAAGGAAGGAATTGCTGTAAACACTAGTGATGATTACAATAGATCTTGATATAAATACGGCATCATATTTTTCAAAAATTCCATGACAATCTGGGTCAATTTCTGGAATAACATAAACTCTCCTTAAGATATTTGTGACAAAAGAGGCTCATGCTAAAAATATTTGCAATATGTTAAAGATAGAATAAACAAGGAGCTCCTTAAGGCTGACTGGCCACATTAGCCCCAACAGATCAAAGAGAAGACTCAAGTTTTGGAATAACTAGCTAAAGCTACTGAGAGATTACAATGAAATAATCATCAAGCCAAATGTTCTAATATTGAAACTCTAATTATTCACTGTATAACCCATGATAGAGTTTCACTTCTATGTAAAGTATTGTTTATCACTAGACATTATACAAAAGATTGTAAAAAAAGAAACTGTTGTGTACTTTGTGCTTAACGATTCACTTAGAGACCATTCGTGTGCCAACCAAAATAACATCTTTCAATCAAGATATCTTTCAAAATTTGACACTAACTAGGACTCACTTGGCTTGTTACCACTAACCAAAAATTAGGCTTAGTTACGTTTATTATTGGTCATAGCTTATTACAACCTTTTATGAAGAAGAGTATATTAGTTACACACCATTTTGACCTACAAAAGGATTGAAAAGTTTATGAATCCCAATTATATTGCAAAGGTGAGAGATAATTATTTAATATGATCAAAACATAATTCAACATAATCGCTTTATGTTTTCACCTTTTCTGCTTGGTAAGCTCCATCATACTATGGAACAAAATTTATTACAAGACAATCTTGGGTAGAATATCAATGTTTAAATCTCATCAGCCAAGAAAGTTAAAGTGGCAAATGCAATGACAAGGAAAACAAAACAAGAAAAAGCTTTAGAGAATCACCAAAACAAAGAGGAAGAAGAAAAACCAATAACTTGATCTAACTAAAATTCTTTTTATGTTTCCCTCTTTAGTGTTTTGGTGTCTCTTTTAGAAATTAACTTAAATAAATTAAGCACAAAGACTGACTCAAAAAAATCACTTGGTAAATACGTTCTAAAACCAAGTATCACCACCAAATGCATATTCAACACTATTAATATGCATCTAATCTCTTCTCTTGAGATCGTAGTTTGCTGTTCCAAAAAAAAAAAAGGAAAAAAAAGGACATTATCCATAAAATAATAAAATAAACCAAAAAGAGCGAGAAAGTCAGGACAACTTGATTAATTCTAACTGGTTATTTTGGTATATAAGCCGGAGCCGTCGTCAATAAATATTCCATAAATTCAGTAGAGGCTCTGACACATAAAATAAGATTAAATAATCTTTTAGAACTTTCAAGATCCATTCCTTGCGGAGAAATATCACTTATAACCTCAGCTAATTCCGGCTTTTCATCCCATTATACTCCACGCGTCCAACACTCCACCTCCATATTTGGGTTGCATGATTCAATTGAAGCATCAAGACAGCCCTTCGTTAAAACATCGAAGTCATCGCCTCTCACAAATTTCCAAAACCACCGAAAGCTTGTATAAGTCCAAAAAGCATTTGGCCCAGGTCAAGGGACTTCAGGTGCGCGGAGACGTAAGGATGGTTTCGTACCAAGTTCTTTGTCCTGAAAATGACAGAGAAATGCAGAAAGAGTAGAATTCCAGCCATCAAATATTTTGTAATTTAAATTCCCGTGGCCATCCAACTTTGGTTTTTTTTTTCTTTCTCCAAAAGTGCCAGGCTCATGGACTAGATAAATAATTACTAAGGCATATCCATCCCACTCATCATCTAACCATTGGAAGCAACATTCCATTGTTCCAAAGGAACTACTGATACTTTGGTTAAACCACTTTGGGATTCCATGTACCAACGAGGCCTCTGAATACAATTAAAACGAAGAAGGAAAGGCCGTCAAATGAAATATTATAATCCATAATGTAACAACAACTTTTGTTAATTTCAAACAATAAAAAGAAAGAAAAAGACTCAACTCCTTTAAATACTGAACAATCATCAAATTGATGCGAAGACTAATTTAGAATCATGTAGGGTTTGTCAACATGCTAGCAAATCATAAATCAACTCTCCAACACTTTCACCACAAAAATTATCCAAGAATTTATAATTTACTACCTCCAAATACCTTAACCACAATAGTACTTTGGTAATCCTTCAAGTTGAGTATAGTCATTCAAGATAAGTATTTGAAGGAAGCAAATTTCACCCAAATCAGGTATCTTCTAAATTTATTCTCAACCAAACATAAAATTTTAAGTTTGGATAAACAATCAAGACATTCTAGGAATATTCCATCTAATAGATTACAATAATCCAATCTTAACTCAAGGAGTGGGCTCAAACGTGAGAGTAAAGACTTTGGTAATATTTGAAGTTTGCTACAATGGCTCAAGTGAAGGGCAATAAGGTTAAGCCATTGACAAACACTTATTGGTATTGTTGTGAATTTATTTCATGAAAGATCTAATACCTTGATTGAAGATAAACAACTAAAATTACTAGGAATCTTTGCATCTAATAGATTAAGAAAACTCAAATTTAATTCTTTCAAATAGGTGGAACTTAAGAAAAAATTAGGAAGCCAGACACGAAACGGCTCTAAGCCTCCATCTTCAATTTCTAAACCTGTAAAACTAGGAAGAAAAGAAAGAGGCTCCCAACTTGTACAAGTCTTTTAAAAAAAAAAAAAAAAGTTTACCACTAGAATGCAAAATCCTTTCATTAAGCGCTTGCAAAATGAGGTTTTGTCCAAATTGCTTTTGTGTACGTGTAAAGTTGCGACAGTTTTATTTCTTTAAAATTCAGGGTAATTATATCTGCAAAAAGGACCTATAGATGCAATACAATTATGCTATGTTGGTTTTATGCTAGCGAAAATCTTGCCTTTTCTTCTATTAGAACACAATTGTTATAAAATTCGAGGACTTGGACATTGTCTTATTTGAATTTCGCTGAAAGGAAATTTAGGTGATATCCGTCCCAACCATTCAAGAAAAGCAAAACTCAATGTCTAATGTGCACTTCGAGCGATCGCCACAGCAGCACGGTCGCTGTTTTGGAAACCGATTTTCTGGTATAGAGACCAAAATCCACTTGGCCAAAGCCTATTTTATTGTTTAGCATAAATTTCAAAGAATCCTCATTCATTCATTCCACTTTCTGCATGTAATCATAACTTTTTAGAAGAGCTATCATCGAAATTTGTAAGTAATTTGCGGCAAATTAAGTTCTTTTTATATTGCTTCTTTTCCATTGACTCAAAATCTGGGACCTTTCTCCTCTTTTCTAAGCCCGGTTCTCTCTCTTCTGTTGATGTAAGTAATAGCAGTGCAATTGTGCAGAAGCCCTACACTCCTCTCAAATTCCGATCTGGCAGTCTTTCAACACCAGTTTCACGGGTCAGTCAGTGCTGCTTTATGACCTGCCGGCACATAGAGGGGTAATCGAGAACCCAGAAAAACTGAAAAGACGTTTGCAGTCCCAAAATTCTTATTGGGAGATCTACAAGACGGTCTCATTGGGAGTCGAGGAGAAAGAGATCTCCCCGGTATGCGTTGAACCACCTCAGAAAAGCCTAATGCTAAGGACTCTACCCACTATAAGAAGTTGAAGTGTCAAGACACTTTGCTAATGGCGTGGTTTGGAAAATCAACTTTGGGAAGAAGTGGAAACTTGAGGTGATCCGAATATGAGACAACATGAGGAAATTTCAGAGTAGTTCAGGGGAATTGGCCTATCCATTGGTGCCAACCTGCTTTCTGTATCTTAAGAGTTTCTAAAACGTATCTCATGATGGTAAATCCCTAAAAGAAAGTAAGAAGAAGAAGGTAATTTCCTTATACCATGTAATGCTTAATTGTTTATTTTGTAAAATTTTAGTAATTATATTATTTAACTTTTAGTTTAATTAAAACAAATATATCATTACACATGTTTTATTTTCATGCACATGTCAGGAAACTCCACTGACTTTAAAAAAATAAAATAATTATCATGGTCCCTCCACATTTTAACACTTACTTTATTAGCCATGAGTTAGGCCTCTCCATTTCTCTCTGACGGACTCAAAAGCAAATATGTTTGACGATTAGCATTAGAGAAGCTACATACCTAAGTCCTCTTAAAATTTGACCACCTTGTAACCTCGACTTCCCTATGACCTAGCCGCAAATACTAGGAAAGCTAGGTTCCATAATGGATATGATAGAAGCATGCTTCCCCTTATGCCTGACCGCTTAGTTTGCTTATAAATTACTGACGAATACCATCTATGATGACCACCTCGTTTGATGGCAATAAAGCTCCCAACAATTATGTTAAGGGAAAAGTACGAAGTTTCTACCTAGGAAGAGTAAGACTAGTTCATACTGCCCTTTTGTCCTTGACATCAAAAGTAGAGGCGACTCTCTTCAATTGAAGGAAAGGGGGGTGAAAAAGTAATTGCCAAAATCTTTGCTTTCCTTCCATTAGATGTCCTTGAGGTGGCTGTTATAGAGTTCAATGTCTACAATTCATGTAATTGGTAAGTTAGAAAGAATCTACATGATATCCATTCTCATCATTCTAGAAAAGCATAAATTACTTGATCTATTTAAAGTGAGGAAACTATCACAATGTTCAAAAAAGCTATTCAACAACCCAACTTTGTGAAAAAAGTAATCAATTCGAGCAAATTTTCAATGCCTGCAATAAATGAAGCTTCTTTTTCAGAATAAGCAGCTAGTAAAAAACAAGTAAGATTAGTTCATATTGCTTTTTTCTTTAGGTCAAAAGTAGAATAATTCCAATGCAATTGTGGGTAGACTTCATGTGGGTTTGGCACTAACAAAAATCTTGACTTTCCTTTCATTAAATTTTGTTTGACATAGCCTTCCAAAGTTCAAGGTCTACAAGATATTTTAATTGAAAATTGGCCAAAAAGAAATCACATAATATTTTTCCATACCATTACAGAAATTCAAAACTCACTAATTTGCATGATCTCTAATTATCTTCATAGTTAACTAAAGTGCATGAATTATCACAATGCTCAAAATATTTTTAAAAGAATCTACTTTAGGAAGAAGTAATTAAGATAAGGAAATTTCTAAGATGCTTTTAGTTAATGAAACTTCTAATCATATTGCTTTTGTTCACAATTTTTCTTTTTTTTGGGCGGGGGGGGGGGGGGGGTGATGGATTTGCTATCAAGGACAAACTTTCAGCAATCCAAAGGAAAATTTAACTTGGATGCACATGTCTTGTTTTGAAAATGAAGAATGTATAGTCATGACCTTTGCTAGTTGCTTTAGCTTTTAAAAGATAATATCTATGTGCATGTCAATTAGAATGGTATTTAATGACTCTAATTGTGGAACATTAAAGTTAGAACTAAAATAATCCATCGAAACAGTGGAATAAAATGTTGTAGTAGTAGTAGTAGTAGTAGTAGTAGTAGTAGTAGTAGTAGTAGTAGTAGTAGTAGTAATAGTAGTAGTAATAGGCTTAAGTGAGTAGAGATTCATGTGGGTAAATGGGCGATGCTCTCCAAATGAGGGAACCCTTCTATTTATATACAATAAGGTATAGTACATAATTTATGACTTACTAAAATAATTGTGACAACTTTGTATTGTGTTTATTACAATATGGACACATCACTTACAATCATAAATGCATAAACATAAATGACTTATGACAAGTGTCATTGTTTATGACAATGCCTCTTATTTGTCTACTTGACTAATTACTATGAGAACTGATATTGAATGATATGTGGGACATGGGTTCTAAACAACCATGGAAGTCTATCATGATTATTCACCTTCTCCCCTTCACTCTCATAACAGTTCCTATAAATCTATTGATAAGCCATGTTTACCACGATGTTTGATCTCAATCTACTCTCTTCTCGTGGAGTTTCTTATATGTGATTTAGCGATTTAAATGCCACTACATGGCCACACAATGCTTGAGTCAAGATAGTTATAGCTTCTTTGCTCTCCTGAAAAATTCCATTACTCATGTTCAAGATAATGATAATAAGGATAAAACAACCGTCATTGTGCTGGTATGGAAAAATTTGGGCAGCGAGATGTGAAGCTCTGTTTATTTATCTATCCGAAACCCATTAATTACAAGTCTGCTTTTCACACTGTTCATATAGAGCTATAGACCTCAAATTCTTTATCTTGTCTCCATCATTGGAGAGTCTTGGAAGGCCAGGAATACTTCCACATGTACATGATGATGGGAACGATCCGTCTATAGTGCCAAGCAACTGAAAATTTATGAGGAAGAGCCGAGAGGGTATTAACAAGAGTGGCCTTATCCAGACAAGATTGAGATGCAGGAAAGAGAATTAAACGGCATCCCTTATTCTTTGTTGGCATATAGAATGGTTCAAAAACATGCGAGAAGCAGGCCGTAAGAGCTTCTAACTACAAGAGACAAGCCGTGGAGTGACTAATTCATCCAAGTTCTAGGATATCAATTCACATTCCCAATTTTGTAGTTTGCTTTTACCAATTTTAGTTTTCAATTCAAAGTAAAGATAAATCATGTAACTTTGATATGGTATGATTTAATTTACGACATCGAGCAAAGCAATTAACAGATTGATTGAACAAATAGGCAATGAATAAAAAATGAATAAGAGAATTGAAGTATGTAACCTGGAAGCTATACTAGAGATGGAAGAAGAAAACTTAGTTAAAAGTCCACGTGGAAGGGCATGGACTAAGTGAACAATTCAGACTAAGGTGCATTATCATATGCCAAAGCATTTATGTTCATAACAACCTTTTAATGAATTGACATTGATTAAGAAAAATAATTTCACATCATTGTAACTTGAGATGGGAGTGACCTCAGAGAGCGTTATGTTCATGGTTTTGTCCAAAGAAGGCATATTCCTTAAAATGTAAATAACTTTATTGTTACTTTTTTATATTACCAAAAGAAAGAAAAGAGGTTATTAGTCCCCTTAGCAGTTTTTTCTGTTAAATTTACATGTTCTTAAGCTTCTAGGCACTTCAAGGCCACAACATTAGAATGTGCGCCTGTTGTTCGCGGACTAGCTGTTAAGAGACCTAGGTGTAATTTCAAGACTGGCAATTTGGAATTTCTAAAATTTTCGACTACAAGTCAAGTATCAAAAGGAAAAGCATAAAATCAAACAAAATCATGTTACAGTCAAGCAATACCACCCACATACTATCGAGCAAAAAGAAACATACAAAAAGTTGGAACTTACCCTTAAGAAACAATGTTCAACAAGAGGCAGAGATTTTGGCACCGAAACCTCCAGTCACAGGAGCTTCATGACTAATCTACACAGAAAAATTGCAAATCACAAACATTTCCATCAAGTGATCAAACAAAGCATATGGTGTATGGAGCATATGCTCAAGTACGTATGGAGAAATTACACTTATAACAAGTCTTCCAGTAATTTGGACAAAGGAATTAGAGTCTTTAAATCTATCAGCTTGCAAGAAATCCCTTCTTGAAAAGCACATAGTTTGAATGGAATTTATATATGAAAGGATGACAATCAAAATCCACATCTGTTCATCTTAGATGTTTTAAATACCAAGTTAAACGTAGTTACATACTTGCAAATTCTGAATTTATTTAAACTACAAGATATTTGGAATTTAGAAATTTCACTACAGAAAATTGTGTTCCCCACCCCATGAGTGTAACATCACTTCCTTCTCGAATTACCTTATTACCACATTTTCAAACCACAAGCCTCATCTTTTGCACTGCCCAACCTTCCCGCTGTTCTTCAGACATGTTTATTCCACACACGTGACACAGAAAAATAAAGCAACATTAAAGAGTCAAAAAGCAAGATTTAGTTTTTGAATTCGTCCCTGAAAATCAGGATTGTATACTCACTCAAACTCAGAATGAAAAGATACCAACTCTAACTCTAAATGGGAAAAGATTAGTACAAACACAAAGAACAAAAGCACAAACACGATGTGCATGATCTGAGTGTGAAAATACTTTGCCTATGCAGTAGAATAAATTCCCCATTGCTCTACTACTGGGTACCAATTTTGAATTTTAAGTTAGAGATTTCAATTACAAATGTTAGTTTGTTCTTACTTTTTTCCAACCCAATTTCTCTTCCCTTCAACAAGCATCGGCTGCAAGGAAGAACCACCTCCAACACCATCATCGTCAGCTCGGGATTTTCAATGCAGTTCAGGCATCACTTCAACAGAATTGTAGGCATGATTTTTCAATTATTTAAAATTCATTTCCAATAATAAAATAATAGAATACTAAAGAAAACAAAAAATCTACCTCATCCTGCTGGTACGTGAGACCTGAAACATTTTTTTGAAGTGAACCCAATCAATCCGATCCTTTAACATTATTGTAACAAAATACATTAACCTTACCAATATTTAAAATTTATTGCTTAGCTTCTGATATCTTTTGTTGCGTTTATATTTTGATGTTCGAAGAAGGAATTAACAATAACACATTAAAATAAACAAGAAACAGCAGCGCTTACCTGTAGTAGAGCCGCTCCTAAGCATTAGAAATGCTGGTAGATGAGCCAAATTTCACAGCTTTCATAGGCCTGGAGACATCGGACGATTGACCAATAATTACTCACAAGTTTCAACATTCAGACCACGTAAGGAAAAACAAAACAGAAAAATGTTTAGTGAAGAAGCAATTCCGGCTAAGCGTTGGTAAACTAATCTTACATTCGCCACTGTGACATTTGAGCAAACACCTCCAAAGCCTTCGCCCACATTGTACACCATGCGGTCAAGATATTTGGCTCCTTCATTTCTCTGAGCGAGCAGCCACCGGAGTATTGCAGGGTTTGGCATCTCAAAAGTCAGCATCGATCTTTATCTTCGCTATTGATTACTCCCCAGCGGAACACCTGCAATCAAGAAAACAAAGCAATGAAAATACTATTGATTTATCGATGAAAACATTCACTTCCATGATTTCCCTTTAACATGGCCCTTTCACCGTCGTATAAATTTCCGATGTCCTACATTCAAGTGACTTTTAAAGGAGAGAGACGGATCCAGGAGACCTGAGGAGCTCGCCACTGGTATTAAGAATGATAACTGGGTAACACAATAGAGAGGATTTGACAGTGGTGCGAGTCCAGCATGGGAATGAGGAAGAAGTAACATTTATTGTCAACGCCCATCCGGAACTCTGACAAGGCCATCGACGGTGAGCAATACTCGATCAAAGAGTTTCTGAAAAGTTTGAGCGTCCAAACTATATGGAGAAATGTCACTTATAACCTTAGCAAATTCCAAAAGATCATTCTCATGTGCTTCACGCGCCCAACACTCCACCTCAACATTCAGGTTGCACGATTCAATTGAAGCATCAAGGCAGCCCTTCTTTGAAACGTCTTCATCATATCATTCCTTCCTTCCATGTTCTCTGTGATAGCTCCCTATCTCTTCACCGCCGTCAGGCTCATAATTTATTACAGAATGCGCAATCCAATGATATCTTATAAACACCCAAAACGCATTTGACCCAGCGGAAGGGACTTCAGGGGCACAAAGGGGTAAGAATTGTATCCAATCAAGTCCTTTCTCCTGAAAACGACAAAAGAACTGGGGAAGAGCACAATTCTTGCCGTCAAATATTTTGTAATTCGAATTCCCACGCTCATCCAACTTTCGCACTTTTCGTTCTCTTTCAAAAGTGACGGGCTCGTGGACTTGATAAATAATTAACAAAGCAATTCCATGCCACTCTTCATCTAACCATTGGAAGCAATTTCCCATTGTTCCAAAAGAACTACTGATTTTCTGATTGAACCACTCTGGAATTACAGATGCCAATGCAGAGCCCATAATTTTACAGTCAACACAATACTGTACAATAAAAACCAAGAAGAACAGTACATTAATTGAAGTATTACAATCTCTAATGCTATAATAACTTTAGCTAATATCTAATGGTAAAACGAAAGAAAGAGACTCACCCCGTAATAAGGCTTTTGAAAATTAATATCTCGAGTACATAAAAATTGCTTTACGACCTTGTAGAGTCTGCCGTCAAGATCAATGCCGCTGCTCAGAGAGATGCAATGATTAGTCAATTTCACAGCGGATTCAACATATATAATCTCTAGCGAGTGACAATTATCTAGCCTCAACAGTTTTAAGCCCAATGGAAATTTTGGCAATGCTTGAAGTTGAGTACAATCACCCAAGTAAAGATGAAAAAGCATGGGAAGTTAGGCCAAATCGGGTATGCTCTTAAATTTGTTCCCAGCTAAATCTAAATAGACAAGTGAGGATAAGCCACTAAGATCTTGAGGAATGATTCCATCTAATAGATTACGATAACTCAAATTTAGATGTCGAAGGCCAAAATGTGAGAATAAAGACTTTGGTATCATTTGAAGTTTGGTACAATGACCCAGGTGAAGTTCCTCAAAGTTGGAAAGTTCTCCGACACTAAATGGTATTGTTGTAAAATTATTCCCAGAAAGATTTAATAACTTGATTGATAATAAGTAACTAAAATCAGTAGGAATATCTGCATATGATATATTGAGAAAACTCAAATCTAATGCTTTTAAAGAGCTAAAATTTAATGCTCTCACCGAAAAGACAGGATACGAGAAAAACTTGGAGAAATTTTTCCCAAACAAGCTTTCAAAATTGGCAGGAAACGTTTTATTCTTGTAGTAACCTTCCCATTGGGAACAATGTTCCTATACCTCAAGCTACCACATAAATTGAGAACTTCAATGGATGATGAACTTTGAAATGATAATGGCAACTTCTTAATGCCAGCCCCGTTCAAATCTAGAAACTTTAAAGATGTCATATTACCAACAATATTTGGAAACTCTGTAACTCTTGAACAGCCAACAAGATTTAAATAGGTAAGGGATTCTAATTTGATCTCTTTTGGGAGAACTTCAAGGCTTTGACAACCTTCCAAATCTAATTTCTCAAGTTGTTTCATAAGTCCAAGAGATGAGTGGAGATTGGACAAATTTTTACAATGTTGAAAATCTAATTCCTTAAGGTTTGGAAGTTGTTCAAAGTTTGGCATCTCAATCAAATAATGGAAGAAACTCATGTCAAGATATTTCAATTTATCAAATCCCTGTGACAAATAATGAGAAAAGTAAATCATATCTATAAAATGAATAGAAATATAAGATGAAGATGAAAAAGAAAAATACATTTGCATCAACTAGAATCTTACCTGCAACCCATCCAACGTCTGATATAGTTGTATGGCAACTTAAGTGCAACAAGATCCTTTGGCTTGAAACTATTAGGCAAGAATTGTAAAGGATATCCAACTAACTGTAAATAAAGTAATTCATTACTTAGCCTAAAATTTGAAAAATCTCCATACCAATGCCAATTAGGATAATTATGAGATTGTGAGTCACCACATATAAGTATCTCCAATTTATTCATTTTTGAAAAGCCTTCCAAACTTAACTTCATTGGTAGTAGTGGTGATGTTAATCTAATGCCTTCAACTGCATCAGTTCCCTAAGAACAAGAAAATGTGAAATTAATGTGAGAAGAAAAAGCTTAAACAAAATATGTAAAAGAATGATAAAATAATTTTTTAGAAAAAGTCTACTTACAACATTATTATTCAATACATGCTTAATATCTTTAAAATCCCATAATCTAGTACATTTCCCAGGTTCATTTGTAGACTTAAGATAAACAATTTGTTGACCCATTTTCTTTAGCAAATCATGCATTAAAAATTGTCCTTTAAAATTTTTTATAAGACATCTATCACTGAGAACCTCAATATCAATCTTTAAATAGTGATGTCGAACTTCCAATTTTTGATCATATATGGTAGGATAATACTTTCCATCCAATAAACATGCAATATCTAAAAACAATCTCTTTTGAGAATCCTCCAATCCTTCATAACTTATTTGAAGTTTATCCAAAATGTTCTTCTTTATTTTTTCCTTTAGTTGTTTTTAAGCTGCTTTCCATGCATCCATCTTCATACCAAATAAATATGATCCAAAAACTTCAATAGCTAATGGAAGGCCTTGGGCATAATGCATAATATCCTTTGACAATTTTATATAGTTTTGTTTCAGGTGGTCATTATCAAAGGCTTTCCAACAAAACAACTCTAAAGATTCATCCTCATTTAATTCTGCAACATGATAAACCTCATCCACATATCTATTCAACAAATGATAATCCCTACTTGTTACAATAATTCTACTTCCTAGACCAAACCATAGATGACTTACTGCTAATGCTTTCAATTAATTGTCATTATCCACATAATCAAGAACTATGAAAACATTTCTATTATGTACCGACTTTGCTATCATGTCTATTCCTGTATAGCAATTCTATATCTTTAAGTTGCTTTCATGTCGGATCTCACAAACAAGTTGTGTTTGTAAATAAACTACACCATACTTTTGAGTCTTTTCTCTAACATCGGCAACAAAACAACTTGCTTCAAACTTGCAAGAAACCCGATCATAAATCATACTTGCCAAAATTGTCTTACCAATACCTCCCATCCCACAAATTCCTATAAAGTGAACATCATTAGACCCTAGAGCAAGTAAGGAGATTAATTTGGAAGCTCGAGAATCAATTCCAACCAATCCCTCCAAAATGTTTAAAGGAGAACGATTCACTCCATTACGTATTTGTTAACTAATATCTTCAACAATGGTTGCTTCATGCCTAAAAAAGGATAAGATTAGAATCACTATAAAATCAAGTTGAAAGTTGCTCTAATTAGTTTTCATTAGTATGTAAAACTCATGTCCTAGTTTGATTTTACAAATCAATAAAAGTCATCACTATAGAAATGAATTAAAAATTGTTCTAGTTTGATTTCACAAATCAATAAACGTCATCCTTCTAATCTATAGGAATATACATAAAGTTTAGTTTAGCAATTTATAATGATTATACCTTACCACATGCCATCCAGAAAGATGACTAACATCTTTTAAAGCTGCTTTCCATATTTTCTTTTGCTTTTCATCAATCTCAATTTTTCCGTCATGTTTGGCAAAAGCTTTTGCAAAACTCCTTTTTGCTTGCATACATCAGAAGGTTCCACATAATAAAACACAGGTAAAACTATAAGCCCACTCTTTGACTTGCAGTTCATGATCTCGGTTAGCTTATTTAAGCACCATGTAGAGAAAGCATACCTTTTGAAATTACAACAACTGCATATTGTGATTTTTGTATTGCTTTCATGAGCTCTAAAGAAATATCTTTTCCTTGTTCCAGTTTCTCATCATCTCTAAAAGTAAAAATTCCTTTTCTCTTCAAAGCAGCATGCAAATGGTCTATAAAACCTTTGCGGGTATCTTCACCATAAAAATTGAGAAAGACATCATATATCCGTGAAGGAGTAGAATAAGATGAGGAGGAAGCTCTTGGAGTACCCATGGACGCCATTAGAGAATATCTTGAGAAGAATAAAATTACCGAGAGATGAAAGACGAATAGTATATGTTCCAGCACTAGGATCAATGCGCACTGTCTTATATAGAAGTTGGTACCTTCAGCATTATTGAAGTTGGACAAGTTCGTTGTAACATCCCCGAGGCCTGTAGGGGGTCCCACAAAACAATCAACCAATAGTTCAGTAAAATTAAGCATGGTTAAACTTGTTAAAAAAGTAAAAAAGAAAAAGATATTTCTTTGGTGCGAAGTGTAAAGGCTTATTTTCTTTTACTTGAGAAAAAAAAAAGATTCTTGAATTGCAAATAGCATCAATATTCGATTTGTCTAGCGTGCAGTCCCCTATATATTGGTCAGATTTGAATGTATCTATAGGTTCTGTGGAAAATTCTGATGCTTGAGATTTGCCGGTCTTTATTAGAAAAGATGGTATCAAAAGAAAACAAAAATTCAAAATCCTTCGAAGAGGCAAGAACACGGATTACTCACTCCCTAGAGGAACTTGGATCATCCAAAAACACCACAACTCCACTCTCGAAACCGGAATCTCAGCTTTCCATGCTCAAAGGTTGAGACGGCTCTTTTCTTTTTAGGTAGAGGACGCAAAAGCAGATGTTTTTGCAGTGTAATTAACGTCAGTACTGAGCATATTCAGAAGATGGAAGAAAAGAAAAGACATTTGGACTGGCAAAGATACTGGGTTCCCTCCGATGATGGCTGACGAGGCCTTCAACATAATTCATTATTTAGCATATATTTCGAAGCCTTTTCATTCATTCTACTTTCTGGTAAGTTATCGTAAATTTATGACCACTGACGTCAAAGTTGGGACGGTTTTCTTCTTTCGAAGTTCGTTTCTCTTATTTTGTTATATAATTGCAGTGCAATTGGGCAGAAGCCTGCACGCCTGACCTCTCTAATTCCAATCTGGCTGTCACACCACCTTCACGCGTTCGTTGGTGCTTTTTTTTAACCTGTCCAAGTATGTCGGGGTAGCTGGGGTAGTATTCAGGACGATACAAGAAAAGAAAAGACATTTGGAGCAAGCGAAGATCTTGGATTCTTTCCGCTGGATTTTGTTTGACGCGGCTGGTACAGGATACGAGATCTACGAGAAAATGTGTTTTGGGAGTGGGAAAGAATCTAAGCACAATCATTAGACATGAAATTTCTGTACTATAACGTTGAAGTGTGAGGCACTTTGCTAATGGATTTGCTTGAAGAATCAAGGAAATTTGAGGGGGCTACTTGGTTTTAAATGGACATTAGTTTTCTGATGAGGTTGGACAAGTTGGGCATTTAAATATATAAGAAATTTGTCAATTTTCCATGTATGAAGATGAGCCTAACAAAAGGAAAGTTCCTAGTAATTTCGAAAACTGTTGCTAAACTTTTATAAGCCACTCTAGATTTTAAAAGTATAAATTATTATTACATGACCGTAGATTCCTTAAGAGAAGTTGATAAGAAGAATATAATCTCCTCGTGTTATATAATACAATTTTTCTTTGTCTATATTAAGTTTTCAACATTTACATCATTTAGTTTTTAATTTAATTGAAATATATTTATCATCCACCTATATTAAAATATAAGATAATTATCCCGGCGCCTCCACAATGCAACACTTTTATCGTTTTGTCTAGAAGTCATTAGCCGTTATTTAGCTCTATCCTTCTCTTTTTGAGGGACCCAAAAGCAAATACGTTCGACGATTCCACACCTAATCCCTCTTTCATTAAAATATGGCCATCCTATAACACCTACTTCCCTGCGACCTGCCCGCATAGGGTAGGCTAGGGAAGCCAGCCTTCCTAACAGATATGGTGAAGCAATGGGGGAAGATTATGGTGGCTTAAAAGCTTGATTGCCTTGTGCTCAAACCAGTTAGTTTGTTCATGAATTATTATCGCCTCGTTTAGTTGCAAATAAAGCTTTTTAATGATTATTTTAATAAGACTAGTTGCTCCTGAACGACTTCTAAAATTATGGGAGGATAATAGAAGACATTGGGTAAGCCAAAATCTCATTCTCAACAACCAAACTACGGTTATCTAAGCAATGTCTAGCACACTAGGATGTCAACAAAGTGTCTGATTGGATACTGGTAAGAGATCAGAAATTGGTCGGCATAAGTGTGAAAAAGTGCGAAAGTAACAACATTTTTTTTTGGGAAATCATCTGCGTGATGGACGCAACACCGTGAATTATTACCACCGTGGCTACCTTTTATAGTTCTACTGAGATAAGATCAATGTTCCTCATCTCAAAACTATTTTATAAATGAAATAAGCAAAAGTGATGTTATCCGAAGGAGAAGAAACAAGGAACGTACGATCTTTTATTGTCTACTCTTCAAATTTAAATATTTGGTGCCACCTTTGTAGTTTAAAAATAAGTAAAGATATAAAAAATAATCTCTCCATTACATTAATTAAATTACACAAATCATAATCCTACTTTATTTGTAAACCACGTGTCACGAAACTTCACTTACATTAAAATATAAGATAATTAAAAGTTAAAAATCCTATCATATGATGGCTGAAGTTCAAGAGAAATAACCATCAATCTTACCTATTCCAACGTTCAAAATTAAAAATCAACTTTTAATCTCTGTTCTCCAAAATCTTATTTCTCCTAAATATGTGATGATAAATACAGTAGTATAAAGTTCATAATAAGATCTCTATAGCTATACAAAGTGTGTGATTAATGGCAATGTTCATAACATCCTTCAAAAGAATCAAAGCTTTGAAGAAGTGATCAACATTAGCAAATATTGAGGATGCCACTTAATCTCAAATGAAATTAGTTGTTTGAAAAGGCATGGACAAATTGTGAAGAAGTGATCAACATTCGCAAATATTGAGAATGCCACTTAATCTCAAATGAAATTAGTTGTTTGAAAAGGCATGGACAAGTAGGTCATTTGTGCATGCAAGTGACTTGTTAGCTTTTGGCATCATGAAAATGAGTCAACCTAGGAAACTCTTAAGTAACTTTGGGAAATTAACCCATAATATTTTAAATATTTATAGAGCGTTATCTTAGAGTAGTGGACCCACTAAGAGAAAATGACCTAGATAAAATAATCTCTTCATTATGCAATGTTCATTGTCTTTTCTTTAAACTTTTGACACTTGTATCATTGAGTTTTTAGTTTAATCGGACCAAACATACCTTTACCCATACTTTATTTCCATGCAATTTCACCAAACTCCACCAACATTAAAATATAGAAATTTATATTTAGTTAGATAAAATAACTTATCCCATTCCTTAAAATTTCAATACTCATATCGTTTAGTTTTTTGTTTATACATTAGTAACCATGTGTTAGGTCAATTTTGTTTCTTTTGCGGGACCCTCAAGGGGACATGTTCGAAGCATCATCCACACCTAATCTCTTTCTCTAATGAAAAATCACATTCTATGATTCCTACTTCATGCAGATGTAAGATACCTTCTTGTATGCTACTCGCACAAGTTAGGGATGTTAGACACCTCTCCAGATTATTGAGGAATTTGTTGGAAAATACTATCATTTATATGTAAGAAAGTGATTTACAAGAAATTACTTAATCTTAAATAAAAGTTAGTTTTCTAATAAGATTTGGATAAGTTGGGTATCCAAATATACAAGCAATTCATCAATTTCCGATCATATGAAAGGGAGTTTAATATGAGAAAATTTCAGAATAACTTTAAGAATTGGCTCATTTATTAAGTGTTAACCTTTCATAAGACCCCTTTCTACTTTAAAGGTTTTTAAAACGTTTTACGGTCAAGTAGAAAGTAAACTAAAGATAAGGCTTGTACAAGTTGGGTTACTTATAATATTTAAGATATTTGTTATTGACGTGAGCATGAGGAAATCTTCCGTCTGCAATACTTTTTGTTGGTCATTCCTTGAACTTGCAAAGCTCAATGTCATGAAGCTCCAAAAATATATATATTCACGATCAATTGGAAATAGCGTCTCCTTCGTGTAATGCCTGGCATACTTTATTTCCGTATCCACCATCACAAAACTCCACCAAATTAAGATATAAATATTTATATTGAATTATGTTATATATTTATAACTAAATATCCTTATGGAGTAAATGGATGTATAATATTAAATACAAGAAAACTTCAATTACGTATTTTGACATCAAAAGAAATATGACTTGGAGTTGGAGAGGTCTTCTAAAGCTATAATAAATTCTCACATCTACACTCTCCAAACCTTTTTATTGTTGTAAAGAAACATACAAAGAATTGCTCTAAGTAAATACAAAGGTTAAATAGTATGATTTGATATGGTCATAAAGAATCAACAAACATAACTTCATTGGTTGACTCATATGTAAAGACAAACTTTTTACAGTAGAAGTGATTTTTCATAACTCCCCTCAATTTATCTGTATTGTAATTACTATAGTTCTTAATATGAAAGTAGGTTACACTTGTGTTTTCAGTGTATTTGGACTAGCCAAATTTGAAAAAGTATTTTAAAACAACAAGGCCTTCATAAGAACATTAACAATTGAAATTCTAAACTGCAATAGATGATTAAAGCAACTAAGGGAAAAGAACTTGGCTGCAAAGTTTTTTTAACTTTTTTTCTTAGCATGTATTTATTATATATGGTCTAAACATAATGGTAGACATTTTCAAAACAAGACTATTGAAATACTAATTTTGTTGGGTAGAACTAAGAAAGTGGTTCATGGAAAAGCATCTCTATTAAGGAACATTAAACTCTCTTAAACAAATATTTTGTTATGACATAGTTGAAGAATTCTAAATTCAATTTTTGCTTAAGTGAATTGTAATATTGAGGTATGCTCCTAACTTTTCTATTTTCTTATTCTTCGATAAAAAAACTCACATATTCATAAAAAAATATTTATTTTTAATTAGATAAGATAACACATCATTACACATACTTTAATTTTAGAGTTCAAGGTCACGAAGTTTGGCATGCATTTAAATATTACATTTTCAATTTGATTTCACGTTATCAGCCATGGCTAACATACGTCCGAAGCACGACATCGCTAACGATTTCACACTTCCCTTTCTCAGTTCCCAATCTTTCCGTCCTTTTAACGCCTAATTCATGCGTTCGTATGACGCTTCTATGTGACTTGCCAGTCTTCCGATGAATTGGCTTCAAAAATCATCAATACTAACTGCCTTGTTTTATTATAAAGCATGTCTCAACGATCCCGTTCGCAATACCAGATGTTGCTTAAAATACTTTTAAACAAAATATTTGCATATGTTAGAAAATTTTATCCAAAAATTGAGCTGATATGAATTTTTTTGTATGGCTTTTGTCTAAATGTCTAAAAATACATATTGTAAGAATATTTATTTATAAGTAAAGAAATATTGGACTTGAACATAAACTATGATATAGTATTAAAAAAATTTATCTCTACTGAAAAATCGATTCAAAAATGTAGAAGTCTTTGTTTTTCTATAAAGAATATTCCCACCACCGTTACAGACATATGTCACTGTTTAGTATGAATTTCCAAGCAGCTCCATTCATTCTCACTTTCTTTAGGTGGCTACAAATTTAAAAGAGCGACCAACGAAATCTCTCCCTTGCTGGAGAAGAAAGTTGTGTTTGTATTGCTTCTTTTTGTCAGTTGACCGTTCTTTCTCTTGAAAGTTGTGGCGCAAAAGCATAATAATTGAACTGGAATTACAAAGAAGGTTCTGTGTTGGCTCTCAAATTCCAATCTGCCTGCCTTTCAACACCAACTTCACACGTCTCTTAGTGCTTCTTTACGACTTGACCACTGCTGAACGTATTCAGGAAGATAAAGAGGAAAAAGACATTTTTGCAGCAGCGAAAATCATAGCTATCTTTCATTAGACCCCATTTGACACGGTTAAGGCGGAGTACGAGGTCAACAAGACCTTCTGAGTGGATGCTGAGGGCAAAGAAATTTACGTGAAATTTCTTAGAGTAAATTTTTAAGGATCTTATCCAAATTGTATGATCAATCAGAGAATCTTCCAAAAGAGGTGAACATACGGAAATTTCGAGGACGCTTACAGCAAAGAAAACTTAAGAAGAATCCTTCCGCTTCTGTTTGGCGATTGTAACGCATTGACAAATTGTCTTAAAAGAACTTTTAAACTGTCAATAGAATTTTCAAAAGAATCAAAATTTTAACAAAGTAATAACATGTTTCGAGAAGTAACAGACATCTAAGTCAAACAAGTAAAGAGATCTATTCATTCATAAGAAAAGAAAAAAAAAATATATATGAACAGTGATTGGATTGATGAAAAAGTAGAATCCTAGGTCTTGAACCGTGGTCCGATTGATGATAAAAAAGAGTATTCTTGGTTAAATTTCTAAATTGTTGATGGTAAAAGTAAGTTAAAAGTCCTATTTTTCATTTATAATTTAGTTTATGATAGGGCTCAAACAAGTTGGGTATTTAAATATGCAATCCACTCAACTACTTTTGATGATTTTAAAATGAGTCAAAATTGGAAGATTAGGGCCTCATTAGGTGCCAACCTTTCCTTAGGCCTTTTTTATATCTTAAAGATTTCTAAAGCTTTATCATATGATGGCTAAAAAATTACAAGAAAGTGACAAACTTATGGTAATCTCTCGTATATTAGATGATGTTTTGTTGTCTATTCTTTAGATTTTCATCACTTTCATAATATAATTTTAGTTTAATTTAACCATATGTTTCATATTATTGAATATATTTATTTCCATACCTAATGTTATAAAATTCTAACAACATTAAATTATATATACTCGTAGTTAATAAGATAGGATAACTTGCTCAATTCTTCAAAATTTCAACACTTTTGTTGTTAAGTTTTTAGTTTAATAAGATTACACATCACTGACTATCTAGGTTGCTTCTTTACTTTGTAAAGAAAGAGTACACCTCATGCCTCTCTCTAACTAAAATTTGGAAGTTTTATAATACCCACTTATTCGTATGTAAGATGCTTCCTTGTGCCCTACCCACATATGTTAGGAAAGTTAGGTACCTCTCCAATCTATAGAAGAAATGTCGAGAAATGCTATTATTTATATATAAGAATATAATTTTTTTTATATGTTGATTTTAGTCAAGAAATAAGCTCTACATAAGTAGATTTTGAAATAATTAAATCATAGATCTCTATAGTATAGTACAATTGTGCAGAAGGTTCCACATTGATTTTGCATTGTGAAAATCTTGGTTTTCCTCCAACAAGATCTTAAACTATATGGACTAAGATGAGGAGATTTTTTGACAGGCAACACTTTGCTTGATATTCCTTGGACTTTCATTTACATAGCTCCATTTTTTCGATGCATGAAGCTTAAAAAATATAAGTATTCTACATGCAAAAACCAATTTCAATATTTATGTCGTTCAATTGTAGTTTAATCATATTACATATCATTTCTCATGGTTTATTTCCATGTTCATTGATACAATGCTCCCCCCGAATTAAAATACAAATATTTTTATTTACACAAAAAATAATTTTCACTTCATTCAAGCTTTTACCATTTTTATTTTAATTAGATTACACATCATTAGAAAAGCCCTCAGAACCTTACTTACACTAAAATATTAAGTATTTGTATTTGGTTGAAGAGGATAACTATCTTGTTATGGAATGCATTTTTTTTTTTTGACCAATCCTCAAAATTTGAACACTTTGTTGTTTTAGTTTTTAGTTTAATTTGATAACACATCACTACAAACTTTTTAATTTCCAAAATTTAATGTCACAAAGTTTCAAGGTAGGTAAATATGTTTGAAGCGACAACATGGGAGACGCTACCGGAGAAGTAGTTCACCTAATACCTTTTTTTAATTCCAATTTGGCTGGTCTTTGGCACACTCTCCACGCAAATGACAAACGCTTCCGGGGATCATTTGAATTCATTTTGAATGGCCGGCATCCTGATGTCACTCCAAAAAAAAAGTTAGACTCGTACAATTGATTTATAAATGCGCATTATTTAGTTTCAAATGAAAATTAATTTCTGACAAGGATCGGGCAACTTGGCTTATTAATATATGCAAGAGATTTGTCACCTTTCTGCATAGAGACAAACTAGTCAACATAAGTAAACTTTTGGATAACTTTCATTGTCAAACATTATCAGATGATGTCGGATTTGTTAAAAGGAAGTGCCCAAGAAAAAGTAAGCTCTTTATTATACAAACTTTTATTGGCTATTCTTTAAATTTTATGTTATTTAATTCTTAATCAATTAGATTAGACATAATTTATTTGTATACCCAGTGTCACGAAATCCTACCAACATAAAATATTGATACTTACATATAATTAGGTGAGTTATTATCATCAAGAATTTAATACTTTATGTTGCTTAGTCTTTTCTCTTTAGGAGTCCAAGAGCAAATATATTTGAAGTACCATTATTGTACACAATTTCATATTGGAGAAATAGTACTTCTATCTCTTTAATTAAAATTAGACAATTAACAAGACCAGATGATGAAAAAACTTCTAAGATTTCAAGTATTATATATCACCAAAGAAAATACAATTATTCAATTACAACATTCTCATTTAAGTTCAAAAACTACATTTGGTAAACTTTAAAGTTCTTACAAAAACTTATTCCAAATTATAGACTTTACTCCCTTGATTGATGAAAATTTTCTTTTCATGTCCTTCTTGATTTCAACAATACTTTAGTTTATTTTTAGATGAATGATCTTTAAATTATTTGATTTATGATAAAGATGAAGTAACTTCACTTTGGTGAAACAACTATGCATGAAGATCCTAGGAAGGGTTGTATTTTATTGTTAGAATGTCTAAATACTAGCTATAACTTGTGAAATTTTTTATATAAAAAGAGATTATCTTTTTCTATAAATTAATTTTAAAGAAAAAATAATTTTATAAAGATGGTATAAAATTAATCTTCCTTAGCACATAACGACTTAAGTCTTGCCAGGTTCGGTCCCTCATTAGCGAGTACCATCCTGATTTTCTTGCATTGTCTCTTAGAAAGACAAATCGGGCCAGCATCTTGTTTGATTAAATTTGACTTTCCATGGTAGTACATAAGATAAAGCCCACAATAGCACTGTCACACAAGAGCATTGATTCAACCAATATGAGAGCAACCCAATTAACCCAAGTGCTTCAATATTTCATCTTGTTGAATAGGCCCTAAGACTTCGAGAACAAAGACTTAAGCACGTGGAGAAATGCTGTAACCTCAGATAACTCCTAAAGATCATCCCGATTTACTACACAACCCCAAACTCCTTATCCTCGACATTTAGTTTGCGTGATTCAATTGATGCAAACAAGGTGGCCTTTTAAAGTGTTTAAGCCGCCAAATCTTAACCCCTCTTCGAAAATGTTCTGTGAAGCGTTTGCTTCTTTCAACATGTTTTGTGAACCAAAAATGCTTATACACACCCAAAATCCACTTGACTCAGCGGGTGAGACCTGAGGGAAATAATTCATTAAGGATTCTTTTAGACTAGCTTTATCAGCTTGAAGTTGACAAATTGGGGAAGAAGAAATATTCCAGAATTTGAATTCCCACACTCTTCTACTTTTTGTGTTACATAAACTTATAACTTATCCATGTCAACATTAAAAGAAGAAGAGTCTAAATAATACTTTGGAAGAAGAACTCACTACAATTGAAGATAAGTGAAAAATAAAGTATTTAACTAAATGTCTTCAGTTCTATGTATAATTCATATTGTCTTACTTAAAATTGATGAATTTTAACATATTTCAGGATCAGAAAAAGGCCATTTTAGGTTAAATAATGTGAAGCCAAAAAAAAATAATAATTGGGGCAAACATAAAGTTGTTCGGATGATATTGTCCATGCTTATAAACTTCGTTGAACAAAGGGCCACTAATGTTTACAGCAATGTAATCAAATATGTTTCCCATGTTCATAAGTTTCGGTAAACCAAGGGCAACCGAATTACTACTAAAGTGTAATTTGGCTATGTTTTAGCTTTTGCACACATATCAGCTCACTAATCGGTTAGTTCTTATAGAAATAATAGTTATAAAGAGAACCAAGAATGAGAATACAGCATTGGGTTCTAGGTACTTTGAATGCAATTTTCGGCCTGTAAGTGAGGTGGAGACTGACTTGTGGTTGGGCTGGAATGACGTTGCTCCATAAGCTTTTTGGTATTTTCAACTGAGTTCAATGGATCATTTTTGTGATCTCTTCCAAATGGGCTGAACGGCCTTATTTGTTATTTCCAACATCTTAAATAATTGACCCGTTACTAAATATTAATGTAAAGTGATGATTATTTTAAATTGTAAATATACCAGCTTAGGTTAGACTAACCCTTAAACCATTTTCTGAACCTTTTTTTAATAAATTTGTAAGTCTATTTATTAAAAAATATAAAATACAAAAATTTAAGGACAAACTCCAATATTATAATTTCATCTAAAACAATCAAATTTAGAATCTTTCAACATATAACAAAATATTCGTTTGAGAAAGTTTAATATTTTTAAGTAGATATGCTTTTACACATACTACTTTTTTTAAGTTTGATTTATACTTCTTTTGCTTTTTCTAAAAACTTTAAGTAAACAATCAGAAAATAGATCCTTTTTTATTTTCAATCAATAGTAATTGATTATGACAGATTTATTTGACATGTGAACAATAATAATAAACATAATTACGACCATTTCTCTTACCTAAACACAAAGCCACTGCCATCTCCTGGGAATCATGTTGGACTGCATTTATTCCGAAGAAAGCTAGACATATGCTTACGGTCGCAATATCGCTGATTCGATGTTGGATAGAGATGTTTGAAGGATACGGATGGCGCATTGTTGGATTTTCTTTTATGGAATTATAATTACTTTCATTCAACAATTACGAAAACAGAACAGTCAACGTCAACGGGAAACCAGTCCCTCATCGTTTCCGTTAGTGAAGATTACACAAAACATGCCCTAATTTCCCTTTCCAGACCATTTAACTCTTCCTTCCTGCGACAAACTCCAAAACACGGTTTAGGCTAAGAAAACACGGCCTTTGCCCAACACTGGGTCTCGTAGACCCATAACAAAGACTCTTAATGAAAGTGTAAAATGTCTACGCAAATCCTAACTGGCTAAAAGTTGGTGTGTAACAGTTTCTTCCGCGTCGCTGCTCCGGTCACGCAATCCTTTTCTTGCTCCACCGATGGGCAAATCACAACATTATTTTGGCTGCCAGAGTGATGATTTGTATTCTTCAGATTTTGGTTGAGGCTCTAATAAATATGAGGGCTACTGGCAATAATGGTGGACCAGAATCAATCAGCGACTAGTGGGCGTAAGCCCTAATGAGACTTGGTGATCCTTCCCGTAAAACTTTAATTTGTAGTTGTACCACGGATCGATTGGTGCCAAATCTTCTTCTTTAGAATTTTGGGGTTTATATATTGGGTGTAGTTTGAATTAACCTTAAAAAGATTTAGGAATCTCATTTTAAATTGTCTCATATTATATTAAGAACTCCCTATAGTTAAGTTTTAGAGACTATAAAAAAAAATAGAATTTGAACTTAAACAAGCCTCTTTTTTTGATCTCGTAGTTCTACTAAACCTGTTTTGGGATTTTGTCCTCTATGTTTACTGTTTGTGCCCTGTTTTTCGATCTTTGATTAATTTCTTGATGCATCCTTTTCATTCTTAGGTGGTATTACCGCTTTGGGATTCTTTGCTTCAGCTTGCAGTTTACTCTTCGATTATGTCAAAACCCAAATTCAGAAGATGAAATCCAATGCTGAGTGGCGGCTTCCCTAGTCTGTTTCTTTAGATTATGCTCTGAAAACCTCAAAAAGTGGAGGCCTTTGAAGTTATACAGTGGATTTCCATTTTAATGCATTAGAATTGCTTCCCATGTCAAGATACCCTCTTAAGGCTGTATGTGCGTAGATGTGCATATTGGAGTTGATTTCTATCCTCTAGAAGCTTTAATTGCTTATGGGTCTTGCACTTTTCTTATCAAGTTTCTGATTCTTTAGATTATGCAGATGACTTGGATTTTCCTCTTTATGTTTTATGAAGAACTAATTTCTCTTCATATTTTATGACAAGGGATGGATAAGATTAAAGATTATCTTCTAAATAGAGAATGAAAGAGCTTAAGTGGTTGACATACTACCATATAAGGAACCTGAATTCCATGTTTTTGGACCAAACAAACACTCATCTACTCCGCTATCTGCTCAGATTGATTTGGCCTTTTTGCCAAAGTCTAGACCATAGTTCTTGTACATCAATGACATCTATATAGTTCTAGTCATTTGACTGTGACATTTGAGTTACCTTCTCTAGAGCCTTCGCTCATATTGTAAAACCTTGCGGTTAAGATGTTTGGCTTCCTCATTTCTCTGAGCAAGAAGCCACCAAAGCCTCGTCGGGTTTTGTGTCTCAAAAGCGAGCATCCTTCTTTATCTTCTACTACTGATTTATCCAGTGTAATACCTGGAGTCAAATCATAATGATTGAAAATACTACTGATGAACGTAAACATCCACTTTTGTGTCCTCTTTTCAATGTAGGTCCAACGATGGGATACGGACCAGGAGACCAAAGGAGCTCGCCATCAGTTTCAAGAGGACGGCAAGCGATGAGAAGGACGAAGCTTCATGGAAGAGGACACGCAAACAGAGCATTGTTCTGTTTGCTTCCACAAAATGAAGAAGACGGAGCCCACTTTTGTGCTCTATTAATAAAATTGCACTGAATTATGCTAAATGCGTCACAACCCAATTTAGTAATTATTGGTCAAGAACAAAGAAGAATGTAAAATGAATTTGCAAAACTCAAAGAACTCTTAGATATATTTTTTCGGTATGCAAACAAAACACTTCCAGAGAATCAATATGTTTCAATGTTGATGGTGAGTAAATGCGTCTCATAAAATCTGTGAGCTCAGCAACAAATGTAGCAATGTAATAATTGGAAGATTGAAAACACCTGTGCACTTACTCCAACAGTAATGAGTTCAATTGCAATATGTGGACACCTCCTATTGCATGGAGATGAATTTGTTTTAGTCAAATAATGCAACTATTAAGGAAAAATCAACATAAGATAATCAAAATGGGAAAAGGGAACAAAAAGGAGACTACTAAATATTTTGTGTTTAACTAATCACTTCGGAGACTATTAATGTGCCAACCAAAATTACATCCTTTAATCAAGATATCTTTCAAAAGTTGACATTAATTAGTACTCACTTGCATGGGTGTAATTCACAAACAATCAAGAGGTTATTATGTACCTTTATTGTTGTTTATAGCTTATTACAACTTGTTTAGAATAAAAGTGGATTAGCTATAAACTATGCTAATCAATATAAGGACTAAACAATTTATGACTCTCAATTACAAAAACTTAGGGGTTAGAAATAATTATTAAACATAATTAAAACATAATTCAAAGTAATTTCTTTCATAATTAATATATGATAGTTTCCCGTACTCTATGAACTCTTGAAACCGAGGAGAGGGATGTGAACCCGTTCTTCTGTAGAATTTATATTACCCGTTGGTTTTCAAAAGAAAACATCCCCTTGTGTCTTGTGTCTCGATTCTTTTTATTTATTCTAGTGATCAGTCAAGGAAAACCAGAAACCAGAAACCTAACATATCTTGAGAAATAAATCAAGATATATGTCAAAAGGGTTCCAATAAAAGTTGTAAGATGCTTCAAACTAGAATTGGATCTAGATCTGTACATCAAATTGGTTCCCTATGAATCGGTCATCTTCAGATCTAGAGACCTATAAAAGCGTACTTACTGGAAAAACTAAAAATTGCTCCCCAGAGAGACTGCAATAGAATTGAAAGCTGGAATTAAAAGCTTGAATCTCCAGAAGAGCATAAAAATCATGTTCCTTTTGGTTGAAGGCAAAAGAAATTTTGGTTGAAGGCAAATGGGAAGGAAAACAAGACATAAAGTTTGAGACTTCCAAAGGCTTTTGTGGTATTCCCATTTCAACTGGTTAAAAAGAAAAACTTTAAATACGTGATTGTACAGTGAAAGCACACGTAAGCTGTACAATTACAAACGAATCCTGTGTACAAACCACTGTTCCAGAAGATGGGCCAAAATCTCGTCTTTGGTCAACTGACTGTCCGACATGCTAGTTAGTCGTGATAATTTCATGTAGCTGGAACGAAGGCGGGCCTCTGATCTCGTAAAAGGCCTATTAAATTTTAAAGCCCAATCCGAGGAATCCTTTCCGCTCTTATGATTATTTCAAGGTTTTACACTAAAAATACTGCAGAAATTGGCACAACAACTCTCTGGCTCTACTTGGTAATTACTCCAAGAGAGATTTCACACACTCAAGACTTTTTACAAACACCTTTTGGGCAACCACGAAAATTGTCCAGAACAACCATTGCAATTGCTCTTTCAGGTAATCTGCCCACAAATAAGACAACCCATATGCCCCCCACAAATGCCCACAGAAAGTTGTGAGTTCAGTGGATCTTTTACAACCCCTAACTACTCGCAAGTTTATATCAACCCACAATTTGCAAATGCAGCCAACAAACGCAAAAAACAATGGGGCAACGATTAACCACAATTTTTAACTTAGAAGGCTCACCCTCGAACAACAAATAGCAACGTTAAGATCCAAGGAGCTTTCGATAACCCCGTTGGGCTCCCACCTTATCAACTTCCTCCGTGCTGTTTGAGCAGTTACATTCTCCAGAGCCTTGTATGACATCGGAAAGCTTGTGGTCCGTAACATTGGCTTCTTCATTTCTCCTTGTAAGAAGACAATGGAGCCTCCCCAGATTTGGTATCGAAAAAAGTGAGCATTTTTCCTTTGTCTTCTGCTATTGATTTCTCCATAGTGCAATACCTGCAGTCAAACGTAATGATTAAATACTACTGATGACTGAAAACCTCCCTTTCTATGTTTTCTCTTCAGCATAGGCCCAAGAAGAATGAGAGACGGACAAGGAGAGCAAAGGAGCTCGCCATTATACCAAGAGGTGACAGGCGAGTGACGCAGCAGAGAGGGCTCGGAATGAGAATGGGAAAGAAGAAGCTCCAAGGAAGAAGAAGAGGAAGCCCACTGTTGTGCACTGTTAATAAAATTGTGTTGATCAAGAAGAAAGGGAAAAACAAAATAAATTTGCAGAAACCAAATAACTTAGATATACTTTTCGAGTATGCAATCAGCTCGTACAACACTTCCAGCTGATCAAATGTTTCAATGTTAATGAAGATCAAATCTGTTTCATAAAAATACTTGACCTGAACACCACATTTGGCAAATGTAAAAATTGGAAAGATGGAAGACAGCAGCAAACTCACTTCATAATCAGTCTATGAACAGGTGTTTTTAACAAAACAACCGTCAAGCCTTTACAATATTCAAGATAACTTGCTCACCTTTAATATCTTCTCTGAGGTTTTATGTTCCACCGAACAATTAGCAGTAAAGTAATAAAATAAACTTAAAGACAAAGAATCTACCTCATCATGCTCGTACGTGAGACGGAGCCATAACTATGCACTGTCAGTGGTACATTGAAACCATATCTGGAAACGACCCAATCAATCCAAATGCTATGGCACTCCTTCATCAAGCAAGCCAACGATAGTGAAATAATATCGAAGCAAATGGTTAAAAGTTTCCCCATCCAAATAATGTGGGAGATTTTATTTATCATCCAGGGCAGCACTGCAAAATCATCAAAAAAACATTCTATCTGTTAGAAATTACAGTGTTGTCCCTTTCTTATTGTCCATAGAATACGTGTATAGGGATATAATTATAATTCTTTATTTCATGATTCTTTAAGAACTATCGGGCTCTTCTTGTATAGTTAGGTCGAACTCATACAGAACGTATTTTCTCTTTATACCAGCTGTTTATATTTTCAGCTCAAATCATTCTTTGATCTCTTAAGATGGTATCAGAGCCAGGTTTCTTGAATCCTGTTCGAGCTTCCGCACCTTTTAAACCCAGAAAATCCCCATTTATCTCCCTGCCTCCATTGAGGCATTTTATCAAACACTTGCCACTCAAGTGTCCAAACACCACAACCCACTGGCAGATACCTACACTCACCCACTGAAAGTACAACCCATTCACCGGAATCGTAACCCATTCACTTTTTCACCCACCGAAATCAAAACCCATTCACTTTTTCACCCACCGAAACCATAACCCATTTATATTTGCCAAATCCACTCACCGACACCATAACCCACCTACCCACACTCACCGACCCATTCATTAAATTCCGAAGATTCACTTGCCGGAACCATTTGTCGGCTTCGTGAATTTATTCACAAGCTTATCAGAGTTGCCGAATGGAGCCCAGTTGCAGTCCCGATCGCTATGACCAGCACCGGCGCACTCGTAGACATCGCCGGCGTTCTCGTTCATATCGCCGTTCACGTGGTCGTTCAGGCAGTCGTGTTGACCCCTCTGATGAGCTTCTTCAACCAGGCCATCCACTCTTCCTACACCCATCCGACCAGACAGGAGTTTTGTTGGTTTCTGAAAAATTGGTTGGGGTAGAGAATTATGCAAGTTGGAGTCGTGATATGAGGGTGGCTCTGAATGGGTAGAATAAGTTTGGGATTGTTGATCCCAAAGTGATTCAACCTACAGAGGATTCTCCTTTGTTTCAAGCATGGGATAGATGCAATGGTGTAGTTCTTAGTTGGTTACTCACGGCACTTTCTTCAGAAATTTATAAGACATTCACTTATGAGAATGATGCACGACGGGTTTGGACACATCTAAAGGAAAAATTCCAGCAAGTGGGAACTAAAGAAATTTGTCGAGTATCCGGCAATTTGGCCACTGCAACACAGAATGGTGAAACTGTGGACCGCTATGTATTTCGGTTAGAACGGCTATGGAGCCAATATGATTCCTACATTGAGATATGCTATCCCTCACTTATTCGGGACGCAGTTTTTCGACGATTTCGTGAGAACTCAAAAATCATTGAGTTTCTGAACGGGTTAGATCAGATACATGGTGCTGCCCGCTCACAGATCCAGCACATTCGTCCCCCTCCAGCACTCTCTGAGGCCATTGGGATGATAAGGGATGATGAATCTGCTCATGGTTCTACTCGAGCTACTAGCCAAATAAATACTTTAGCTTTCCAGCTTGGCTCCAAACTCCATGTTGACTCACGACAGTAGCTTGGAGGTTCTCATATAGGGGCTTCTTCCACACATCAAAATAGGGGTAATGTCTCTACAAATGCTCCTCGTGCTCACATGGGTTCCGCTGATATGGAAGCCCTCAATGGTAATTGTGCTCATTGTGGAAAGAGAGGACACCATATGGATGAATGCTACTTACTTACCAAATGCACACATTGTGGTTATGTGGGACATCCGAAGGAAAAGTGCTTTAAGCTCCATGGCAAACCGGAAGTAAAAGGAAAAGCAAAGGTTGGAAAGCTTCGATCTGCACATCACACTGCTGTTGATGATTCCTCTAGTGATGATGAAACTGTGTTGTCTAAGGAGGATCAAGCTTTGATCAAGACCATTCTCAACAAGCAAAAGCAGCGCCAATCCACCGCTCATATGTCCCACAACAAGGCCCATGTGGCAGGTATATCCCCTAAACATCGTGATTATACCCATTGGCTTGTAGACTCAGGAGCTAGTGACCATATCACGGATGATTTTAGTTGTTTATTATCTCTTCGTTCATGCATCCATGAATCTAGGACTGTTAGATTGCCAAATGGCAAGCGAATACCTATTACACATGTTGGAACCGTCATCATCCATAATAGATACTTTCTATATGACGTGTTATTTGCTCCTGCTTTCACTGCCAATTTATTATCTACCACTAAATATACCTAAGATAATAAATGTGCCATTACATTGCTTTCTCAATTTTGCTTCTTTCAGGACTTACAGACTGAGACAGTGACGGGAATTGGTAGAGTGAAGCACAAACTTTATTATTTGGTATCTCATTTTGATGATGCATGTATGTCAAATCTAAACAATGTTGTAGTAGATACTTTTGATTCTGAGAAGTTGCGAACTACATGTCAAACTTCTTCCATGTCTACTACTGTAATATTTTGCATCAACGATTAGGACACCCATCCTTTAATGCAATGTGTCATGCTTTTGATATATCCACTTCATCAATGAATGACATACAATCCTGTCCTATTTGTCCATTGGCTAAGCATGCACGTTCTAAGTTTCCTACTCGTACTTCTATTACACATCACTCATTTGAACTCATTCATGTAGACATATGGGGACCGTATAAGGTCCCTTCTCATTCAGGGGCTCGTTATTGCCTCACAATTATGGATGATTATACACGGGCCACTTGGACCTATCTTATGCGACATAAGACAGAAACACTTGACCTGATACAATCATTCTTCATTATGGTAAAGACCCAATTTAGGACTTTTATCAAGCGCATTCGCACAGATAATGCGCAAGATTTCTTTAGCTCTTCATGCACCACCTTCTTTAATTCCCATGGAGTTATACATGAGAGCTCTTGTCCTTATACACCTCAACAAAACGGGGTAGTAGAACGCAAACATCGACATTTGTTCAATGTTGCTAGAGCTTTACGCTTTAAATCTCATTGTCCTGTACGTTTTTGGAGTGAGTGTCTCCTCACAGCTACATACTTGATTAATCGAACCCCTACTGCTGTTCTACAAGGTCAAACACCTTATGAACGCCTTTTTGGAAGGTTACCTTCATTAAAGGACCTTCGTGTCTTTGGTTGCCTATGTTATGCGGCAAACCTGACACAGAAGGACAAGTTTGGACGTAGATCTATACCCTCCATATTCATGGGATATCCTTTTGCTCAAAAGGAGTATCAGTTGCTTGACCTAGATAGTGGTAAGTTCTTTGTGAGTCGTGACGTCATCTTCCATGAATCTGTGTTCCCTTTTGATCGTTCTCATCTCGCATGTCCTGACAATGCCACTACTAGTGTGCATTTGCCTACTGTTATTACTGAATTGCAGGGCCCTGATTCACTCGCCATTGTTCCCTACACTGGACCAACTCCAGAGTCTGTATCCATACCTGTAATTCATGCACCTGATCAGCCAGTTCCTCAGAAACGACACTCAGGTAGAATACCTAAACCACCTTCTTGGACACATGACTATATATGCTCACATATAGATGCTTCCATTCCTACATCCACTGCACACCCCATTTCACTTGTTGTGTCACATCATAGATTGTCCAATAACCACCAACATTTTATCAATTCTATATTTGCTGACATTGAACCCACTTCATACCATGAGGCAGTCTTAGATCCGAAATGGCGGAATGCTATGACTGAGGAGATTAGGGCACTAGAATCAAACAATACATGGGAATTGGTTTCTTTGCCTGCAAGTCGAAGGGCGATTGGAAACAAATGGGTGTACAAGATTAAGTACAATGCAGATGGAAGCATTGATCGGTATAAGGCCCGTTTAGTTGCAAAGGGGTATAGTCAAAGAGAAGGGGTTGATTATGAGGACACCTTTGCGCCAGTTGGAAAATTGGTAATTGTGCGGATCCTTACAGCTTTGGCTGCCATTCATCATTGGGACATGCATCAGATGGATGTCCATAACACATTCTTGCAAGGAGACTTGGACACCGAGATATATATGCGTCTCCCAGAAGGGCTCCGTGGAAAGGGGGGATCTAAGGTATGCAAACTGAAAAAGTCATTGTACGGGCTCAAATAAGCATCTCGACATTGGTACCAAAAGTTCACTGATGCACTGCTCCGAGTTGGCTTTCGTCATTCTCCACATTACTATTCACTCTTTCTCAAGCAAACAAGTAAGGGCCTCTTAATTGTCTTTCTTTACGTCGATGACATGATAATTATAGGAGGTGATGAGGAAGGGATTAAGCTATTAAAGAAATATCTTTGTTCACAATTCTGAATGAAGGATCTCGGGTTGGTGAAGTACTTCTTGGGAGTTGAGATGACACATTCCCTTATTGGAATTGTGATGAACCAACGGAAATATGCCCTTGAATTGATTTCTGAGTATGGACTTTTTGGATGCAAGCCAGCAGATAGTCCCATAGAGCAGAATGTTAAGTATACCAGTTTGGATTATGATGAGTTCTTAGAAAAGGAAGGGGATACCCCTTTAAAGGACATCACAGGTTATCGCCGCTTAGTAGGAAGATTGATCTATCTCACAGTAACTCGACCTGACATTTGTTTTGCAGTGCGATTGCTTAGCCAATTTATGCATGCCCCTAAGGAGTCTCATCGTGAGGCAGCTCTTAGAGTACTTCGCTATGTCAAACGTTCACCAAGGCAAGGCCTACTAATGAAATCCAAAAATAGTTTGGAACTCCGAGCATATTGTGATGCCACTTATGGATCATGCCCTATGGGGCGTCGCTCAACAACTGGTTTTTGTATCATGCTTGGAGATTCTCTCATCTCATGGAAGAGCAAGAAACAGTCCACAGTATCTCGCTCGTCCACAGAGTCGGAATATCGAGCCATGGCATCAACAACATGTGAGATCATTTGGCTTCTTGGGCTTTTTAAGGATTTGCAAGTACCATTGATTATACCTGTAAACTTGTTTTGTGATAATGAATCTGCGATGAAGATTGCTGCTAACCCTGTGCTGCATGAAAAGACTAAGCATATTGAAATTGATCATCATTTCATCCGTGAGAAGATAACAGCTCAGATCATTCGAACTGCACACATTTCCACTCAAGATCAGCCTGCTGATTTATTGACCAAGGCGCTGGGAATACAACAACACCATTTCCTTCTAAGCAAGCTAGATGTCTATGATCTATATCGACCACCAGCTTGAGGGGGGATGTTGGAAATTACAGTGTTGTCCCTTTCTTATTGTCCATAGAATACGTGTATAGGGATATAATTGTAATTCTTTATTTCATGATTCTTTAAGAACTATCGGGCTCTTCTTGTATAGTTAGGTCGAACTCATACAGAACGTATTTTCTCTTTATACCAGCTGTTTATATTTTCAGCTCAAATCGTTCTTTGATCTCTTAAGACTATCTACCCCACACTCCACCTCTACATTCAAGTTACACGATTCAATTGAAGCCTCAAGGCTGGCGTTATTTAATGCCTCGAAACCCTGTTTACGGAACTCCTCGCTGTGTCTAAACAGCCAGCCGTAGTTTATAAACACCCAAAATGCATTAGGCCCAACAGAAGGGACTTCAGGGGCAAAAAGGAGGACATATTCTTTTATATCAACTTCGTTGACTTGAAAATGACAAAGAAAGTGCGGAAGAACAGAATTGTTGCCATCTAGTATTCCATAACTTGAATTCCCGCCCTCATCGATCTTCTATGTTTTTCTTTCTTTGTGAAAACTGTCAGGCTTAACTTGATAGACAATTATCAGAGCCAATCCACGCCATTGGCTCTGCTAATTGTCCCACCAATCTTCAAATGTGTAAAAAAAATCGCTTGGGTTCAATTCCGACCAACTTTCAATTGTTGTAAAAGAACTAGTAATTCTCTGCCTGAACCAGTTGTCTGGGATTTTAGATGGTAATGCGGGGGCTACAATGTTCTTCAATTTTATAGCATCAATCTGTACAATAAAAACCAAGAGAACAAGATGTAAAATGCAGTATTTTAATCTATGATGCAATAATAATTTCGGTTAATTTGAACATCCTCATAAAAAAGAAAGGAAGAGACTCACTCCCTATTTCCGTTTTTTCCGTTGTTGTTCCCTTTCATGAAATGAAGCAATTCGCAGATAAGAAGGTGGTCTTAGGGTGATATAGGGTCTGTCAACATGGCCAATATGAACTGCCGGCAAAGTACAATCACTACTTAACCCTCCATCCATTTTAGCCTAAGAAATCTTCAGTGATAGACAATTCAAAACATTCAACATTCCTAAGCTGAACAGTAACTTCGGCAATGCTTCAAGTTCAGTACAATTAATCAACCAAAGTTTCTTAAGCCAATAAAGTTGGATCAAATCTGGTATCCTCTTAAATTGGTTCCTAGATAGATTTAAGTCGCTTAGTAAAGATAGGCAACCAAGATTATCAAGTATCATTCCGTCTAATATGTTGCAATAACCTAGATCCAGATCTTTTAAACAGGTTAAATGTGAAAATAACAGTTTTGACAATGCTTGAACGCTACTACAATGTTTCAAGTGAAGAGCACGAAGTTTGGGAAGTTGATAGACACAATTTGGTATTGTCGTAAACATGTTCCCATATAGATTTAAATGCTTAATTGAGGAATAATAAGTTCACAAGGCATATCTATATCTAACAAATCACGATAACTCAAATCTAGTACTTCTAAAGAGCCAAAATGGGAGAAAATATCTAAGAGTAAACAACTAAACTTATGTGATCCATTACCACCAACATATAAATTTGGAGCTTTTTCCCAACCATAGTTGCCACGGAAGAAATTTTTATGTATATGTGTTGACCATTGTATGTTTAGACGGTAAATTTGTCCAAGTGTCCTATAACTCAAAAGACCACATAAGTTGAGATATCTAAGAGATGACAAACCCTTAAATGATATTGAAAACTCCTTAATGTTAGTCCCAATCAAATCAAGTATCTTTAAAGATGTCATATTGCCGATAATATCTGGAAACGTTTTAAGTTTTAAACAACCAGTAAGATTAAGATATTCAAGAGACTTTAGGTTAAACTCATCTGGGAGTTTCTTAAGACATACGCAACCTTCCATATGCAATTTCTTAAGTTGTTTTAGAAATCCAAGTGATGAGTGGACTTTAGACAAACTTCTACAATGTTGAAGATCTAACTCAATAAGGTTTGGGATTCCACTTACATCTGGTATCTCCATCAAGTTATACATGTAACTCATGTCAATGAATTGTACTTTGTCATAAGTCTGTAATTAACAAATAAATTAGTAGATATACAAACTAAAATTAAATGTAAAGCAAAGAAGAATGAGAAGAAGAAAACATGTTTAGTTAAATGAAAATCTTACCTTCCATTCTCCCAATTGTTTGATGTGGCTGAAAGGCACTTGAAACACAACAAGATTGTTTGCTTGAAACTTAATTGGCAAATTTTCTAAAGGATACCCAAGCCATTTCAAATAGTGTAACTCATTGCTTAATATGAAATTTGAAGGATCTCCATGCCATTCCAAAACATGAAATGGATTATAAAATTCATCTTTTTGAATTATAAGCATTTTCAATCTTCTCATTTTTGAAAATGCTTCAAGATTTAATTGTTCTTTCTTTTTTGCTGATAAATCTAAATTGATCGCTTCAACTATATCCGTTCCCTATAAATGAAGAATTCTTACAATTAGTATCATAAAAATATTTAATAAATACTTTAAAAAATTTTATTTAATACACTTTTCACTTACAACATTATACTTCAAGATATGAATAATATCTTCATAAAGCCATAATCTACCACACTTGCCAGGCTCACTTGGACATTCACGATAGATTATTCGTTGACCTAACTTTTTTAACAAATCATGCATCCAGATTGTTCCACCAAAGTCCTTAATAAGACATTTGTCCTTAAGAATTTCAATATTGATGGCAGAATAGTTACCAAGACATTGCAATTTTTTGTCATGTTTACTAATAGAATACTCATACATGTCACTAAACAAATATGCAATATCTAAAAATAATTTTTTTTGTGAATCCTCCAATACATCAAAACTTATCTAAAGTATATCCAAAATTTTTACATTAGGATTTTCCTTCAATTGATCTCGAGCAGCTATCCATGCATCCATTGTTCTACCAAATAAGAAAGAACCAAAGATTTCAAGAGCTAATGGAAGGCCTTGAGCACAATGCATGATCTCAACACACAATTTCCAATAATTTGGTCCAGGATGGTCTTTTTTAAAGGCTTTCCAACTTAATAGCTCTAAAGACTCGTTGTCATTTAGGTCCTCAACCTCATAAATGTCATCCACATATCTCTTTAATAAATGAAGATCTCTACAAGTTAAAACAACTCTACTCCCTTGTCCAAACCAACAATGATTCCCCATTAATGCCTTTAATTGTTCTTCTGTATCCACATCATCAAAAATGATAAAAACCTTTTTATTATGTACTCTCTTTGCTATCATGTCACTTCCTTCATAACTATCCCATATTCTTAATCCACTTTCTCCAAGTATTTTACAAAGAAGTTCTGTTTGTACATGGACCACATCATGAGTTTGAGTCTTTTTTCTAATATCAACAATAAAACAACTAGCTTCAAATTGAGGAGAAACTTGGTCATATAGGACTTTTGCTAAAGTTGTCTTACCAATACCACCAATCCCACAAATCCCTACAAAACGAATATCATCCAAGCCTAGAAAAAGTAAGGAGATCACTTTCATAACTCGGGGCCCTATTCCAACAAGTCCCTTGGGTATATTTGAAGAGGAATTTCTAGACTCAATAAGTATCTTTTAACTGATCTCTTCAACAATTCTTGCTTCATAGCTATTAAAAAAAAATAATAAAACTCAATCAACATTGAAACATTCTCAAAGAAAGTAAATAAAATTTATAAACGCAATCCATAAAAAAGTACATTGAAGTTTAGTGTGTCAAATTATAATGACCATCTACATGCCACCCACTGAGATTACCAACATCATTCAAAGCAGTTTTCCACATTTTTATATGCTCTTTATTAACCTCATGGTCTTCTCCATGCTTAGCAAATGCTAGTTCAAAACTACCTCTTTGCCTTCGTACATCAGATGGATCAACATGATAGAAGATGGGAAAATTTTTATCCCAGTCTTGGTCTTGCATTCTATGATTTTAGTTAGTTCCATCAAACACCACTTAGAAAAAGCATACCTTCGTGAGATCACAACAATTGCATATTGAGATTCTTGTATTGCTTTCAAAAGTTGTTGAGAAATATACTTTCCTTGCATTAGTCTCTCATCATCTCTAAAACTCATAATCCCTTTTCGCTTCAAAGCAGCATGTAGATGGTCTATATATAAAACCTTTGCGAGTATCTTCACCATAAAAATTGAGAAAAACATCATATTTCCATGAAGGAGCAAAAGAAGAGGAGGAAGCTCTAGGAGTATTCATGAATGCTATAGGAGAATATTACGGGAAGAATAAGATCACTGACAGAGAAAAGATGCTATAGGATATGTGCCAATGCCAAGGTAAAATGCACACCATCTTATATAGAAGTTGGCATCATTAGATTTTTCTCAATTTGGGACCAAGTCGTTGTAGCCCCAGTATAGAGTCACGAAAAGCAATCCACCAGAAGTTAAGAAAAGTCTTTTATTTGATACGAACCGAACGCACCCAATTTGAAGAAGCACTGCTCGCCGGATCCCTCCCTCAGATTCCAAACTGGCTATCACACCCATTTCGCGCGCCTGTCGGTGCTTCTTTTTGACCTGCTTGCTATGACGTTGCCACAGCAGTGTTGTACGTTTTCACGCTTTCCTTCCATTAGACGGTGATTGTTGGAAAGAATCTATCAGAAAAGCAAAATTCACGGTGAACTCGAGGACCATCTATAAGAGTTGCATGAATTATCAAAAAAAATAGCTATTTGTCATAGAAATAATCATTTGTTGGACTTAATTTAGATGTGGTCAATAAATTTAATATTATTATAAAATATATAAAAATTTAACTAAATTTGAAGAAAAATAACTTTAGTCATTATTTGCATTTTTAAAGGTCCCAAAGTGGCTTGGGACTACAACGCGGCACTTTATCGAATTCCAATCAGGCTGTCCTTTCAGTTCTTCTTGATGACCTGCACCCATGTGGTGGGACTGAATATGAAAAATTTGTAATTATCCATTTAATAAAATAAAACTTCTCAACTTCGACGGAGTCTTCTCCTTTCTTCCATCTTTGTCTTGTGAATAAGTTTGTCACAGTAATCAGGTTGGCCAAGGTCCAATCTGGCTCTCTTTAAGCACCAACTTCACTCAGTCTGTCAGTTCTTTTTATAACAGATTCTTATTGATATTTTTAGAATAAAGATGGAATAAAAGAAAAGGTAAAGACATTTGCACCGACAAAAATCCTAGCTTCCTTCCTACGTTGGTTGACGAGACTATTCTGCAGTGCGAGGTCAACAAGACTGTCCGGTTGGAGGGTGGCCAAAAAGAAACCTACATCATGTCCATCCCCACTGCCATCTAGCGTGAACTTAATGTATCTCCATCATTATCCAAAGTTCATAATGTCCAAGAGAAACTTTTGCAGGACATTTGCAGTGCAGGAAACTTCATAAGATCCCATTATTTGGCAAGAATTTCCATGTTCATACTGCTTTGTAGTCTCCATTGACGTGAGAAGCCCATTTGCTAGCAATGCAATTATGATAGGTTCCCAGCATTTCTACATAAAATGGTACTGAACGTAATTCCTAGTTTTCTTATTATACTGTTGAGAGGTCAAGGACATGGTATCCATCCCCACCACTCCCGAAAAGAAGAGCTCATCGTTAGCGTATCCACCATAGTGTGCAAATTATCAAAAGAATCCACTTTCTCCTTCAAAAGAATCAACTTTTTCAAAGGAAATTTCAATCTGGCTGTCCTTTCAAAATGTATTCATCCATTTGTCTGTTGCTTTTCCAGCGTCCGGTAGGATAGAGAGGTTTCTATCTTTGTTTACTTGGAAATTGTCTGCATGATGGATTCAAAGACATCGACGTTTCTAGCGATGCTACCTTGTCTTATGGGATACAAACACGCGGTAGACTTTGATAATTAACACCTTTTCTGTTTTGAATTTGTGTTATCTTTCCAGTAAAAACAATCATTTATGAAACAAAAATTTTACCACATAATTTTGTCTAAATTTTTTCTTTGGCGAAGGTATCATTATCATTATATTCTTTTTATGAATCTATAAGAAGTTTAATTTATTGCATTGTCAAAAAGATATACAGACTATGAATAAATGTATAACATTCTGATTTGTATAAATGCTATGAAAGCACAAAAAAGAACTAAAAAAGAGAATTCATGAACTGAAGCTCTAACAAATATTTTTAGATTTTTCAACGAAAGATATTCCTAATATTAGGTATTTTAGTTAAGTGATAGTGATCCTCGACATTGGGATATTTACTATCAGATTTGGATGACCATTAAGTCCCCTTTTGCCTTTATATTATGACTTCACTTTCTTTGATTGAATTTCATGAAAAAAGTTGGATTAATTAACTTATAAATACGCATTATTCTGTTGTTTTTTAGTACGCATAGATGTTACAGTTTCACGTACCAAAGTTCTTAACATTTAACATATGATAACCAACATCGACGTATTAAGTCTTTATTTGAAAGACCAAAAACTAGTTGTAGTCTTTGTTTCCAACGAGCACGGAAGCAACTATGGTCATCCAAATGCAACACAGCTGCAGTTTTGGAAACCAATTTTCTGGTAAAGAGACCAAATTGCACTTGGGCAAGCCTATTTTATCGTTTAGGATAAATTTCAAAGGATCTTCTTTTACTCATTGCACTTTCTATATGTAATCATAACTTTAGTAGAGCTATCAACGAAATTTGTAAGTAATTTACAGGAAAAGCAAGTTCCATTCGTATTACTTTTGTCAATTGACTCAAAAGCTGAGACGATCCTCTTCTTTTTTAAGTTCGGTCCTCTTTCTTTTGTAGAAGTAATTGCAGTGCAATTGTGCAGAAGCCCTAAACACCTCTCAGATTCCAATCTGGCGGTCTTTCAGCACCAATTTCACGCGCCTGTCGCTGATACGAAGATGATGGAAATTTCAGCGAAACTTAAGGGACTTGGCCTATTCATTGGTGTCAACTTCCTCCCTGTATTTTAAATTCCTGCACATTTTGACACTTTAACATCGTTTTGTTCCCACATCATTAACTAGAAGTTAAGTCTCTTTCTTTCTCTCCGAGGACCCAAAAACAAATATATTCGACAATTCACGTTCAAGAAGATACACACCTAAGTCCTCCCCAATTAAGATATGGTCTTCTTGTAAACTTCCTTTAACCTGCTCGCAACCGCTATGAAAGCTAGGTTCCCCTGACGGACAAGGTGGAAGCAATGGGTGAGGTTTATGAGGGCCCAACAGCTTTGCTTCCCCTCTGGCGTCAAAAGTAGAGGCGGTTCAATGCTTTTGAAGAAGTGGGTTGCAATTATGGGAAGGGGTTAAGTTGGTTTTACAATAGTATTCTATATATATCTAAAGTGACATCTGTTCCATGCCACTGTGGAAAAGTAGAATTATAAAGTGCTTGAATTATGACAGTGTTAATAATTCCAACAACTCGACTTTGTGAAAAAAGAGAATCAACAAAATTTCAAAATAATTTGTAAAAGAGATAAAGTAAAATCACTATACATTGCTTTTATTAGAACTTTTCTCTTTCGATAGAGAGGTCTGTTGCAAGTTTGATGTCTACAAGATGCTTTGCAAAGTTGGCCAGAAAAAAAATGACATCATATCCGTTCCCACTACTTTAGAGAAGAAAAAATCAGTGACTACTGTAGAAAAAGTGATCAAGAAGAGAAATTTTTTAGGATATTTGTAAGAAATGAAACTTCTATTCATATTATGCTCAATTTTCCTTCTAATGGATTTGTAACAAAAAACAAACTTTTGGCGAACTAAAGGCAAACTTGGGTGAGCCCATCTTCATTAAAAAAAAAAGAAAGAAAGAAAGCATATCATAAGCTTTGGTTGTTGCTTGAGCTATTTTAACAAAATATTGATGTTTAGTTTAGTTTCCTTTTTTTTTTTTTATGTTTGGTTTAGTTGCAAAATGCTTAAAACACTTAAACTATTATACAATTAAAACAACTCCTTAAGATTTTGACAATTTTAATACTTAGAAATCCTCCTTAAACGTAATAACTAATTGTAATTTTAGCTAAATTTGTATTTACCAATATGTCTTTGTTTTTTTTAGATGATAATCTTAAAAAAAACTACGATTAAAATGCATAATCCTTAAAAAAAAAAAAACGGTGAAACTGTAGTTTTGGAAACCTTTTTTTTTTTTTTTCTTTTTTGGATAAACCCAAAATCCACTTAACCAAGCATGTCTCATTGTTTAGTAGTAAAATTGAAGTATCACCAAATTTTATAATTAGCCTGTGAGAAGAGAAGTTTAAATAGGACCTATGGATCTTAAAACTTTTATAAATGAAGAATTGCTAGACATGAAATTCATGGACACTGTAACATATAGGTGTTTATCACACTGCTATTATGGACTTCATAATGCATAAGTATCATGAATTTTATTAAGAGAGTTTTTTAAAGAATCAATATTGTGAAGAAACAGTTAATATGAGAAATTGATGAGAAACTACTTAGCCTTAAAAAGAAACTAAATTTTTTTATAATACTTTGATAAGTTAAATATTTATATAGGTAAGTAAATTTTTCAATTTTTGATATGCTAACTTAGTAAACAAGTAGTAATCAATCTACAATTAAAAATCCATAACAAAATAACTATTAAATTTATATATTCCAAATAGTCTCTCTCTCTCTCTCTCTCTCTCTCTCTCTCTCTCTAATCATAATTTTATTTTCCCTAAACTGTCATCTGAAAAGTATTTCGCCTGATGATGATGATATAATATGAAGTTAAGATAGTAATAATAATCAAGGACTTATATAGAAAAAAAGGGGTGGGGAGGGGAGAGAAAGAGAGAGAAGAAAGAGAAACGCATGTTTATTGTCTTTGTTTGAAAAGATAATCTCAAAAGGATATAATTATAATGCAGAATCGTTTTAATAGACAAGAAGACCGACTATTCTAACTAGCCCAGGAACTAAGTCATCCGAGGTAAGGCAACTGCGCTCTCGGAATAAGCTCCCATTGTCGACTTGGCCAAGCAAAAGGGTCGCATGTCTGCTTCCTTTCGTCCTACACATGGCAGGCAAGAAATCTAGAGGCCATTCCCACCGCCATTAGAGGCATATCTCATTGCTTAGTACGAATTTAGAGGAGCGATCAACGAAATCTCTAACTCGCCGGAGAAGAAAGTTGTGTTCGTATTACTTCCTTTTGTCAGTTGACGTCAAAAGCTGGGACCGTTCTTTCTTCCGAAAATGGGACTTTATAGTTATCTATTTTATTAAATAAAATTTCTCAAACTTCAATGAAGTCTTCTCCTTTCTTCCATCTTCGTCTTGTGAATAACTTTATCACAGGAATCAGGTTGGCTAGGGTCATCTGGCTGTCTCTAAACACCAAATCCACGCGCTGTCGGTCCTCCTTTCATACCAGATTCTTATTGATATTATTAAAAGAAAGATAAAAGGAAAGGAAAGGAAAGATATTTGCACCGACGAAAATCCTAGCTTCCTTCCTACGTTGGTTGACGAGACTATTCTACAGTACGAGGTCAACAAGACTACCTGGGTGGAGGGTGGCCAAAAAGAAATCTGTACCATATTCATCCCCACTATTATCTAGCGTGGACTTTAACGGATCTTTATCTCTGTCCAAAGTTTATAATGTCCAGAAATTCTTTCAAAAGAATCGTAGTCCTGGAAAAGTGATCAACCAGAGAAACTTTTACAGGACACTTGCAGCTGAGGAAACTTCATAAGATCCCATTGTTTTTCAAGAATTTCCATGTTCACACTGCTTTTAGTATCCGTTGACGTGAGAAGCAGGTCGTTGCAATGCAAGTATGATAGGTTCCTAGCATTTTTATATAAAATGGTACTGAACGTATTCGGGATGACTAGCCAAATCCTAGCTTTCTTATTATACTGTTGAGAGGTCGAGGACATGGTATCCATCCCCACCACTCCAGAAAAGAAGAGCTCATCGTTAGCGTGTCCACCAAAGTGTGCAAATTATCAAAAGAATCCACTTTCTCCCTCAAAAGACAAACTTTTTCAAAGAAATTTCATTCTGGCCGTCCTTTCAACATGTATTCATGTGTTTCTCCGTTGCTTTTTCCAGCGTCTGGTAGGATAGAGAGAGGTTTCTATTTGTTTACTTGGAAATTGTCTGCACGATGGATTCAAAGACCATCGATAATTCCTCTCCACGTAAAATCTGGCCGTCCTATAACGCCTACTTTCCTGTGAACAAAAAAAGGAAATGGTGACTATAAATTAGTCGGCACGAATAAGTGAGAAAAAGTTCGAAAGTAATAACATTGTTTTCTGAGAGATCATCTTTGTACAGACTTCAGACTATAGAGAATTGCCATCTTGGCCACCTGCTTTAGTTTTATTTAGATAAAATTAATGCTCCTCTGTATTTGAGTTGTCAATGGAATTAAATTGGTCTTACTGTTGGTAAATAACTTGCTACTGATCGAGACCTTAGAAGTTATTTCAAGACTATTTATTTTCTATAGTTATGTAAACAATTTTTGATATCTCTTGACGAATAGTTATAATTTGTAATCAGAAGTCCATAATAAAGTAACTATCAATCTTATATGTTTCAAAGTTTAAACTTCATATCTTAACTGAAACATATATATTATAATATAAATTCCATAATAACACTCAACATAGACTGACAAATAACCGCATATCCTATTGTATGTGGACAAGTCTTATACTTCCAACACACATGCAAAATGTTTAAATCACTTAACAATTATACAATTAAAATGAGCCCTCAAAATTTTAAACTTTTAATGCTTATAAATCTTTAATAACCAATTCTGGTTTTAGTTAAATTTACATATACTTGCATGTCCTTTTTTGAGAAAGTAAACTTAAAAAGAATACAATTAGAACATAGAACCAGAAGTAAAACTCTAGTCCCGGAAACTGATTTTTTGGATAAACCCAAAATCCACTTAGCTAAGCACGTTTTGTTGTTTATCAGTAACTCCAAAGCATCACCAATATTTCTAAGTAACTTATAGGAGGTGAAGTTCAAATCTTGCTTTTTTGTAAATCATCGTCAAAAGCATAGACAGGAACAGGGCCCAAAAAAACATGTATAATTGTAGTGAAATCACGAGCAGGTTACACGTTGGTTTTACACCAGCGAAATTTTAGGCTTTTCTAGTTATTTACAAAGTTCGAGTTCTACTGATTGATAAGTAAGTTGGTAGAAAAGAAGCCTATGTGATTCCATTCTTGCCACTGTTTATATACAATGGTTGTGGGGACAAAAGTAAATTACCCTATCTATCACTTCACCCCGTTGACGTGAAAAGCGGAGACGGTCGTCTTCTTTCGCATATTTGATTGCATCGCAATTGTACAGATTAGCAGGCCACTTTCTCCAATGGCAATCAAGCTGTCCTCTGAGGCCAACTCCACCCGTCTCAGTTCTGCTTTATGACCTGCGTCCATGTGGTGGGACTGAACGTATTCGCAAAGGTAAAAGAAAGTAAAAGACATTTTACACTTGATTTCCGCCCCCACCCTTCCAGGAAAACACACTTCACTGTTTAACGTGAATTCTGTAGGATCTTTGTTTTATCCTTTAAAATTGAGGCGAAGCTGTCGCACGTTACTAAAGTAGATGATAAACGATACTAACGTCTATATATCATGGACCAAAAGTGATACATTCCAAACATTTATAAAAAGTAAAACCTCATCTATATCAATACTTAAATGTGTTTACTTTTTATCAAATATCACAAATTACTAATTATAAATAATTAGATGAATTATTTCAAAAAATAATATTTTAAACTTTTACAAATTACCGTCTTAGAATTAGTAGTGTTAAAATATAGGCAGCATTATGAAATTTCCATTTTAGTTGCGGTAAAAGCACTGCATTGTGGCACAAAAAAATAAACAAGCTTCTTTTCTTTTGGATAAGAAAAAAGCAAAGATGCATAAATTGCAATCAATATTTGAATTGTCCATCCTCTCGAATATTAACACTAGAATTAGTTTTTTTTCCCCTAATCACCGAGTAATCTTGCATTTTCCAATTTCAATTTTTTGCTAAAAAAATCTACATCATGTCCATCCCCACCACTTCAAAAAAGCAAAACCCACTTTAATGGCAATTACAAGAACGTTTCATGTTAGTTTTGCACTAGAGAAAACCTTGGTTTTCCTTCCATTAGATATTATTTGATGCAACTGTTACCAAGTTTAAGGTTTATGTCACACTATGATTGGAATAAAGCACATGATATTTGTCCCTACCACTTTAGAAGAGCAAAACTCATAGTTTAGCACAATCTAGAAACAATTTTCATATTTAATTGAAGTGTGTAAGTTATCACAATGTTCAAAATATCTTTCAAAAAATCAACTCCCATAAAAAGTGGTCGAAAGTAGGAAACTTTCTAAACACTTGTGGTAAATCAACCAATTATTAATATTGCTTGTGTGAAATTGTTTTTGTGATGGATTTACATCTGGACATAACTAAGTAGTCACAAAACCCATATTAGTGATATTTACTGAATCACTGCTAAACTTCCTTAAGAAAGAAGGAAAGTAAAAGGCATTGGTTGCCAAAATCACATCTTCTACGACCTACCCCACTGTTAATTAATGCGAAGTGCAACAACACACGACCATAGACTATCCGATTGGAATTTGCTGGGCAAGAAACGTAAAAACTGGAAATTGGTCCGCAGGAGTCATTTTGATGTAAAAGCTGAGATTTTTACCACACTGTTTGTTGAGAAATCGTGTTTCTTATAGACGCAAAGACTGTCAATAAAAGCGCGGAAGATATGTTCACATAAAGCAGCATTTAACGTACTTAGATAGATAGAATCAATATAAAAGACATTTATGTCTTGCATTTTGGTTGAGGAGCTCCATTACGTGGTACTGTCCAATTGAAAGTTGGCGGAAAGAAATTCACGTGATATCCATCCCACCATTCTAGAAAAGCAGGCTTCATTTTTTATTGTGAATTTGGAAGGATTTCCATGTCTTTATAAAATGTGTGAACTATCATAAAGTTTAGAAGATCTCTTCAAAGAATCAAATTTGTGGAAAAACGATCTTTCCAAACACTCAAATTTGCAAAAAATGTTGTTAGCAGATGAAATTTTTAGGACTTTTTGAACCTTTGCTCACATTGCTTTTTGCACTAGGCCCTCGTCACTTGGAAAAGTAAAATTCTTTGCTTGGCATCACTTTGAAGGGTCTTCATATCTATCAAAAAGAGTGGAACATCAGAACAATTTAAAAAAGAATCAACTTTATGCAATATTCATGAAGGTATAGGCAGATAAGTCCTGTTTGTCGATTGGTGTTGAAACGTCAAAAGCCGAGATTAGCAGGCCAGGCCACTTTTACGAATTCCAATCAACATGTCCTTTGATGCCAACTCCCCGCGTCTTTCAGTTCTGCTTAGGACCTGCACCCATGTGGTGGGGCTGAACGTATTCACGAAGGCAAAAGAATGTAAAAGACATTGCAATAGCAAAAATCTTTGCTTTTGTTCCATAGTCCCCAATATTCCAAAAGTACAATTGCTAGATAAGAAATCATGTACTCTACGACGTTGAATGGTCAGCCCTTTGTTAAAATTTCTAAAACGCTATTTTATCTTATTGGATCAGAGTGATACTCTGTTATATTTGAATTTTCCATGCTTAAGAGTTTATTTACATTCATGTTCAAATAATTAATCCTTGATATCTCTCATAAAATAGACTAATAGTCATTAATCTACAATCCGATTAAAAAAATGACCATTAATCTTATACATTCCAAATTTTGATATTTGAAATTCTAACAATCAATTATAACTTTGCTTAAATGTATATCAATATACAAGTCTTTATTTAAAAGGTGGTCTCAATAGACTACAAATAAAATTCGAAGTTATTTCCAAGAAACACGAGACCAAGGGTCACCACTTTAGCCCATTGACGTTAAAAGCCGAGACGGTCGTCTTCTTTTGCATATATGATTGCAGGGCAATTGTAAGGAAACACTCCACGCCAGACCCCTCTATCAAATTCCAATCTGACTGTCACACCAGCATCACACGTTCGTCGGTTCTTGTTTTTGACTCGCTCGCGCAGTGTTGAACGTGTTCAGTAAGACAAACGAAAAGAAAAGACAGTGGTTGCAAAAATCTTGATCGGTAAGTTGCCAGGAAAGATTACCGAAATTAAATGGAAGTCCTGCTTATAGATGGGTGTTGAAATGTCAAAAGCATAGATTAGCATGCCTGACCACTTTCTCGAATTCCAATCAATCTGGTCTTTCAGTTTTCCTTTATAATCTGCAATCATGTAGTGGTGGGGCTGAACGTGTCCAAGAAGATAAAAGAAAGTAAAAGACATTTTACACTTTGCAAAAATCTTAGCGACCTTCCTTTACACGTTGTTTAACGTGGCTGTCCAGAGCCGGAGGTCTCCAATGTCGTCTGATTTAAAGTCGGTCGTAAAAAATCCACTTGATTTCCGTTCCCACCCTTCTAGGAAAATACAGTTCACTCTTTAAGGTGAATAAAAGAAGGAAAATAAAGGTAAGAAAAAATTTACAGATGTCCATCCCCACCACTTGAAAAAAGTAAAAAGTTATTTAGTGGACACTTCAAGTAGCATGTGTAAATTATCACAATGTTCAAACGAGCTTCCCAACAACTTTACTTTGTGAAAAAAAGTAACCAACTAATGCATGAAGTAAATAAAACTATTGTTTAAAAGAGCAATAAAGTAAGATCAACTTGGGTAAAAGGTGATTAACATGAGAAAAATTTCAGGACACGTCTAGTAAATGAAACTTTTGCTCATATTGCACCTATTTGCAATTGTCTCTCTAATGGATTTGCATCTAGACTTAAAAATAAAAAAAATAAAAAATAAAAGTATTGACAAAACCGGCATTAGTGATACTTAAGACTTGTGTTGTCTTGATCAAACCTTGGAAGACAAGGTCATCTTTTTTTATTACAAAGAAAGCTCTTAAAGATCTTTTTAACAAATACCATTTTGACTTTAAAAATAAAAAGCTTTGCATCATATTGTTTTTTAAATAAGGGACTTCAAAATAACTTTCATAATGGTATTCTTGAACTACATAAGTTTACCTCAAGTACCTGAAATTATCAAAAAATATTTTCATGACAAGTTTATAACTATCCATTTTGTAGAATGCAAATACTTGTTAAACTTAACATTATGTCACAATTGTCTATGTTCCTTAAGGTACTGTGTTGGTGGCTTTTAACTTCGCTTAACCATTCGTCATATTTATATGACCAAGAATGGACAGGACTCGACATTAACTTCCATGCAAGAATTAAAAGAGGTTTTTAAGTTGTTGACATGCTAACATGTAAAGCAAATCCCATTCAGCTGCACCGCACAAATTATCCACAGTTGTGGACATCATTCTTGGACATCAATGAGAATCATATAGCAATTCCATTGAAGAAGTAGATAACTATTTTTTCATTCACTATTGTGACATTTGAGCCACCATGTCCAGAGCCATTGCCTGCATTGTAAACCACCTGGGCAAGATGGTTGGCTTCTTCATTTCACTTGGCAAGAAGCCATTGTTGTCTCGTGGAGTTAGGTATCTTAGAAGTTAGCAACCTATTTGTCTTTTGCTATTGATTTCTCTAGATGCAATCTTGTAGTTTAAAAAACAATTGTTGAAAATATTACTGATGATTGAAAACATAGACAATTATGTTTCCTCTTGAACATGGGCCCTTCAACAATCAAATAAAATTTCAGTATTGCTATATATTCAAGGACCTTTAATAGTGGGGGACCAAAGGAGCTTGCCATCCGCACCAAAGGCCGATTTCAGTGTAGGGATTCTTTCGTACCAAAGGTCATTGCCCCGTAAATGACATAGAAAGGACGAAAGAGCAGGATCGTTGCCATGCTAATCCAACTTTCATTTTTCTTCTTTCTACTTGAAAAATGTCAAGTACTTGATAGATAATTAGCATAGCACATCAATCCCATGCATCTAATCATTCCAAGCAACTTTTTATTGTTCCAACAGAACTACTAATTGTCTAACTAAACCACTTTGTGATTCCAGGTAAGAACATAAAGCCCACCATGTAAAAAGGCTCCTAACAACATACAATAGAAACCAAGAAGAAAACAACATCAAATGCAAGTATTATTATCTAAAACGTAGCAATAGCTTATGTTAATTACAAACAATAAAAGGAAAGAAAAAGAGTCAAGGTTTGCCAATATTATTAATGTAGACAACCAAAAAAGTGAAATCATCAATCAAACTACCAGCACTTTTAACATAACAAATGTTCAGGTAATTCACAATATTTTAACTACAACTAAGATTCTAATATATTATAACAACCCAGATTTAGCTTCTTTATAAGTCAAAAATGTGATGACAAAGGCTTTGAAAAGTTTGAAGTTTGTTACAGCAACCCAATTGAAACTCAATAGGGTTAGGAAGTTAACAAATACTAATTGAGATTTTTATAAATTTGTTACCAGAAAGATTTAATAACTTAATTGTAGATAAACAACTAAAAATATTAAAAATATTTGCATTTAATATATTTAGAAAACTTAGATCTAATACTTTAAAAAAGCAAAAACCCAAGAAAATATTTAAGAAACCAAAGACTAGATCGATTTAAGCCTCTACGTTCAATGTCTAAAGCTCCAAACCTATTGGAATAAGAAAATCTGCGGCACAAGAATTTTGGGGCCGCAGATGTTAGAAAAGCGCCCCAGACAACACAAATCTTCTACAGTAAGTTTCCATATGACCCTGATTGGTACTAAATTACAGCTGCTTCCATGGCAAGGAAGATCTACTTGAGAGGGGGTCTCGATGTTGTGCTGTCAAAAGGATGTAGGAGGAAGCAGGAGGAATGGCAGTCGCGCACCCCATTTCTGAAAGAGCAGTGGTGCTGTTGCTTGTCACATACTTCAGCAATTGCAAGAGTATGAGCATCATTGATATTGACCCTAAGGGTGGGAGGAACATCAGATACACTGGCAGACGAGATCTTGACCAAGTTGCTGGGCGGATTGAAGGCACCTATTAAACGAGTTTATGCAAGCTTGTTAAGGATGGAAACTACTTGAGAAGAACTTTGTAATTTTGCTGTTTGATTGGGAATATATATATAAGAAGATAGCTCTATCTGATTTTGTGCCCTTTTGATGGCAGATGTAGATTACATGTTCTTTTGCTAAACAAAAAGAGAGAAAAAAAAAAAGGTAAAGAAAAAAAAAAAAGTTAAAGAAGATAAACTCTAGAACTACAATGATAACTTTTTAATGTTAGTCTCAACTAAATCCAAAACTTTAAAAGTGTCATGTTATCTAAGTTGATGATTAGTTTAAATAGCATGGCTTAATATGCTCAAGTGGACTTAGCAAATATAACTTCATTAGATAACTTATATGTGAGGATAAACTTTTTACAGTATAAGTATTATCTCAATGACTCTCCCTAATTGATCTATATTATGATTTTTAAAAATCTTAATTTAAAGCAAGTCACACTTGTTTTTTATTGTACTTGGACTAAACAAATTTAGCGAAATATCCTTACACAACAAGACCTTTAAAGGATCATCAACAATTGGAATTTCAAATTGCAATGAATGATTAAAACAACTAAAGGAAAAGATTTGACTATGAAACTTCTTAAACTCTTTTTTTTAACATATATCTATTATACATTGTTTGAATGAAATCTTAGATATTTCTAAAATAAAATTATTGAAATACTAACATTATTGACTAAAATCAAGAAAGTAGTACATGAAAGAGTAGCTTTATTTAAAAACATTAAAATTTCTCAAATAAATTTTTTGTTATGTCATAGTTGGAGTATTCCAAACTTAATTTTTTTTAGATAAATTGTAATACTTAGATATGACCTTTAAATCTTTATATTTTTTTGTTCTTAAATAAATAAGCTCATATATCCATAAAAAAATTGTTAGGTTAAGAATTAATTTATCATTTTTTCAAAGCAATTAGATAAATTAGAAAATTAAAGAGATTAAAATAGTAGAAAGTTATAATGGATGGCACAATAAACTGTTATTTAAATAAGAATAAGATTAAAACTACAAATAATTATTACAACACAAGGTAGTTGAAAGTTCATTAGTCATAATCCAATAAAAAGGAAAAGAATGTAGTTTCAGCTTCTATGCTAATTATTGATGAAATACAAATACAACATACAGTACAATGAAAAAGTTAAAACCAACGCTCCATTTTTCTGTCAAAGACACCTGATCCAAAAGTTGACTTGAACATGGCAAGAAGAAGGGGAAATTGATTCAATCCAAACAAAGTGATTGGAATGCTAGCCAAACAAATGACAGGAATGGCGGTCCATGAACAAAATGGCAGCACAAAAGGTTGTCATCATGGCTGCAATAGATAAAAAGAGAGTGAAAAGTCCTATTATCATCTTCGTAGGCAAGGATATTTGAAAATCTTCTTCTGCATAACGGGAGGTTAGGATCCCCATGAACATTAGTAGTGAAGTTGAGGAGGAAAAGAGCGATAAGGAATCAGATACCATGAAGAGCGTAAACAACTTTTCATGTAAGAATATTGGCCTTCCTGTTTGGTCATTACCACCTGGAACAGTAAAAGCTACAGCAAACATAATGGTGATTATGAGAGCGGCAGCAACTGAACAAGAAGTTGCTGTGTCCTTCATCCACCTCTCTGCCTTTTTCATTAGCTCTTTGTGCTCCTTCGTAAACAATTCTCAAGGCGTCAATTTATCGTTGTTTCGTGCTTCACTTGCACTGGGAAGGACAATGCTGTCCACCTCCTACATTTGTTAAAGAAAGTATTAGGAAAAAAAGCAACCACACATATCTATTTATTTGATGAAGATCCGTTCATCCATTTAAACTTATCAATTGCAATTATTGTGTATTGCCACAAATTTACTTGGATCATCTCCTTAGAGGTTAGGAACCAACAGTGGTAGTTTTCAAACCATTATAATTAAGTTTTTTCTTTTTTTCCTTTTTGGGTAGTTGGATGTCATTTACTTCTTTGTTTACTTTTCTTTTATTTTAGAGAAGTAATAATCTTTCACTTACACTTTTCATGAAGGAACCCAAGCGCGCTTACTGTCTATCTTTTTGGGTAAATAACTATCCACCGACTGGAAAAGACAAAAACCATAATTACAAGCAAGTCTAGCTTCCTAAATGCTAAACACATGCACAAGATCTAGAAAATCATTTGTTGGTAAAATAAAATAACTCATGTCAGAAATATGTTCTAGGTAACTTACCTTAAAAATAAAATTTTATGATAACTACTTACCCCATTTTCTAAATATCTAGAATTTGGAACACAATGCCTATTAATGTTAGTACAGTGGAGAAATATAAAGGGATAGGAATGACCTTAAACCATTGTAATTCGCTCTGCATCTGCGATGCGACAAAGCCCAGCAGAAGCTGCTGAAAGTCCTGCCATGTGTAATATGTTATTGCCTGACTTATCTCCACTAGTTATCAGTTTATTCTTCAAAGGAAGTCTGTATATAAGGCTAAAGATTTGAGCTTGACGATTTCGGACTGCAATTGAAAATAGGTCTCTGTCTTCTTCGTCAGATTCCCATATGAGATCTGGACTTTCTTTCACTACTTCAAATGCAAGCTCAAAAATCCCTTCTCGACAGCACGGTGTAGGGCGGATATAATTTCACCATTGTCTGACGGGTCATCATTAGATTTTGAAATCTGACTACACATGCTGTGCAGAAGTTTTTTGGTTTGGACATGAATCATCTTCATTTCGTATAAATGCTCCATCCCTTCGCAAATAGTTCACATATTTCCGGTTTAGCCAGATGAAACTACAACTAAATCAGAGTAAAGATAATAGAAGAGTAGTGCTTCAAAACATTACTCAAAAAATTAAACTGCTTGATGATGTACTATACCCAAAAGTTTACAGAGAATTGACACTGCTTGGTGGAATCGAGCTACCACTGCAAGGAAAAGATAAAAAACGATACTTAATCCATATTTGTAAAACGTTGCTAAAAACTAACTTAATATATTGTTGATATTCAAGCACAAGATATAATTTAGAGTTTGTGTGTACGCCCGTTTCTGAAATATCTTGCTCTACAACTAACGAGGAACCCTACAGAATCAACTAAATCTGATGAAGAGTACTAGAAAACTCATATGCCTAACTTAAAAATTAGTTCAAGAACTAGATGAGCATTTTTTTTAATTTAAGTTTCACCATAAGAAATTATGTTTCAATATGAGACTTTTGTCATGCATATCTACCTCATACGCCAAACAATATTAGGCTTAAAGTTGCATTAGGTAAAAGAGATCCAACTTAAACTTTGGTAGATACTAGAATTCCCAAATCCAACCCGAAAGCTAACATACTTTTAATATGAGACTTTTGTCCCGTACATAACAAGCACCATAATTTGCTCATCTTTTATTAGTAACTTTCCTGTAGTTTTTATCAAAACTGTCTACTCTTTAGTTTCAATTTTGTTCAGTAATAAATCCAATGGCTTTTGGTTACGCGACCAGAAATGACTTATTGGATGGATTTGGAGTGCCGTTTTGAAATTGATCCTATGAGCCCCATCAAAAATTGGTAAATATCAGTGCGTTAGATGGCGCCAATTATGCAAAGAAGGTGAATAATTCAGCAGACAAAGCTATTGCCAACTATTTTAACGGATCTATAACGCTGCAACTTCTCATCCATGGCAAAGTACAATGTCAATGCCAGCTTCCACTCATATTCGTTGCTGTAACTCAGAATAGAGTGTCAATATTTTGTCCCTCCTCTAAGAAGTCATTTTTCGTTGGAAGATACTGCCGCTGAAATTCTTCTAGGTTGTTGTAATCTTTTCAATTGAATTCTATCTAAAGAATGGTGCTCTTATGATGAGAGCAAACTTAACTCCCTTAAATTTGGTATTTTCATTTAAGCACTGACTTTTCATTTTCTTAGCTATTTAATTAGGTATTTTAATCTCTAAATATCAAAAATAAATAGTAAAAAAAAAAAAAAAAAGTACCCTTGTTTCTAGGCTGCAAAGAGATCCTAACATATCTTCCCGCAGTAGAGAGTAAATTGACATCAACCTTACCTATTGAGACTAACCAACTTAAGTTTCCATCCTTATTACAGATCAGTGAAGGCTGAATTTGGCGCAGAGCCAAATACTCTGAGAGAACGACAAGAAAATATTGGAGGTACTTCCCCTTACCAAATGATACTAACCAGCTTATGGTTTTGTACCAGAAAAAAAAATTACAACACTTTTGTACCGGGGAAGCACTAAATACTTTAAGGCAACGGCCATGGAAAAAAGAAATCTGTCTTTCTTCCTCAACCCCAGAAAGCACACATATTGCATCTGGGTATCCAAGAGCTTTCAATTTATCACAAGCCCTTAATTTCCTCGGCAAGGCAAAAAATTGTCTAATACCTAATTAACATCAGTTAAAAAGAAAAATCCTATGTCATTCTTTCTAGGACCAGGGCTAATGCTTTCCCAAGTTCTTTTCTACAAAGAGCCTATTTTTTTATCCGATTCTTACAGCCTATGTTCCTAAACATTAGTGACCCACACCAAGTCCATACATCCAACACCTCAATTTCTATAGTATTTGTATAGAACTTAATTCTCACAAATAACCTAGATGCACCCAATTAGCAGATTTCATACTATGAATAAACTCAACACTGTCCTAACAAAAAAGAAGTAAACTCAACACTATATCAGGTAATGAATTTTGCAGTATCATATGTAAATCTCCATCGAGATTATACATTTAAATCAAAATGCAGAATTTCTAAGCATTTGTAATTCATATTAACTATATATATATATATCATACTTTGCATTGCACAAAATAATAATATTGCCAATTCACAACTTGATTGTTTCGTCTGCTTTCTAATATTTGTAGGTTGGATACCCAAGCCCCTTTTGGTATACCATTTTCAATGGGAGGAATAATGATTGATGTACAACCTACGAATGTTGCTAACAGAGGATATTCGTCAACAACAATGCTTGATAGACTTCAATTGATATAAATGATAGTTTCAAGGAAAACTGTATCTACTTTTTCAAAGAAATGTTTTATGCTGACTTCTTCCCATTTACCCAAGGAACTAGGTTAAAGCTAGCTTTAGAAAATATTGATTGACTTGGCATGCTAGTCTTTGATCTATTTTTGCACATGGCTCCACATTTATATTAAATTTCCAGCACAAGAAATAAGAAGTAGTTCTTCTATTATTGTTTTCTAAGATGAAAATAGTGTCATAGTTTTCCTATTTTATCAAAGGAGAAAAATAAAGTTGCCTAAATTATGTTCTTCATTGCTAAAATCAATCCTTAGAGAGAGATATTTTGACAAAAAAGATACCTGATCTAATTATTTGCACTCGATCACTTTGGTGGCGTTCTCCTTCTCCAATGTTCAGACGAGTTTCTTTGGTGTGATCAGTCAATTTAATGTGAATACCTTGCAACAAGAAAGGTCAATGTTTCATTGGTTTCATCAGCTGATTTAATGTGAATACCGTACAAGAGAAATGGTCAATAAAGTGCAGATTCAATAATACCATTATATATGTGAAGTAATGGAACTGATAATGATGGGATTTTATTTTGGTTCTTGAGTAAAAAGGTTGAGTTAGAGGGTGTAAATTTTATCTAAAATTACCATTTTTACAACTGTAGTATGTAGCTAACTCGTTAATTTTGGACAAGAAAAAGATAAATTTTGATGGAGGAACATATGCTAATGGTTGGTGTTACATATAATTCTTGAAGAATTGAATCTGCATAAATTTAGAATGATTGAATGAAAAGCAAAAAGAAAGCGATACTAACGGGAGTAAATCCATCCCTTCCAAAACCCAAGCCGATTTCCACTCCGAAATGCGCGAGGCATTCCAGCCAACGCCTTCAAAGGTGAGTCACCACCATCCTTGTCTAGAGCAAGTGCAAAACGTGCATCACAGTGGATTAAGTCCCAAGCAATATCTGTTATATTGTAGTAGCCCACTAAAAACTGTCAACACGAAAAAACTTACGCTGCAAGGACATCAAATCATTGGAAATAACAGCCAATCGTTCATTAAAGGAACAATTCTTACCAAACATCCAGTTAGATATAGCCGCCGTACAGACTGTAGCACCGACTCCGTATTCTTTTTGCCACAGAACTTGCCGAGGCGTTAGAGGATACAGATACCTAGCAAAATCTTTATGCCCGTTTTCAATAGCATTAACAACTGGGATAGGTTGAACGTGGTTGAGCAAGTCCTTGTTCTTTTCAAGCATAACTTCTGCCATCCGAAGGGTACCAGCAATAGTTGTGCTATGTAGAGCTGTCCAACCAATATCATTTTCCATTTCTAACACTTCTTTCGATGTTAGCTTCACCAACTCCTCCACCACATGCGTATGTCCCGCTTCCACCGCAATGTGAAGAATATGGTCGCCCAGAGATGTGATTTTTGTTGTCAGTGCATCAGGATTATTCTTAAGGAACAGATTTGTGGCGTCCCAATCTCCACGTCGTACGGCCTTAACCAAGGCAATATGCCTAGCCCAGACACTTTTGCCATTCCCTGCCAAGTTTTTTTTTTGCTTTTAAATAAGGAAATGAACAGTCTGACTTCTACTTGTCACGTCTGACTAAGTGTATATATGCCAAGTCAGACATATATAACTAACTCTACATGTTTAAACAGGCTCCAAAGAAGTGGAAAGAGAATTTCGATCCATTTATTTAGGCTTATGATTATACAAGAACAGATGCTAACTATAGTATTTGTCAGAGTTCTATGGCACTAAATTTATTATTCTTCTGCTATTTAGAGATGATACGCTGATGGTGGGATAAGGAGTTCAGGCAACTCACAGTTTGAAGGTAGACATGTAGAGGTCATTTAACATAACGGACCTAGACAGAACTTGACAGATTCTGAGTTTGCAGATTCTTAGTGAATGGAGAGCTAAGAAACTATGATGATCTCAAGAGAAGTTTGTTTAGTTGGACCTGAGCAGCTTAATATAGAGTATGCTACACAAGTTGGTGTTCCTTTTGGTTATCACTTAAAACTGACTCAGGAGAATTACCTTTCTACCAAGGAAGAGCAGGATTAAATGGTAGTTATTTTTTTACTCTTCCACGTTGAGAGTTTTTTGTATGTCATGGATTTTTCTTGGCCAAAAATTGCTTAAGCAGTACTATGTCTTATCATCTTTCATGTTAATCTTGCCAATGATAATTGGGAGGGAATAAAAGGAAAAATAAGATAACAGATCTTCCTCTAAAAAAAAAAAAGGACAAAAAAAAAATTCTGTAAACCCATCTTTTGGGTATAAATTTAAGCGTTGTGATATCTATTCTATTATTCTAGATTGACTGTATTTATTCTATAAATTTCGTGTATAAAAGAGAATTTGTTTAGTAAAAGTTGACTTGTTCCAGTTGGTTGCTCCCCTAACTTCTACTTAGTTGTTAGTGTGATATTTTACTCTACTTTACAATCAGAAATGAAACTTATCTCCAGAATAAATTGGGCTTTTGTGTATTAGGTACTTTTGGGTGTTTAGTTTATAAGAGGGTAGAAATCAAAATAAAGATCATACTTTAGTATCTTTTATATCAAAGTGTAATATGATTTACTGAAGTTCTATTTTTACCTTAGAATATAGGGTATAGCAGATTAATTAGATTTATCCTACAGTTTTTCTCCCTATATTGAAAGATTCTTTTTGTATACATTTGATGCATTCTTATGTATTACTTTTTTTTGTTTAATTATTTGTCAATTGATTTTTTTTTTACTTATTTGTTAATTTTATTTACATGAAGGTGATAGATTAGCCCAACAATTCTAAGGGGTGACTGAAGTCATAGCTCAACGCCCCGGCCAGCCTAAAAAAAAAAAAACCTAGGAACATATCAGTGGACCTTGAGAATCTTTTCACCGCCAAATTTAACAAAATATCTCCATTTAGTTTTAGTACCGTGAAGGACCATATGAAGGCTTATTTGACTGGTAGTGATGGTAAGAGTGGTCACTCGCTTAATGATCATGGGATCATTTCCACCATTATTATGTCCCCCATATTTTTCCTTGTTATTTTTCTATGGTGTTACAATAATTTTTTTATTAAATAATTTATCATGCAAAATGTTTAGGCATGTGCATTGCTTAGAGTATGAAAGAGAGAGATAAAGACTTGTACTCATACCATTTTGCATGCCATACTTTTTTGACAGTTCATTCCACGCAATTTGTGCCGAACTGATTCCTTTAATCTCAGAGAACGCATTACATCCGCAAGATTTCCAAATCACTTGTAATGCTCTGCAATTCCTGCTACTCCAATCTATAAAAGCAGCTTCATCATGTTCTTGCTTGGGAGGTTCAGAGGTTGTTTCAACGATACTCCAAAGATCTTGAGCCTCCAAATTAGTTTTTACCCAATTTCTCCAATCCTCATAATTATCTTTAACAAGAGCAAACTTTACTTGTTATATAAATGAAAGTGATTGAGCTGAGATTAAGAGGAAAAAGAAAGAAATATAAGCACCTTTATTCAAATTATACTTTGCTTCTAAAGCACTCCAAGCACGTTTTGCCAAGCTAATCTCATTAATATGCGAAAATGCTTTCCATCCGCAAGAATCCCAAATCACCTGTAAAGCCATGAAATTTTTGGCTTCCCAAATTGTAAAAGCATCTTTATCATCCTCTTCGTTAGGATGTTCAGTGGTTGACTCAATAACACTCCAGAGGTCTTGAGCCATCAACTTAGATTTCACACGTGCACTCCAATCCACATAATTGTATATATCCAAAAGAGTTGATGTAGCTTCCATATTTAATCTATTAATATATCAAAAAAGTGTTAGGAAGATAAGGTATAGTCATGGTAGGATTTCCTTCATGGACTTCCTTAAGCTATTTCAGAATCCTAATAGAAATTTACTAATTTTGCATTTTTTTTCTGTTGGATAAAATATCATCGGGAAAAATCTATACCTAAAGTCAAAATACTATCCAATAAAATATACTATTGTCTCTTTGCAATTGAGGTTGTACTCGTCAAAGTTGGTATTATAAAACTAAAATTTTACGGTATTGGGATTAACAACCAACGGCTTCCCCTCTTCATTGCTTCTTCACATTTCAAATACCTCTGCACATTGGAGTTGTCAATCCTTTTATATAAGCCTTTTATTTGTAAAACTTATACTATGCTTGGAATGGACATTTATGGTTAAAATTCACATAAAGTTTTAAATTGAAAACCATATACTGATTTTATAATTTTAGGTTAACAAGATAGTTATTCTAGCTATTCTCATGGCATTTGTTACAACATTTTCAGATACTCAAGATTTAAGTTCAAATACTGTGAATTTTTCTTTATTTTGAAAACTTTGTTGATCACGCTATTATTATCATTTTTATGACCTAGTATCACTATCACTACAATCCTGGATCATCTTGGACATCAACAACACAACAAATCTTATTTATTGTTAAATGATTAACTTTACTATTTCTTACCAGTTTCAATTGCAGACACAAGTAATGGTTCAGAAAAAAAAAAAGCCAAGTCATTGAGTTAAAACCCAACTCCTTAAGATACTAAAAATATCGCTTAAATAATTAAATCCACAATTTCTTCTAATATATAATATCTTAAATAAGATTAGGATGATGTTTTTGACTCGTCTAATGGTTTCCTTATTGTAGTGTGTGTAACAAATAGTTAAGAGACTATTTGTTAATCTCTTAAGAGACTTAAAAAAATATATATATATAGTCTGCCATTATTGCATCTATCACATTCATCTTTAGAGAACCTCACCAAGACTATCTACTGGGTATAAACAAGTTATAGCCAAAGATCATTTTGCTTCATATAAACATAAATCAGTGAAGTTAAACTTCACAATGGACTCCGTTGGTAAACGGATTTAAACAAATAAAAATAAAATAATTACTCACAGGGTTGGACGACTGTGCTTGAGAGATCCACTCGTGAACAAACTTGAAGAAATGATCAGACACGCATACCGTCTAGAAAGGCAACTGCTTCGTCATTTATAAACGAACCGCTACTCCAATGACCTGCAGCTCTCTCCAAACCCAAATCTCAGCCTTCCATAATCAAAAGCTGAGACGGCTCTTTTCTTATGAGGCAGAGGACGCAAAAGCAGATATGCTTGTAGTGTAATTAAAAAATTAAGGAAAACGGAAGAAAAGAAAAGACATTTTGACTAGGGAAAATCCAGGCGTCAATATTTTTAGTTTTTTAAATTTTATTCTATACAACTAACGAGTTATAAGTGGTCTATCATATGTTTCACTGAATCACTGATAAGAAGTTTTATGATTAACTTGCTACTAATATTAGGACCAAGTGATGGTTATTCTCAGTCACAAGATGTTCGTGAGTTAGATTATGACGAGGCTCTCTTTTCCCTAAAGATTACGACTTACTATGAATTAGAAAATTTAAAATATTACTAAAATCTCCCCCAATACCAAGAACAATTCACAATGTCTTTCATACAATATGGCAACTTCAACGTTAAGAAAATTCTATGAACCAGAAAACAATCAAGCTTGGAGAGTCAAGTCTGATTCGTCCATCAAGCTTGGAAAGAGTCGAGCAAAACAATCAACTTTTAGAAACTCCATTACAAGAGAACAAATAGTTAAAGTAATAAAGCATTTTGAATTTATTGAAATATTAGGAATGTTGATGTTTTCTATAGGATGGGGTTCGGATTATCGCTGATTATGTTTTCATTTTCTTCATGCCGGGAAGAACGCAACAACACCAACATTAATATTGAGAAATGAACCCGTAGATATCAGAAAGGTTCCGATAAAAGTCATTAGACGCTTCAAGCTAAAACTGGATCTGTAGATAAAATTCGTTACCTGTGAGTCGGTTGTCCCATCTTCAGATCTGCTTATCCATAAAAACAAACTTTCTGGAAAAACAATAAATTGCTCACAGACAGACTTCTGTAGGAACCCACTTTAAAGCTTGAATCTCCAAAAGAACAAAAAAATCGAGGTCCCTTTTTGTTCAAGGCAAAGCAATTGTGGGTTGAAGGCAAATGGGAAGAAAAGCAAGAAACAAATGTTCAGATGCCAAAGGCTTTAGTGTAGTTCCAATTTCAACTAGTTACAAAGGGGGCCTATATATGGGACAGTACTGTGCAAAGGAATAGCGCGTAACTGTACAAGTACGAACGAATCAACACAAGGACCAACATTCAAGCATAACAAAAAAGGATTGAATATGCTATTCTAAAAAAAGTGGGGGATATCTGCTTTTTCTCATCTGCATTGCTCACAAGAAACCTTGTGGATTGTCCCCCAGGAGGCATATCTCAAAGTCTGGCATTACTTTTGAAGTGTATCAAAGGTTTCACAATACTTTTGTTATTGTTTGACTTGGGCATATCTCACAGTCTGGAATTACTTTCCAAGCGTATCAAAGGTTTCACAATAGTTTTGTTATTGTTTGACTTGGTTATAGAGTTGGAGGTCTATAAGACACTTCTAAAGGTTGGTTAGGAAGAAATCATTTGACACGCAGACTCACCAATTCAAAAAAGCAGAAGAGAAGAATAGACATTGCAGTGTCGAAAATATTGGCTTTTCTTACATTAGATGATGTTGACAATTGGCGGGAAAAAAATTTACATGGTAGCCGTTGTTCCCACCACTCCTAAACTACAATTCCTAGACAGGAAATATATTTGCTGATGGTTTGAGAGGTCTATATGAGGAAATTTCTAAGACACTACTTTGTTTTATATAAACATAAGTTTTCTCATAAGACTTAGACAAATAGGAAAAGTAAGATTGGTTCATACTATTTTTCTATCCCTCAATGTTAAAAGTAGGGTTTCTCTTCTTTTGAAGTTGTAGTTATATGGTTCCCAAAAAGTTCAAGGTCCAGCATATTATATCTATTAGTCTAACATAAACGACGCCTCCTTTAGAGTTAAAGAAAAAGCAAAAAGCAAAAAACAAAACGGAGCCTTGTTCAATTTCTAGAAAGAAAAATCCATTTATAGAAACTCTTTGCAAGGGAATATAATATTTATATTTTAAATAAATCGGGTATTATTGAACTTATTTAAAACAGAAGTAAAATAAAAGGCATTGGCCTAGCAAAAATCTCATCTTCACCCACCACGGAGGTTGGTATAAGTCATTAAGAAAAAAGTGAAAGTTACCTACATTATTTGTTGAAAAATGTATTTATTATTGATACAAAGACATATAATAATTAACACTTGTAGTCTTATCGAGATAAGATAGATGCTTATTTGAATTGCTCCTTTCAACTTTTGATATCTCTTATAAAATAAACTAATAGTCATTAATCTACAATTAAAAAATAATTATCAAAATGACCATCATTTTTATGGCTCCAAAATTTTCATATTTGAAATTCTCGTAAGACATGTGATAAACAATTATAAGTTCACTTAAACGTATATCAATGAACAAGTCTTTATTAAAAGGTGGTCTCTACAAATAAAATTAAAAGTTACTTCCAACAAACAGGAGACCAAGGGTCACCACTTTAACCCATTGGTTGTCTTCTTTGTAATATATAATTGCAGTGCAATTGTACAGAAGCACTGCATGCCTGACCCCCATATCAAATTCCAGGTATGCTGGGGTACTGGGTTCCTGTCACGTCTAAACGGAGCATTGTAAGATAAGAGGAAAGAATTTACTTGAAATCCATTCTCGCCACTTCAGAAAGGTGAAATTTACTGTTCAGGGATAGAAAAATTATCGAAATTAAATGAAGGTCACAGGCAGATAGGTCCCGTCGATAGATCGGTGTTGAAACGTCAAAAGCAGAGATTAGCAGGCCAGACCACTTTCTCGAATTCCAATCAAGCTGTCCTTTGATCCAACTCTACTCTGTCTCGGTTCTGCTTTATGGCCTGCAATCATGTGATGGTCGGGCTGAACGGATTCACGGAGGTAAAAGAAAGTAAAAGACATTTTTACACTGCAAAATCTTTGGCAACTTCGTTTAGACGTCGTTTTCAGCGCACAGTCGATCGGAAAAAATCTACTTCCTTTCCATCCCCACCCTTCCAGGAAAACACAGTTCACTGTTTAATGTGAACTTTGTAGAATCTTCGTTTTTATCCTTTAAAATCCATGCGAAGCTGTCTCACGCCATTAAAATATATGATAAATGTTACTTGTAAAAATTTATAAAAAGTGAAAACCCTCATCTATATCGGTACTTAAATGTGTCTACCTTTTTGAAAATCAACTATGTTTAAAAGTGGTCAAAATTAGGAAATTTTCAAGACACTGGTGGTAAATCAAACATCTATTCATATTGCTTCTTTGTACAATTGTCTTTCTGTTGGCTTTACATCTAGACTTAACTAAATATTTTCAAACCAATATTAGTGATATTTACCAAAACTTCGTTACAAAGGAATTAATAGTTGAATAAAAAGAGCACTGTTTAAATAATTTAAAAAAGAAGGAAAATAAATGGCGTCGGTAGCCAAAATCTCATATTCCACGACCTACGCCACCGTTATCTGATGCAAAGTGCAGCAACGCACCACCATAGACTATCCGATTGGAATTTGCTCAGCAAGAAACGTAAAAACTGGAAATTAGTCCACGAGTCATTATGAAAAAGTAAAAGCTGAGAAGTTTACGATATTGTTCATTGAGAAATCTTTTTTGTGATGGACGCAAAGACAGTCAGTAAAAGCACCGAAGAGAAAAGCAAAGACAATTTCACCGACGAAAATCCTAGCTTCCTGCGTTGGTTGACGAGACCATTCTGCAGTACGACCTCGACCAGACTGTCTGGTTGGAGGGTGGCCAAAAAGAAAGTTACGTCATATCCATCCCCACCACTATCTAGCATGAACTTTAAAGGATCTCCATATTTATTCAAAGTTCATAATGTCCAGAAATTCTTTCAAAAGAATTATCGTTCTGGAAAAGTGACCAACGAGGGAAACGTTTGCAGGATACTTGCTGCGGAGGAAACTTCACAAAAAGAAGTCGAAGAAATTTTCAAAGGAAATTTCCATTTGGTTGTTCTTCAACATGTATTCCAGCGACCGGTAGGATAGAGAGGTTTCCATGGAAATTGTGTGCATGATGGATTCGAAGACCATCGATGGTTAGGAACTGTGCTAGTTCCTATAGGTTTATTCCAAAATATCAATGCGACCTTGTCTTATGGGATACAAACACTCGGTAGACCTTGATAATTAGGACCTTTGCTGCTTTAAATTTTTGTTACATTTTCAGTAAAAACGACCATTTGTCAGACTTGACTTCCTCCTGTAATTCTGCACTTCGTGCATTTTATCACATATAATTTGGCCTAAGTGCTTTTGGAAAAGGTATCGTTATAATGAATAATTGTATAGTAATCATTCTGTTTATGAATCTATGAATAAATGTATAACACTCTGATTTGGATGGGTTTCTACTTGGACAATCATGGAATAACTAATTCTTGGGATCGTTATAAAATTAATCCTAGGGTATAAATGACTTGAAAGCACAATAATGAATTATAAAGGAGAATTCCAGAACTAAATCTCGAATAAAAACTTTTAGATTTTTCAATGAAAGACATGCCAAAAATCTTCATAATAGTATTAGATAAATATTACAATAATCAAATTTGACTAATAGATGATTGGATTAAAATTTATACACTCTAAAGAATTTCTAAAGGGTAAAACCTCATCTATAGCAATATCTAAATTTGTATCTAACATTTTTCTAAATTTTACGAATTACTAATAATAAATAATTAGATGAATTATTTGAAATAATGACATAATAAATTTTTGTAAATTACTGCCCTAAAATCACCAATGGTGAAAAAGTAGTTAGCATCATAAAACTTTCAATGTTGGTTATGGTTAAAGTACGTTCTTTTCTTGTTATATGACATGCATTGTGGCACAAAAAAGTTCAGATCCTTTTTTTTTTTTTTTTCTCTAAGTGGGAGAAAAAGCAAAGATGCATGAAGCAATGGTTACCAATATTTGAATTGTCCATCCTCTAGAATAGCAACAATTTTGAATTAATTTTATTTTATAATCAGGAAATAATATTTCACTTTTCAATCATTAAGATTAAAAGTTGTTTAAAGCTGTTTGTCTTTTATGATAGCATAACAGATTTAATGATCAAAGAAATAAAATTTTCAAATATCTAAAAACACACAAATAGTACTAATAATATTTGATTTTGTTTCATTTAAGCTTTCATTAAGAGTTCTTTACCTAATTATGAGAATTTTTATTTATAAATTATACCCATTTAAAATGAATAAATCCCATATTTTCATAACCAAATTGGTCACAATATTCACAATTGAAAGAAAGGAAAAATAGAACATTTAATGAAGTATCCAATTGAGCCAAGAACGAAGATGGCCACGCATGCCTTCGTATGAAAGTAAGAGACAAATGAATTTAAAGTAAGTCATTCATTCCACTTTCCATTAAATGATCGTACAATTGCAGTGGAATTGCGAAGAAGCACAGCTTGCCGGACTCCTCCGTCTAATCCCACTTTGGTTGTCAGACCAACTTCACGCGTTCGTCGGTGCTTCTTTTTTACCTGCTTCCTATCACGTCGGCACAGCATCGCTGTACCTTTTAATGCTTTTCTTCCATTAGACGGTAATTGATAGGAGAGAATCTACCTTATATCCCTCTCCGCCACTTGAGAAAAGCAAAATTGACAGTTAACTCGAAGATTATGTACAAGAAGTGCATGAATTATCAAAAAGATGTTTCCAACGAATCAACTTTATAAAAAATGGAACTTCTATTTATTACCCAATTGTCTTAAAGCTGGATGGGGAACAATGGGCAACTTGGTCATCCATGTCTTGTTTGAAAATGAGGAGTGCGTTTGGAAGAAACGGTTAAAATGAAAGGCATAAAAACTAAGTATGAAAAAGCTTGGACATAGCTAAGTTTGAAGGAAAAGTAAGTTCAGTGCATATTTTTTAAAGGTCCCACGTTGGCTTTGTACTACGCTAGGCCACTTTCTCGAACTCCGGTCGGGCCGTCCTCTCAGTTCTCCTTGACGACCTGCACCCGTGATGTGGCACTGTATCGTATTCATGAAGATAGAAGAAATGAAAAGACATTTTACAAGCCACCTTCCTTTACACGTTGTTTGACGCGGCTCTTCACGTGATTTCTATCCCCACCTTTTTAGGGAACCACATTTTAGTGTTTAATAGAAATTATAAAAAACTTATAATTATCCGAGTAATAAAATACAATTTCTCAAGTTCGATAGAGACTTCTCCTTTCTTCCATCTACGTCTTCGTGAATAAGTTTATCACAGTGATCAGGTTGGCTAAGGTCTAATCTAGCTACTTTGAACACCAACTTCAAGCAGTTTGCCAGTCCTTCATGACCTTACCACATGTGATGGGATAGCTCGGTTCCCGTTCTACCATATTTATAGAGATCAAAAAAATAAAAAAAATCCTATTAACCGGTACAAAAGAAAAATCTACAGCATATCCATTTCTTGCTATCTGGAAGATGTTTTCAAGAATTAACATTGTGTAGGTGAGTTATTATTATTATAATAATAAATAAATAAATGAATAAATATAATAACAATAATAATTAGCATCACCAAAAAAGTATTCAACACTAAGAAATTTGAAGGGTGCTAAAGTTTTGTTTTGAATGAAAATATTTTGTTGACGATTCCATTCCAGATTAAGTGTTTATTATAAATTATAGAAATGAGTTTGTATTTAATTGTAGATTTTCACTTATTTTTATTTATAACGATATTGAAAAAGAGCTTAATCTTTTATACTATACTTAACATCAAAATAAATTCATATCAACTTAAAACCTAAAGTACTAAATGGAAAAACCAAACTTTTTATAAATAAATTCCCAAAGTTTTAGATTTTCTATGTAAAATTTAATAGTGCAAACCCTTATCTCAAATTACAATTTGGTCGTCCTTCATCTATCACTTTTGTGTGACCTACCTACATATGGTTTCACAAATTGGTTTATATCCTCCAAAAAAGCCCAAATCTTAAATATTAACAGTCTTCAAATCCGTTATTGCTTCTTTTTGCTCTTGGGATGGTGTTGTGGAAGGAAAGTTTAGCTACTTCATTTCTTTAACATGGATCAATGGTTCATTAGTTTTGTCTTTTTGATAAGAAGAGTATTAGTAATTATAATCTTTCTTAATTGTTTTACTTCTTGTGAATTAAGATTAATGCTATTTAAATTCTAATTACCTATCCAATAAAATCAAATATAGGCCATCAAAAGTTCTTTTATTAACTCAAAGGAATTTTATTTCATTGTTTTACCCAAAAGTACGTATTAATGAATAAATGTATACAAATGTGGATCCAATTGTCCAAGTTTATAAAGTTTTGTTGGGATGGTTACTCTGGAATCTCATTAGTTGTCCAAGTTCATGCTTACAAAGTAAATGATCCATAATACTAAATGTAGGAGAACTTCAATTATATATCTTCACATCAAAGGAAATATGATATGAAGTTCGAAAGTTCTTCTAAAGTTACGATAAATTCTCACCTCTACATTCTCCAAACCTTCTTATTATTGTAAAAAAAACATATAAGGAATTGTGCCAAGTAAATATTGAGGTTAAATGGTATGATTTAATATGATTAGGAGAAATTAAAAAACATAACTTCATTGGGCAGCTTATAGGTAGGGATAGCCTTCCTATAGCATAATTGATTTCTCATTGGCTCCCCTCACTTAATCTATTTTGTAATTTTTGTGGTTCTCAATATAAAAGTAGATCACACTTATTTTTCCAATGCACTTGGACTAGCCAAATTTAGAAAAGTATTCTAGCACAACAAAGCTTTCATAAGCACATTGACAATTGGAATTCTGAACTGCAATGAATGATTAAAGCAATTAAGAGAAAGAATTTGGCTGCAAAACTTCTTTCTTAGCATGTATCTATTGTATATGGTCTAAATATATTCGTAGACATTTTTAAAATAAGACTGTTGAAATACCAATTTTGTTGGCTAGAATCAAAAAAATAGTTTGTGAAAGAGTATATCTATTTATGAACATTAAACTTTCTTAAGCAAATTTTTTGTTATGTCATAACTAAAAAATTTCAAATTCAATTTTTCCTTAAATGAATTGTAATGCTAGAATATATCTCTAAGCTTTTGTATTCTCTTATTCTTCGATGAATAAACTAACATATTTACATAAAAAAAATGTGGATCCAATTGGCCTTTATTTGGACCATCATAGAAGTAAAATGGATCTTGCCAATCATTCTTGCACATCAATGTGATGTGCTTGAATTTTCGCACATTGGTTCGACAAATTTGGAAGCAAGCCAATCAACTCAGTGCCTTTGATTAAGTGTTTCAATATTGACGACAATTAAATATGTTCCATAAAAAACTTTCAACTCAACACCACATTGAGCCAGTGTAAACTATTTTTAGGAGCATCAGCACTAGCTAGCCAGTCCATCATCACCAAGCCTCATTGCAATACGTGAATAACACCACTATTCTTCCCGCCACCGTTCGTGCTCGGTAAAACTCTGTATAGTCCCCACGTTTGTAAAGCTTGCAACAAGAATTAGTCGTGTATATGTACATGTCTGATGTTCCTTATAAGTGTCAAGACTTTATGTGTTTTTTCTGCACAAAATCACAAGCAGTTTTGATTTTGGAAATAGCTAGACGGTTCAGCTATAAAGATGGTGGAAGAGATCAAGATAGGATGACCGCTCTTCAGCTTCTCGCACGCGAACATTCAGCTTTTGAAACTGTGCGTACAATGGAAATTCTCAAGGGAAGATCCGGCGCAGGTATGCATGGACTCTATTGTCTTCTAGTAAGGGCCTGGGTGGTCTGTGGGTTGTACGGGAAATTGAACTACCGAAGTATTCTTAACGAGTACAACAACGTTAAATTTTATATAGGAGTGTTGCTGTGACTTAAAAGAAGACACAAAATATTTCCTGTGCTGACTCCGAAAGAAGAAAAACATGATGATATTTACATAAATTCCCATCCCCCCATTTCATCTTGTGATGTCTTCTTGTGTACATTGTAAATTAGAAGTTATGACATTTATTTAGAAAGTACTTTTTAGGATGAAATAATAATTGAAAAGATAATATCAACAATTAATAATATTATTTTCTAGAAGAGTATATCATGAATGGTTCTTTTTTAACTAATGAAAACATTGCCGTGTTCTCTAGAGTAGCAAAACAAGGATAAAAAAGGAAAAAAGAAAAAAAGAAAAAAAGGTGGATTGTCATATCTTAATTGGTTGAAGTTAGAAAAGTGGTGGAAATGGGTTAGTGAAAGTGTATCCTCCAAACAAGCCCAACTCTTAAATACTGATGGTCTTCAAATCCATTATTGCTTCTTTTTGTTATTTGGTCTGCGTTTTAGCATGAAGGGTGGAGCAGAGCCACCTTTTTATTTTTTATAACTCAAATCAATGGTTCTATCAATCTCTTTTTTGTGAACAATTCTTACCAAACATCCAGTTAGATATAGCCGCCGTACAGACTGTAGCACCGCCGCTGCCTTCTTTTTGCTGCAGAACTTGCAGAGGCGTTTTAGGATAGAGATAGCTAACAAAATCGCTATGCCCGTTTTCAATAGCCTTAGCAACTGGGATAGGTTGAACATGGTTGAGCAAGTCCTTATTCTTTTCAAGCATAAGTTCTGCCATCCGACGGTTACCAGCAATAGTTGTGTTATGTAGAGCTGCCCAACCAATATCATTTTCCATTTCTAACTCTTCTTTCGACGTTAGCTTCACCAACTCCTCCACCACATGCTTATGTCCCACATCCACCGCAATGTGAAGAATACTGTCGCCCAGAGATGTGATTTTTGTTGTCAGTGCATCAGGATTATTCTCAAGGAACAGATTTGTGGCGTCCCAATCTCCACGTCGTACGGCCTTAACCAAGGCAATATGCTTAGCCCAGACACTTTTGCCATTCCCTGCCAAGTTTTTCTTTGTTTTTAAAGAAGGAAATGAACAATCTGACTTCTACTTGTCACGTCTGACTAAGTGTATATATGCCAAGTCAGACATATATAACTATCTCTATAAGTTTAAACAAGCTCCAAAGAAATGAAATGAGAAGTTTGATCCATTTATTTAGGCTTATGATTATACAAGAACAGATGCTAACTATAGTATTTGTCAGAGAGATCTATGGCACTAAATTTGTTATTCTTCTGCTGTTTATAGATGATACGTTGATAGTGGGATAAGGAGTTCAGGCAACTAAGAGTTTGAAGGTAGGTATGTAGAGGTCATTTAACATGACGGACCTAGACAGAACTTGACAGATTCTGAGTTTGCAGATTCTTAGTGATTGGAGAGGTGAGAAACTACGGTGATCTCAAGAGAAGTTTGTTTAGTTGAACCTGAGCAGTTTAATATAGAGTATGCTACACAGGTTGATGTTCCTTTTGGTTATGACTTAAAACTGGATAAGGAGAATTACCTTTCTACCAAGGAAGAGCAGGATTAAATGGTAGTTATTCTTTACTCTTCCACGTTGAGAGTTTTTTGTATGTCATGGATTTTACATGGCCAAAAATTGCTTAGGTAGTACTATGTCTTATCATCTTTCATGTTAATCTTGTCAATGATAATTGGGAGGCAATAAAAGGAAAAATAAGATAACAGATCTTCGTCTACAAAGAAAAAAGAAAGAAAAAGAAAAAACTACTATAAACCCATCTTTTGGGTATAAATTTAAGCGTTGTGATATCTATTCTATTATAGTAGATTGAGTGGATTTATTCTATAATTTTTCTGTATAAAGAAGAATTTTTTTAGTAAAATTTGACTTGTTCCAGTTGGTTGCTCCCCTAACTTCTAGTTAGTTGTTTGTGTGATATTTTACTTCTACTTTACAATCAGAAATGAAACTTATCTCCAGAATAAATTGGGCTTTTGGGTGTTTAGTTTATAAGAGGATAGAATTCAAAATACAGATCATGCTTTACTATCTTTTATATTTAAGTGTAATATGATTTTGTGAGGTTCTATTTTTACCATAGATTGAAAGATTCTTTTCGTATACATTTGATGCATTCTTATGTATTACTTTCTTGTTTTTAATTATTTGTCACTTGATTTTTTTTACTTATTTGTTAATTTTATTTACATGAAGATGATAGATTAGCCCAACAATTCTAAAGGGTGACTGGAGTCATATCTCAACGCCCCGGCCAGCCTAAAATAAAACTAAAAGCTTATCAGTGGAACATGAGAATCTTTTCACCGCCAAATTTAACAAAATATCTCCATTTAGTTTTAGTACCGTCAAGGACCATATGAAGGCTTATTTGACTAATAGTGTGGTAAGAGTTGTCACTCGCTTAATGATCATGGGATCATTTCCGCCATTACTATGTCCCCCATACTTTCCCTTGTTATTTTTCTATGGTGTTACCATAACTTTTTTATTAATTAGTTTATCCTGTAAAATGTTTAGGCACGTGCATTGCTTAGAGTATGAAAAAGAGAGATAAAGACTTGTGCTCATACAAGCAACATAAGTGAGATCTAGAGGCTTCCAACCTCTATTTTTTCTTATTCTTAGTTTATTTTTGAAATTTGTTGTAATACTGGAGAATGCTCCTATGCTTTTGTATATTATCTTTTATTAATGCAACTTATATTAAAAACCCCCCAAAAAAAAAAAAGACTTGTGGTCATACCATTTTGCGTGCCATACTTTTTTGACAGTTCATTCCATGCAATTTGTGGCGAACTGGTTCCTTTAATCTCAGAGAACGCTTTCCATCCGTAAGATTTCCAAATCACTTGTACAGCTTTGAAATTGTTGCTACTCCAATCTATAAAAGCAGCTTCATCATCTTCTTGCTCAGGAGTTTTAGAGGTTGATTCAACAATACTTCAAAGATCTTGAGCCATCAAATAAGATTGCACCCAATCACTCCACTCCTTATAGTTATCTTTAACAAGAGCAAACTTTACTTGTTATATAATGAAAGTGATTGAGCTGAGACTGAGAGGAAAAAGGAAGAAAGATAAGAACCTTTATTCATAGTATCTGGCATTTTATACTTTTCTTCCAAGCATGTTTCGCCAAGCTAATCTCATTAATACGAGAAAATGCTTTCCATCCGCAAAGAATCCCAAATCAATGAAAGCAATGGCAAAATGACCTCGTGAACTCTATTTTTGTATTGCAAGAAAAATGTATATACAGTTTGATTCAATCTCTTTTTATAGAGCCGCTTGAGGGTATAACGGACTTAATACAATGGCTTTCGGTTAAGTGACAGTTTAGCAGAATAACAGTTTTGTGGTTAAAGTGGTTAGGCTGACTTGGCATGCTGATCTGGATGATGACATGGCAGTGTGGTCGTTGCTGATGTTTCATTAAGAATATCCCCCGCCTGTTTATCTTTATCACGTTAAGATACAGAGGTTTCCATAGAAATTGTCTGCATGATGGATTCCAAGACCATCGATGATTAGGAACTGGGCTAGTTCCTATAAGTTTATTCCAATATATCAATGCTACCTTGTCTTATGGGATACAAATACTCGGTAGACTTTGATGATTAGGACCTTTGCTGCTTTGAATTTTTGTTGTATTTCCAGTAAAAACAACCATTTGTCAGACTTGACTTCCTCTTGGTAATTTTGCACGTATGTATTTTACCACACATAATTTTGCCTAAGTGTTTTTGGCAAAGGTATCATTATAATGAATAATTGTATAGTAATTTACTTCATTACTTTATCAAAAAGATAGACAACTATGAATAAATGTATAACACTAGGATATGCATGGCTTCTATTTTGACAATCATAGAACAAACTAATTCTTGGGATTGTTATAAAATTAATTAATCCTAGGCTATAAATGACTTGAAAGCACAAAAATGAATTATAAAGGAGAATTTCAGAACTAAATTTCTAATAACAATTTTTAGATTTTTCAATGAAAAACATGCCAAAAATATACAGAATAATATTAGATAAATATTAAAATAATAAATTTGAATAATATATGGTAGAGTAAATCTAATACTCTCTCAAGAATTTATAAGGTAAAAACTCATCTAATTTTTTTGAAATTTCACAAATTACTAATCATACATAATTAGATGAATTATTTAAAATAATTATATCATAAATTTCTGTAAATTACCACCTTAGAATCACCAATAGTGAAAAAGTAGTTAGCATTATAGATCTTTTATGTTGGCTATAGTAAAAGTAAGTTCTTTTCTTGTTATCTGGTATCATTGTGGCACAAAAAGTTTTTTTTTTTGGAAAAAGAGAAGATGTATGAAGCAAAAATTAGAGTATTTGAATTGTCCATCCTCTAGAATAGCAACACTTCTGAATTAATTTTGTTTCATAATCAGGAAATAATATTTCACTTTTCAATCATTAATATTAAAAGTTTTTTAAAACTCTTTATCTTTCATGATCAAGTAATTAATTTTTAATATCTATAACATAACAAATTTAATGATCAAAGAAATGAATCCTTCAAATATCTAAAAAGTACACAAATAGTACTAATAACATTTGATCTTGTTTCATTTAAGAGTTCTTTTCCTAATTATGAGAATTTTATTTTATAAGTTATATCCACTTAAAATGAATAAATATCATATTTTTATAAATAAATTGGTTACAATATTCACAATTGAAAGAAAGGAAAGTTGGAACATTTAATGAAGTATCCAATTATGCCAAGAACGAAGATGGCCACACATGCCATTTTCACAGTGCAATTACGTAGAAGCATAGCTTGTGAGCCAAAACGCAGAAGTCTGTTGGCATGGTGGGCTTAATACCATTTAAGGATTCTAACATTCCATCATGCTCCACAACCAACACTCCGGCAACCCACTCCACATTGGGCCCATGCATTTAGGTGCCCTTTTGGTCCATGACGTTTTTTGCTAGGTAGTTGCCCCCCTATGGTTTGGTTGCAATACCAAATATTATGAACCCAACCATTAAGCCAAAAGGCCTAAGCCTATTGGCATAGTGGGCTCAATACCATTTGAGTACTATAACATCGACATAACAATGTTGTACATTTTCTTGCTTTCCTTAAATAGATGACACTTGATAGGAAAGAATCTACCTTATATATGTGTCCACCACTTGGGAAAAGCAAAATTTACAATTAATTCAAAGATTATCTACAAGAAATGCATGAATTATCAAAAAATGTTTCCAACGAATCAACTTTATAAAATATGAAACGTTTGGTTATTACTGTTGAAAGTGGTATTATCCCACATTAGAAGTGAGAGGATGGGCTTATAGTCTTATAAGTAATGAGAATTTTTCACCTAATACCTTAAGGTTTTGGGATGATTCCTCACACTTTAATATGGTATCAAAGCAGTTTTAGTGAGTTATGTCATATATATTGTTCCTCCTTGCTTAGTTGGTACCATTCAGGTGTAGATGTATCTCCACGTTGGAGATTGTTTCACATCAATTTCCCATGGCTGTGTTAACGGCTTTATTAGTAGTGGTATTTCTACTCCTTACAAGGCCTTTTAGGGAGATAGGCTTGCTTCTTATATAATATCAAAGTCAAAGATAGGCCTATGCTTCATAAATCTTAATGCCCAAAAGTTGGGCTTCAACCCACTTGTAATGCTTATGTTTGCATTCAAGTGAGAGGAAGTGTTGTCCCACATTGAAAGTGAAAGGATGGGCTTATGGTCTTATAAGTGATAAAATTCCCCATCTTAAGATTTTGGAATAGGCCCTTACACTCTAATAATTACACTATTGTCTTAATGCTGGATTTAGAACAATGGGCAGCTTAGCCATCCATGTCTTGGTTTGAAAATAAGGAGTGCATTGTGAAGAAGCGCTTTTGGAGAAGCAAGTTAAGTAAAGATTTTCCTTTTTAAAGGTCCCAAGCTAGCTTGGTACTACGTCAGGCCATTTTCTTGAAATCCTATCAGGTTGTCCTTTCAGTTCTCCTTGATGTCTTGCACCCATATTGTGGGACTTTTTAATATAAATTATAAAAAAATAAAATTATCCATTAAATTATATACAATTTCTCAACTTCGATGAAGGCTTCTCCCTCTTCCTTCCTCGTCTTCGTGAATACGTTTATCACAGTAATCAGGTTGGCTAAGATCCAACTGGCTGTCTTTAAACACCAACTTCATGCAGTCAATTAGTACTTTATGAGCTTCCCGCATAAAGTTTGCTTGGATGATAGGAGGAATTAAGTGGTGTAGCTGCCATTTTTGGGCAAATTCTCTTTATTTAGCCAAGAAGTTCGATCATCTTCCATTACTTTGCGTGATACCCACGTCCTTCATGATGACATACCTTTAATTTGTGTGAACCCACAGTGTATGGTTTGGTAGATGGTTTCTATCCTCCAAACAAGTCCAGCCCTAAAATATTGATGGTCTTCAAATTCGTTACTACTTTCTGTTGTTGGGTCAGCATTGCGGTATCCAAGGTTTGGCAGTCTCTTTGCTGTGACACAAAGAGCATCAATAGTTACGACCTTTATTGGTTGTATGAAGGTTTAATGTTTTGATGGGACAACTAATAATAATATAACAGAATAATAAAGGAAAACTGAAAAATCTACGTTGTCTTGTTGGTATATTAGACTTGAACCATTTGTGGAAGCGAAACCCAATCAATCCTATCCTTTAATGATTAGCCCTTTCTCACAAGTAACCACCGGACTTTGCAAAGCATTTTGATTAAATATTCACAAGTTTCAAAATCTAATGCACGTGGGGAAATGTCACACAGTTTTTAGCTGTAGAATAAACTCAATTTCTGGTTCTTATTGTTAACAAATGCTACTATGCTGCTATCAAAATTTTTATAATTATCAGAAAAAAGTAGTTCTGAACAATCAAATGAAAAGAGTTATGTGGTATTACTTAGTTTCGATAAGAAATTCAATGCTTCTAGCTCACTTCATTTGCTTCAACACAAGCTTAGTCCATTTTAGCACCTCTTCCGGATCTGTCCGCTTCCATTCCCGGGGGAATTGCTTATGCTTTGTGAATCTCATTGGTTATCTTAAACTACCAACAAATATTACTCACTACTACACAAACTCGTCAGAAATGACACTCTTCACTACCAAATGGTAAATAGATTACAGAAAGATGCATTCAATGTGGCAAGTCCACACAATACAAAGATGATTCAGTCCACACAAATGGTATCCAATCGGAAAGTATCTTTTAAGACAACAAAAAATGATGATGCCCATGTTAGGAATTTGTAATTTTTAGTGAAGGTGAAATGACCTTCGTAACCCCAGAGATATTTGGATTAGAATAGGTGATGAAGGGTAATATTGTAAATACCCTTCTTAGGTCATTTAACAGGTAGGAACAGGAGAGAGAAAAGAGAGTTTGAGCGTGAGATTGCAAGAGAGAGAGTGAGACTGCATAGCAGTGTGTTGCTGCTGTGCGGGTACTGTAGCAATCTGGCCAGCTCTCCGATGAGCTTATCTTGTACTCTAGATGTTCCTGATGAGAAGGAGAAGGGGCTGTACAACGGTGACAGTGGACGTAGGCATACTTGGCCAAACCACTCTAAAATATGGTGTCCTCTTTATGTGTGTGCGCCTAGATCTTTATTTCCGTATAAAATCATGTGATGGTGGTTCTTGTTGGTGTGCTTCCTTGGATCCTAGCTCTTAGAGCTTTTAACAAGAACCTAACAAGTGGTATCAGAGCCCTGGTTGATGGGTTTCAGAGCTAGAAGTAGTGCACAGGTTTAATGGAGCTTTGGTTTTGAAGCTTGAAGAATCACATGATTTTGAGCTAGATCAAGCTAGATCGGCACTTGTAAAGAGGTAAATGACTTCTCTTGGTGTTTTCTTAAAGATTTAGCCTTAGATCAAAGGTTTTTTTGAGGTGTTCTTGAGTAGGTTTGGAGGAAACCCATCTCAGACTTATTTTAGCTCGAAATGGTGGAAAGAAGTTATTTTTGGAGAAACAGAGGCTAGATCTAGAATCAGGGTGTCGAGATCTACAAATCTGGAGATTTTCATAAAAAATGGTGAAAGTAGGTTGCCGGACAGCCGTCGTGGGCGAAGTGCAGACCGGGTCGTGTAACCCAGTTTGGGACCCGAATAGAGAAGTGCAGATCCGGGTTTGTAGCGGACCAAATCAAGCACGCAGGGCTGATCCAGTGTGAACGGATCGGGCGCGTGCCTACACGCGCGACACAGCGGATCGGTGAGATTGGGTAAGGCGCGAGCACTACACGTGCGAGCGAGCTGCGGGTCGGAGAAGACCCATGGATCCGAGTATGGTTAATGGGTCGAGTCCAAGTCAACGGGTCGGGAGGATCTGGTACGGGCTCGGGTTATGGATCTGGATCGGGTCAGGTGTTGAACGGGTCAAGGATTCGAATTATGGGCCGGTTTGAGCCCAAATTGTGCAGGTTGAGAAATTAAGCGGGTTGGGCCCAAGCCCATTGGAGACGGGCTTCAACAAGCAAGCCAGAATGTTAGGCCGGGTACAGGCCCAACTCCACTGGGTCGGGCCGAGTGTCGGGCCGAGATGCAAAATGGGTCAAGTGTGACCCGAATTACGTACTTGTCGGATCGTGGATGAACAGCCGAGACAACTTTGGTGGATCTGCGGTGATTGACGGCGATTGGGAGCAAAGTGATGCTGGCCAAGTGATCTGTCGAAGATTACGGTTTCATCCCTGGTGTCGGATCGGTAAACGGCGGTGGTGTGTGGCCGGAAAAGCCAGGTAGGGTTGCGGGTTGCGGATGTCGCAGATGGCGGCAAACATCCAGCAACCGGCGACGGATCGAAAAATCCAAGGTTTGGGGATGATGAATCGGCCTAACAGGAGATGTTTAGCGGCGAAGATCTGCCAAAAAAGTGGCTGAAAACGGCAGAATCAGCGCTAGGGTCGCTGCGAAGGTCAACCCGCTGGTACAGTGTCGAGCGCGTGAGATGCACGCGTGCGACTACGCTGGGTGCGTGACGTACACACACGTGAGGCGCGTGAACGCCACGCGCGGGCCAAAAAATTCTCAGGTATTTTTAGCCACTCTTGGACAGATTTTTTAGCAATGTTTAGTGGTATAATTGGATCATGATTCCGAAGTTTAGAGAGGTTCAAAAATGCAATTTTTGGAGAACCCATGTTTGAATGTGGCTAGGTTCTAATTTGTTTTGGCATTGAGGGGTTGGTTTAATAGGCCATCAAGGATGACAAAGATGGAGTTTATAGCATGATATTGCTTGGTGCCTTTGTCTTGATTTTTTCAATGCTAATTATGGCCACGTGATTAAGAGTGTCTTTGCTAGTTTATTAGTGGATTTCTTTGAATTGGATTGCTCTGGTTTATGATATACTCTACTGGATATATGGGATCTACTGGTCATGTGTTTGGTCAGAGGATGATTCCAAAGGTGAAGGTCAATTTTTCAGGGGGTTGAGAACTACGCTCCTGAATGGGGATATAAGAGGTGTTCTTCGTCCATTGCCTTCGATGTTGTCTTTTGACAAGAACGAAGATGATATAGTCTGTTTATTCTGCAGTTCTTTAGGAACTTATTGGCTATGGGATTAGCTATAAGATTCCAAGGTGGAGGCTGATATAGGATTTGAGGGGGAGAGTGCTCTTCATCCGGAGCTTCCGAATACATTGTCGGTTGGACAATGGCGAGCAGAATCAGACAAGGATTATGTGAGATCAAAGGCAAGAAGTAGAAGAAGGAAATCTCTAGTGTTGGTTTCATGCTATTGAGATTTGGAGATAGCAAGACATTGAGGAATCATTGATGGACTCAGGATTAGAGTCATTTTCTCAGAGAATGTTGGATTTTCTTGGAGTGGTTACACTGCATATGTGAAAAAGATTAGAAATTTGTTTTTCACTGGTTTGGATTCCACATGATTGGATTGGTTGGTTGACTTGAGTGAGACTCAAGGGATTCGGGGTGTGCTAGACCCCAAGGACTTGATAAGGCTAGATATTGCCCATGGAGCAGACATGAGTCGCAGAAGCATACATGAGTTAGGATATAATTCTTTGCAGTGAGATATGGACACGGGTACTAACCCTATGGTGGTTGGTGTACTACCGATTGCTTTGTAGTTGGCTTATTGACTTGATTAGCGGCATTAGCTATTGTCGGAGTGGTGTTATCCACAGAAGCCCAGAGATATAGCTGTGGTGGCAAGGGTTAGAGTGTTCATGAGGTCATAAAGTTTTCCAAGGGAGCCAGATTAGAAATTCTAATAGACCGTTCGAGGATAATGCACTTTTCAGCAAGGATGCCCTTCATTGGTGATGGAGGAAGAGCTTGAGAATCTGTGGGGGAGACGTCTCCCGATGTAGCTGATGTGCTTATCAGGATGGTGGATTGATGTTGAGGGCATGCTCAACAGTTGGATGGCTCAAAGGTTATGTATGCGGCATTTCACCTATTGTGCAGGGATGTTGCACTAATTATTTCAAATTAGGGGGAGAATTGTTAGGAATTTGTAATATTTAGTGAAGGTGAAATGACCTTCCTAACCCCCAAGGATATTTGGATTAGAATAGGTGATGAAGGGCAATATTGTAAATACCCTTCTTAGGTCATTTAACAGGTAGGAGCAGGAGAGAGAAAAGAGAGTTTGAGCGTGAGATTGCAAGAGAGAGAGTGAGACTGCACAGCAGCGTGCTGCTGTTGTGCGGGTACTGTAGCAATCGGCCAGCTCCCCGGTGAGCTTATCTTGTACTCCAGATGTTCCTAATGAGAAGGAGAAGGGGCCGTACAACGGTGACAATGGACGTAGGCATACTTGGCCAAACCACTCTAAAATATGGTGTCCTCTTTGTATGTGTGTGCCTAGATCTTTATTTCCACATAAAATCATGTTATGGTGGTTCTTGTTGGTGTGCTTGCTTGGATCCTAGCTTCTAGAGCTTTTAACAAGAACCTAACAGCCCAGACCTCTTTTCCAAAGGCTTAATCTTAATCTCATGACTAAACCCCAAAGAGTAATATGGTCATCCACCTTTGCCCCTTTACTCTCACAATAATTCCTATTAGTCTGTTGATGAGCAATGTTTACCACCATGTTTGATTTCAATCTACTCTTTTCTCTTGGGGTTTGCAATATGCAACTCAGCTGCATTTGATGTCTACACAACCTGAGTCAAGATTTATATAGCTTTTCTGCTTCACTGAAAATTTTCATAGAGATGAAGCCAACGATCATATTGTTGGTATGGACAAATTTAAGTAGCAAAATGAGAAACTCTATGTTTATTTTCGGGTGCAAAACCCAATAATTATTAGTCTGCTTTTCACATTGTCAATTGTTCAGATGGAGCTACAAATTTTAAATTCTTTTTCATGTTTCCTTCATCATTGGAGAGTCTTAGAGGCCAGTACTACGATGATGACAACAATCCATCTGTTGCAACAAGCAGCAAAGTTGCTAATGCAACTAATACTTCATAGTTGATTTGATCACATCCAATATCTGCATTTTCAAGAGGAATAGCAGAGATACATCAACAAGAATGGCCTATATCTGGGCAAGATTTAAGCGCATGGAAAAGATATAAAAGGCCAACCTTGTTCTTTGTTGGCATATAGAATGGTTCAAAAATAAACAGGAATGGGGTGTCCAGTCCACATACTCTGGCCATGGCAACTTCTAACTGTAAAAGGCAAACTGTCTAGTGATTAATTCATCCAAGTTCTAGGATATCAACTCAAATTCCCAATTTTTTAGTCTTCTTTGTTAATCAAAGTTCTTCAAGTGGTATTTTCGCTTCTCAACACAAAGTAAATATAAATCATGTAACTCTAATGTGCCATGATTTGACTTAAGATAAGTAGAAAAATAATTAACTAGTTAACTAAACTAATGGGCAATGAATAAATAAGGAATAAGAGAATCCAATGATGTAACTTAATAAGTCACCTTAGAGATGGAAGAAGGAAACCTAGTGATAAATTTAAGAAGTTAATATAAATTTATTTCTAGAATCTGGCCAAATTTGAAATAAAGAAGTCAAGAACATCAAGCAATCCTATAAATTGAGGATTTTAAGAGATGACAAACTTTTAAAAGGTAATGATAGCTTTGTTACTCTCAATTAAAAATTATTAAATAAATCATATTACAACAATATTTAAAAACTTTTTACTGTTTTGGATAACTATAATACCAATATTTTAATAAATTCCAAATAGTTTCAGAATTTCAAGGAAAAGGGGAACCTTAGACAAATTTTCACAATATTGAAGACTTAATTCCTTAATGTTTGGGACTATGTTAAAGTTTGGTGTTTCAATTAAGTTTCAATTCAATGTACTTTATGTTGTCAAAACTTTCTTAGAAGCAAATAAATAAATAATAAAGTGTGGTAAATGGGAAAAAAATGAAGAATAATATATGTTTACAAAAGCGAACATGTTACATTTCATCTATCCATTACTTGATTTCTATTTATAATATCTTATACCCGAGATGCTATGAAGTGGTCGTATCTTATTGTATTAGCTAGTTGAATTACATGTGATCTTTAAATTATTTGGTCTCTTGCTCTACAGTAGATATGTTTGATATTAGCATGGTAATGACCTAGAATCAAAATGAGGGATGCCTTTCAAGGCTTGCATGCTTGGTGGTGTGATTAAACTCGACTTGGTTATTTGGGCTTGTTTGGTTCAAGTTTAGCTCCTCATTGCTTCTTGAATTTGTCCTCTCCAACCCCATCCTTAATTGTGTTTTTTTTTAGTAAGGGCTCTCTGCTGGACCGCTCAAACAAGGTACTTACGCTAAAACATGTCCTGGTCATTCAAGTTTAGTTTCCCAAAACATTTAATACTGATGTGTTAAACATGTTCTCGTTAGTCTAATTGCAGTATTTTAAAACATTTGGTCTCGGCAAACTGGGTCTTTCCAATTAATTTGAAATTTGAAAATTTTCCTACTTTTATGTACTTGTATTCCATATGATTATTTTATTTTTTTTGTGTGTATTGAATGTTTACCCTTTGTTTTCCTTAGGATTTCGACAAATAATGTTGTTGAAACCAAGCATGGAAAGGCCCTAACTTTGTATCAGAAAGCTTTGTGTGGGCTTACCGCTGGTGCTATTGGAGCTTTCGTTAGTGGTCCTGCAAAATGCCTTCCTTGTGCTGTACAGTATTGTTGCCGATGAGGGAGTTTTGGCTCTCTGGAAAGGTGCAGGACCTACTGTAGTGAGAGCGACGGCATTAAACATGGGAATGCTTGCCTCCTATTATTAAATTGTTGATTTTTTCAAGGATTTCCTTCGTTTTGGTGAGGCTGCTATGGTAATGGTTAAGATTCTTTGGAAGAAATATCGATACTCATTCGTGCTAAAACTTCAATGTTGATATTTGTAGTTTGTTCCATGAAAGAACACTATATTGTTAAAGCTTTAGTGCATAATTGTAAAATGGACTGCTTATTGAATAACTCATACTTCATTAGGTGGCAAATTTGGTACTGTGGAAAACTTGGGGTTCATATATTAGGGATAATTCTCTTTAACTACGTGAAGGATATATAAAGCTTATTTTAAGTTGTTTCAAATGGACTGAAGCATTTCCTATTTCAATATTAGATATTTTTGGAGGTTTATTCTATGAAATTTCAAATTTCCTTCAAATTTCTATGGCTTTGTTCTTTTAACCTTTAAGTTCCAGGGAGCCATGGGAGAGTATGTTTAGGGATATTTTATATTCCTTTTCCAGCACTTTATGTGCTTGTGTGTGCATTCTGACGTATTATGGTTAGCTATTTTTTCTGGCCTTAAAATTTTATTTTCCTTTTGTTGTTATAGATGCTTATTGCCAATAACATGGCAAGTCCGCTATATATCATGGATACACTGTCATTAGTTGCTATAAAAGAAATTTTAGCATGTCTTGCACGTCTCCCTTTTTTCGTTAGACAATGCCCGTTGACTAGCTTTGATTGGTTTGGCTAAAGTGGAATATGAGAGTGCTACGTTTAACATGCTTGTTTAACAAATTGAAACTTAATTAGTAGTGTTTCTGATCATTATTTGTGAAGTAAACATGCCTAATGGCAAAGTTCTTTTTAAAGTGTACCATTGGAAGCATAAGTAGAACTCTATAAGTTAGCAGGAATTAGACTTGATTCATTTCAGCCCACGTCCCCACTTGGATTGGACAATGCTCAAAGTCCGATGAGGACAAATTTATATGTTCTTTTGGCTTGACCTGACAAATAGCTTAATTCTTAGTCAAAAGAGCATGCAGAAGCTTGAATGACCTATCAAATAATCTCAAGCATTGTCTAAATAGACTTCACATTTTCATTTTCATCTAAATTTTTTTTGATATAATCTTGATGCAAGGAATTCTTGTTTTACTCAGCTATTGTATCTTAAATGTTTGATTGCCATGTGTTAAGTAATTGGCTTTAACTTAAAGAAATATTCTTTTTCTTTGCTTTGATTAATCTCTTGATGCTCCCTTTTTTCTTCTCAAGAGCTAGTACCATTCCAAGATTTTGTCAAAACCCAAGTTTAGAAGATGCAACCTAATGCTGAAGGGCGACTCCCTTACTTTGGATCTTTAGATTGTGCTCTGAAAACCTTGAAAAGTGTAGAACCTTTGAAGTTCTACACTTGATTTCTAGTACATTGCGTCACAAGTACTCCGTGTGTCATGGTACTCTTAGCTTAGGGGTATACATGCACAAATGTGCATATTGTAGTTCAGTTCTATCTTTTTTTAATTTTTGGTGAAAGGTCAAATTATATATCACCTGTAAAAAAATTTACAAGATTGTTTGATTACAAGATATCATCATCTAAGCTCAAATATTACACTTGGAAAATTCCAAAGCTCTTTTAAAAATTTATTACAATTTGTAAGCTTGACTCCTCTGGTAGATGAAATCTTCCCTCTCACATCCTTCTTGATTTTAGTAATAATGGTTGAGTTTTCTAGACTTGTATTGCTGAATCTTATTCTATTCCTTTCGCTCCAAATGTGATACAATACGACCTTGAAAGATATACTAAGCAAAGTTGCTGCAAAGCTCTTCCTCTTAACAGTCTTGATGATCCAACATATTTCAGCTCTCCAGTATTCAATTCTTCGAGTTAATCCATTCATGCCTAACAAAGCCTTCCAAATGTAGTTTGTGAACCTACATTTAAAAAATAAATGTTCTTGTGATTCTTCTTCTTGTTGGTAGAGGTTGCATTGTAGATCCACTGAACTATTCCATTTAGCCACCCGATCTGCTGTGGATAGTTTGTCTTTTAAAATGATCCAATAGATAAAATTATGCTTTGGTACTCTTTCTTTCCAAACAAGTGTTGCCCATTTAGCATCTTCTCTATTCTCTCTTAGTACTACATAACTTTTGGCAATATTGTATTCTGAGTCCGTCACTAGTTGTGTGAGTTCACTTCTTACTTGTAAAATATTCCTGAACTCCAAGCTAGTGATCCTTTCATCTCAACTTCTAATACATTCTTTTCCTTCAAATTTTCTGTTATCATCCATTTAACCCATAAAGAGTTTGAATTGGGGTGCACAAGAGACCATAAGAGTTTTCCAATTGCCGCCTTATTCCAAGTGTGAATGTCTATCAAACCTAGTCCTCCAGAAATTTTAGGCCAACAAACTTCTTTCCATGCCACTTTCGTTACACATCGTCCATTAGATTTACCTGTCCAAAGGAAAGTTCTAATCTTTTTTTCAATTTCATAAAGAGTCTATTTTAGTAATAGAAAAATTTGCATCCAATATGTTTGCAATGAGAACAAAACACTTTTTGCTAGCTGCAGTCTCCCCCCATAACTAATATGCTTAGACTCCCAACCTTCAATTCTTCTCAATATCTTTTCTGTCAGGATAGTATAATCTAGGTTGGAGAGCCTTTTAGTAATCAATGGCACTCCCAAGTATTTTATAGGAAGTTGGCCTTCTTGGATAGGAATATGATCAAGTATTAGAGCCTTTTCTTGTTCAGACAAGCATGAAAAGAAAATTTGACACTATTCTGGATGCATCTTCAAACCTGTTATATCTTCAAACTCTTGCATAGCATCTAGTAAACACAATATAGACTCAATATCTCCATGAGCAAACAAAAAGAGATCATCAGCAAAGCATAAATGAGTGATCTTTTCTTTAGCGCATTTCCAGTGAAATTTAAACCTTTTAGAAGATACTTTCTTTTATATAATTCAGTTCTATCTTGTAAAAGCTAGAATTACTTATGGGTCTTGCATTGTTTTTAATTTAGTTTCTAATTCTTGGAAGTTTGCTTTTATGTAGATGACATGTATTTTCCTCATGCAAATACAAATATGTAAGGATACTTGCAGAAGCAAACCATCAACGAGAGCTAAGAGAAAACTAAAGGCAACCTTCTCGGTTTGGATGGTGAGAACGGCACAAGAACTGGATAAGGCATTTGGCATATGTATTTACCGTCTCAAAGACAAAAAGCCATACATACGATCTTTTCGTAGCAGGGAAAAGGAACTCGAGAGTGCAAAAGGGAAAGTTTTCAAGGAAATATACATTGTGAAAAAGTTGAAAGTGGTAATTTAATCTAAAATTTAGTTATGTGGCAAGGGTCAAACAAGTTGGATATTTAAACAAGTAAGCAATTCGCCCACTCTTAGCTCTTTGACAATGAGTAAACATATGTTAGTTTTGGGCAATTTCAAGAGATTGGCCCCTCCACTAAGGGCCAGCCTTTCATTTGGTTTCTATATGTATCTTAAAAATCTATAACACATTAATCACATGATGGCAAATCAGTTCTAAGACAGTGACAGTGACATAGATAAGATAATTTCCCTATTATGTGATACTTTATTGTCTACTCTTCATATTTTCAACACTTATATCATCTAGTTCCTAGTTTTGTCAGATTAGATACATAATCAGATATACTTTATTTTCATACCAATGTCACTTAACTCCTCCCACATTATAATTGTGGTACTTATATTTAATTAGATAAAATAATTCATTTATTTTCTTAAAAATTCAAGATTTATGTCATTTAATTTTTAGTTTAGTGAAATTACACATCATTATATATGCTTTATTTTAAGAGTTTAATGTCATGAAGCTTTGCATACATTAAAATATAACCCTTTTAATTATATTTCATCTCATTAACTAAGAGTTAGGTCGCTCTTTTTCTAAGTGGAGGGGCCAAAATAAGATATCTTTTACGTACCTGCAGAAAAGGAGAGTAACCAGAGAAAAGATTACCGGAAAACTTTAGATTAGAGTCAAATGGCTGAATATGTATTGTATTTCTCGATGATTTCCGTACACAGGATGGAGGAGAATTTGTACAAGTGGCCAGATTAATTACTTGGTGCCGCCTAAGGAAAGTGCTACCGGAGAAGGAAAGAAAGTCCGGCTAGGATTCACGGCCAAACTTACTCCGGCGTGCACGTGCCCTCGTTTTTGGGATGTTGGGTTATGTGTGCAGGTGTACACGTGGCGTGTGATTGGATTGCTGGAGCTAATGTAGTGTCCTGTTGGACGTTAGGGGCTGACGTGTCTGCACGCGTGTGAGAAGGACAGTGCCTGGCATCTGTTGTACTATGTGGAGCATGTCCCAGCACGTTGGTGAGGATACGTGGCATTTGTCGAGTATGTGCTGGCTTATCCAGGATGCGTACTGCGGAAGTCAACTATCAAAATTATCAAGTTCGATTGAGGAAGGGTTTTAAAAGGCTGTTTCTAGCAACCAATATAAATCTGAACTTTCTATTATATGCTGTGTTGATTCAGTTGATAGAGGCATCTGTTGCAAGGTATTATATTTAGTTAATATCTGAACTTTAAAATGATTTGAAACAATATATGTTTCTTTTATTACCATCTAAATTATAATGAATAATTAATATCTTCATTTTTTCAAAATTAGCTGCAAGGTGGTGTTGTCTTATTTATTGTCTAGTTATTTACCTCTAATTTATAAATTTATTTGGATTATTTGATTTTTATTGTATCATTTGTTTGATACACTGATTTTTTTTTAAAGTGACATAAAAAATTAATGAGTTAAACTAATACATTAAACAAGAAATTTTTATGTACTCAATAAGGTATATTAAGATGCTTAAGCAATTTCAAGCTTATCTTGTTTAGTAAGAATTTTAGCAAACTTTTTAATCCCACTCAAAGCCATTTTAGAGATTTGATAGATTGGAAGACCTAGATAAATCTCTACAATTGCTAAACACTTGGTATCATCACTTTTGAACCAATTAAATTATAGTATTATGACTTAACGATAAATGATATCTTCATAATTTAAAAAAAAATTATAGAATTCCATGTATTTTACATAATTTATTTTAAAATTTCTTTATGCTTTAATTTATTTATGAGAAGTCTTCTTCAAATAGAAAATAAATTACTAAATCGATTTCCATTAATTTGAGTTAGTACAAAGATAAACTAATTTCACAGTACAAGTGTCAATTCTCCTTGTCTTGCCTTCAATTTGTTATGCTTAGGGTTTCTATTTTCAAGATTAAAGCCATTTGCCTTAGCCAAACTAGTAGATATGAAATAGAAAGAAAAATGATTATCAGAAACAAATACTTCAAGGAAAAACTTTATACAACCAAAATAAGCAAGAATGAAAAAAAGACGACATTTATTCTGGGCAAAAAACTAAGCATTTATGCTACGTAACTCCAACAACGCTTTCAGCTTGAAAGTGTTTCAATATTGACAAAACTTAAATACCTTTTGATGTCTTAAAATTCAAAAGCACATTTGGCAAATATAAAAATTGCAAGATGGAGAACATCAGCAAACTCATTCCAGCATCCGCAAGGACTATTTTATGCCCTTGTCTCAGCATAGATCCTTGCACAAGCATAAGAATTTAGAATTAAAATAATTAACAAAAGGGAAAATTAAGACTATTTTGAATTCAGCGACAGAGAATGGATATATTGGGTAAAAAGATGAAAACAATTGCCTACAACTAAATTATGAATATCAGTTAAAAACTTTCAGATAACTTCCTCCGATGCAAATATCATAAACAAAACCAAAAATCAGGACTCAATTAAACATAAGCAACCAAAACATGGGTAAAAGAGAAAAAATAGTACTCTTTCGAATGCTACAAATCGGGCTAGTGACCTCCAAGCTCATTGGGCACTCATGAGCACATAGCTCCAACTTTTTTATGAGCAATAATTTTTAGACATAAATTCAGCAAAAAAGCCACAAAGAAAACGACAAATTCCTACACCCCGGACAGCTACGTAAATTAAGATATTCAAGAGACAACAAACTTGTAAGCCATAATGAGAACATTTTTGTGTTAGTCCCGACCGTACACGCGGATTGCTGATCCCAGCATACTGCCAACTCCTACCGGGCCAAGAAAATATCCAATCTTAAAACAAAAGCCAAGAAGAGGCTTCAATTTAGTAATTTTTAACCATCATGCGATGGGACTTGATATTTATTTCAAAAGGAAAAACATGTATGTTAAAGGAGATAAAAGGACTCACACTACTTGCTACCACACACAACATTTTTGTGGAGGTCAAGTTATTTACATGCTCTGTTTCCTTGCTTAATGTTACGAAGCTTCACCCATTAAAAATTGAAATATATTTATTTTAATAAACTTTTAGTTTTATTATAGAATAACCAAATGTGTGAATGCAAGTATTTGAAATTTATTTATATTAATCAAGTTACAGTTTTATTATAAAATAACCAAATGTGTCAGTACGAGTATTTAGATGTCTGGTTGAGTTTGCTTATAGACAAGACGACCACATTTCCTCTAATAATAGGGCCATGGACTTCCAAATCTGCTTGACAGAGAGATCCTGCAGAAGTTCTATTCTAATGCATGAGAGGAAATGCTACGAAGAACTTCTTTAAACTTAAAACATCATGTATTAGACAGGCTTACATATTCTACCTCTGGCCTTGATGTTGCAATTGAAGCCTCAAGGTTGGTCCATCTGATCCTTCAACCAATCTGCTAGTACGTAGACACAACCCATTTATCCCAACGGAAGGGATTTCTACCATCAAATATTTTACAATTTGAAACTTGATTCTCCTGGATTTCTACTATCAAATATGGTAACTGATGAGGAGTTTCCCGTGAAATACAAACCAGTAAGAGATGGTGTCAATTCGATGCTCTTAGCTTTCGTGCAATCGTAAGATTTGTTTATTTCAACAATGCAATACGTGATCAAAATGGAGAGTAAAATATGCACAGAGCTCTAGACTGGTGGAAACTTTCAACCGATCACATGAATGACCCTGAGATAGGGCGCCGCCACTTGTATAATAGCAGGCCAAGAGAGCCGATCACTGATCAAAGAAATCTCAGGTAGAGAAAGCGGCGCCAGTGACCAGGATTCTTCCCAGGTTCACTATTAATACAACAGCGTTGAATTGACACTCAAACTATGGCAACCCAAATAACAAACTTACTTATCAAAGGCAACCAAAAAAAGAGAAACATTTGCAAAAAGCCAAACAAATCTTAGACATTGGAGACAACCCAACCAATTTGATTCTCTCACTCGAAGCCGTGGACTACACAAGGCCTTTTAAGTAAATCTTTATAAGTTTCAAGATCCAAAGCACGTGGTGAAATGTCAAATATAACCTTAGCTAGTACTGGAAGATCATCCACGTACACTACACGCATGTCCAAAGAGGAATCGATCATAGGGGAGATGCTGCCACGTAAGACAAAAGAGGTTATTCCTTCAACGCCTCTAACGGCTTCCGAGAAACTCGGTTTCAGTTGCAGCGGATTCCAGCTTGGAATTGTTATAAATAGGAGGGTATGCGTGTACAGGAGAGCTCAGAATTTGTACTTGTAACGCTAGACTTTGTCCTTTATGAGATGATACTTCTCTTTCTATCCGTCTTCCTTTTCGATTGTTACAGTGGAAGAAAATCGGGAGAAACAAAAGTGCAATTATTGTTAAACCCTCCATCCATTTCAAGCCAAGGAACTTTTATCGATATACAGCTCGGAATTTGCAAGTGTCTTAAGCTTAAAGGTAATTTTGGCAATAATTCAAGCTCAATACATTCATGCACATATAGATCTTGAAGTTGATAAAGTTGAATCAAATCTGCAAATTCTTAAATTTGTTGCCAAATAGATTTAAATGTTAAATTGAAGAGAAGCAACTCAAATTAACAGGAATTGCTTCATCTACCATATTGCAATAACCCAAATGGAGTAGTTCTAGATGCAAAGGATGACAATAATTATAGACTGTTTGCTGCCTCTTTAAGTTCTACAGAGACAAGAAGGATGTTTCTTTTGCATTTAGAATTGTCCATCCAATAAAGTCATTTAAATCTCCATTTGTCCTCCACCATCAAAGAATCAATCTATCGTATCTCTGCCAAAGTAAATTAATAGTCATTAATCTACAATTAAAATGTTATAACAATATAACCATTCTAGTTTGAATGAACATTTAAAGCTTTGACAATTCTTAGGTGATATCTTTCCCAACCATTCAAGAAAAGCAAAACTCAATGTCTAATGTGCACTTCGAGCGATCTCCTCAACAGCACAACCGCAGTTTTGGAAAAAGAAAAAAGAAAATTCTGGTATAGAGACAAAAATCCACTTGGCCAAAGCCTATTTTATTGTTTAGCATAAATTTCAAAAAATCCTCGTTCAGTCATTCCACTTTCCGCATGCAATAATAATTTTAGAAGAGCTATCAAATTTGTAAGTAATTGAAGGGAAAAATAAGTTTCGTTTATATTGCTTTTTTGTCCATTGACTCAAATGCTGAGACGTTTCACCTCTTTTCTAAGTTCGGCTCTCTTTCTTCTGTAGATGTCATTGCTGAGCAATTGTGCAGAAGCCCTGCACTCCTCTCAAATTCCAACCTAGCTGTCTTTCAACACCAATTTCACGGGTCACTCAGTGCTGCTTTTTGACCTGCCGGCACATAGTGGGGAAGCTAGGTTCCCATGCTGGACGTAATCAACAGCACAGACAAAATGAAAGGACATTTGCAGTCCCAAAATTCTTATTGGGAGGTCTACAAGACGGTCTTATTGGAGTTGACGAGAAAGAAATCTCCCTGGTATACGCCTCACCATCTCAGGAAAACCTAATTCTAAGGACTCTACCCACTACAAAACGTTGAAGTTTCAGGCACCTCGCGAACGGGTTGGTTGGAAAACCAACGTTGTGAAGAAGTCGAAACATTAGGCGATTCCAGTGTTCGATAGTACGAAGATGAGACAAAATGAGGAAATTTGAGAGTAACTCGGGAATTAGCCTATCCATTGATGCCAGCCTCGTTTCTGTATTTCTAAGCTTTTAAAACGTATCACATGAAAGTAGATCCCTTAAAAGAAAGTGAGAAGAAGAAGATAATTTCCTAATACTATGTAATGTTCAATTGTTTATTTTGTAAAATTTCAATGCATATATTATTTAATTTTTAGTTTAATTAAAATAAACGTATCGTTACACATGTTTCATTTTCATGCGCATGTCATGAAGCTCCAACGAGTTTAAAATATCAAATAATTATCCCAAACCCTCCACATTTGAACACTTAACGTCAGTTTTGTTCACTAGTCATTAGCCATGAGTTAGGTCTCTCCATTTCTTTTTGGCGAACTCAAAAGCAAATATGTTTAATGATTCACACTGGAGAAGCTGCAATCCCATGTCTCTCCTATTAAATCTGGCCATCCAATAATCTCAACTTCCTTATGACTTGCCCGAAAACACTAGGAAAGCTAAGTTCCCTAACGGATATGGTAGAAGCAATGGGTGAGGTTTAGGAGGGCCCAAAAGCATGCTTCCCCTGTTCCTGTCCTCTTGGTTTGCTCATGAATTGCCGACGAGTACCATCAATTATTATCACCTCGTTTAGTGGCGACACAGCTCCCAAGGCTTATGTTAAGGCAAAAGTAAGAAATTTCTAAGTAGGAAGTGTAAAATTAGTTCATACTGCCCTGCACAGAATAGAACTCTGTAAACGACTTGATGACAATGCCGTGCACATAATAATCATACACAAAGACAGTGCCTAGCCAACACAGTGACAAAATAACTCGTCAAAACGAGTACAGAAACACTATCCTCCACGAGGCAGTTACTCTTGACCAGGCGAACTCGGTCAAGGTCGTGAAGAAGATGTTAGAGAAAGGCCCAGAACTGTTGCACATGACCAGCAACCTTGGAGAAACTGCACTCTTTGTCGCAGCTTGCGATGCCAAGACTACACTTTTAAATTTTCTAGCAGATAAGATACCAGAATCTGAAGAAGCAACCCATATTCCGAAGACTGAGAACACCACTATTCTTCATGCCGCTGTTCGTGCTCGGCACTTTGGGATGACTGTTCTTCACCTTCTCTCATGCGACCCTTCAGCTTTTGAAAATGTTCACAGAAGGCAAATTCTCAAGAAAAAATCCGGCTCTGGTATGTGTGTACTCTATTACTTTCTGGTAAGGGCCTGGGTAATTCAGCCGGTTTCCAGCCTGCAATTGCACAGGAAATTGGACTATTGAAGTATTCTTAACGACTACAACAACGTTCAATTTTATATAGGAGTGGTGCTGTAACTTAAAAGAAGACAAATTATACCTCTGCTGACTCCGAAAGAAGAAAAACATAATGATATTTACGTAAGTTCCCAACCCTGCATTTCATCTTGTGATGTCTTCTTCTGTGGTTTGTAAATTAGAACTCATGCCGTTTATTTAAAAGTATGCTTTAGGTTGAAAAAACAATTGAAAATATAATATCAATAGTTAATAATATTATTTCTATAAGAATATATTGTGAATAGTTCTTTTACTAGTGAAAAAATTAATGTATTTTCTAGAGTGAAAAAAAAAATGGTATGATTGTCTTATCTTAACTGGTTGAAGTTGGAAGAGTTGTGATCCTTTTGGTTTTAGCTCTATGAAATGGGTTAGTAAAAATGTACTCATAGCTACAGACTTTTATCTTCAGAACTCAACAGGCACTCTTGTTTGGCCACAAAGTTCAACTCCAACCCATCGTTGAAGTTAGCCGTGCTGTTGATAGAGCGTCCCCCATTGTCCTCCATGACTATAGTAGTTTTCTGGTTCTATCCACTGAAAACGGAGTTGACAGAGAGGAGTAGAGAGATACGAAAGAAGACCCCACCTCTCCTATTTCTCAAAGACAGAAGGAAAAAGCAAAAACTACACCGTCGTTCCTCGCAACTAAGTCAGGTCGCACCGTGGTGGCCTTACTAATACTGCTAAAGTACCCTGAGGCAGCGAAGCACATAGTCCATGAAGGGAAGACAATATTCCGTATAGCTATCTAAGTACCACCAGTTAGACGTTTTAAAGCTTCTGTTAACAATAGGAGTTGGAATGAGATGGCTGTCAGTAAGGCTTGACAATGACGGGAACTCTATTTTGCATATGAACCTAATGAAAGTAGAGCGTCGTGTGCCTAGAGGTTTGGAAGGCCCTGTGCTTGAATTGCAAAAGGAGCTACTTTGGTTTGAGCTAAACATTTTTTTTTTCCAGTCTCATTATGATTTACAAGCAATAAGTTCCAATGGTCCTTTTAAAAGTTTTATACTTCTAACTAGTTGACTTTTAAGTAGGGAATTTTATTAACCTGTTTTATATCAAAAGTGCACATTTTAGAGTAAGAGGTAGTATTTGGTCAAACAATGTGATCTCACGTTAGTACTTTCTTTGCAGCACGTGAAGTCCATCACAAAGCCAAATCTAATTAATCATCGAAACTGTTAGCTTAATTTTTATTAAGCTTACTTAAGTTGGTTATATTAGGTTGGTCCATGAGTTCTAAATATGGATTATCTGATGTGGGCCGTGGCTAACCAAATAGGGTCGTGATGAGTGGGTCTATTGGGTTGCACATAAGGTAAGGCTAGGTCTTATCCTTTAGCTCATGATATAAATTCATATTATTCTTAGGGTTTCATAAGGTTACTTTTCACAAAAGAGACGAAACCTAGATTCTCTCATTGAGACAGTGATTCTTATGAGAATAGAGGATATTCGCCTAAGCTCAAATTCCAAAGAGCATTATTGGGTTTACGATAATGAAAGAATGGATCGCAAGAGCGGTATGTTTCTATATATTCTATTTCTATTTGTTTGCTAAATCAAAAATCATACAAAAGGTGTTTTAGATCTGTCTACGCAGATCCTATAAAGTTTTTTTTTCTAACATGTAGTATCGGAGCATCGTAGATAAGGTCTAAAATCCGTTTTTGAATTTTATTTGGTTTACAAATTCATTTTTGTTTGTTGTTTAGTTCAAAATGTGATTTGCTGAACATTTGGGTATTTTTGTGATTTGTTGAAAATAATTTTCGGATTATTTGGGTTACAAATGTGATTTTCACAAATATCAAACTGCAAAAAAATCTCAAATCTCTTAATCGGGCAAAATTTGATGAAATTTTGATCTGATTGAGATGTTTCTCCTTACAATCGACTTCTATGCATATTGATCTACAGATCTATACGAACTTTCAACACAAAAAATCGCATTTTATAGTCCATTTTCGTTTTTGTCCGAAACCTAAATTTTTGGGTTCTAATTTGGTGTTTTTGGTGGCCTAATCGACCAAAAGAAGTTGTTTTTTATTATTTATGGCAGATCTATGCCGGAATCAGTGCTTATTTCATGCAAATCTTACACAAATCAACAAATTGCGAATGTAATCATTCGCGATTCGTTCGGGTCGTTTTCGACCCAAATAGCTGGATCGACCTGCTTCGCAGGTCATCTGGCTCTAGACCTAATCTGGCTAACCCGGGTCAAGGTGGTTTGACCCATACGTGTTAGGCAAGCCTAGCCCATCAAGGTTAGCCCAATCCAACCCATCGGGGTCAGCTCGATCCCACCCATCTGGATTGGGTCACCAATATGGCCCATTCGGGTCATTGGTTCGGCCCACTCGGGTCCACAGGTTTGGCCCATTAGGGTCAACCTAATCTAGCCCATCTGGGTTTGGCTCCATTCTGGTCAACTCGATTAGGCCCATCCAAGTTTGGCCCATTAGGGTCAACTCGGTCCAACTCATTCGGTTCCATGGGCCCGACTCGGTCAACGGGTCAACCCGACCCAGTCAACGGTCAATGGTAAAAAAAAAGTCAACCATTTTGGCTAGAAACTTTGACTGGCGCGTGAGAGCGCGTGGATGGTCCAAATTGAGCGCGGTTTGAACCATAGTGTGTATTTTTGAATAACGAACATTTGATATATTATATGATATGTTTTATATATCTTTTCAATCTCTTTTAATGCTTTAAAGTATGGAGTATCTATGTTGACATATTGTTTTCTTTTTATCATGCTTAAGCTTATTTATATACATACTTTGTATGCTATTATGGTATATGTAACTGTAGCATGCATTTAGTTGAGTGTGTTAAAGTGTTTATTCATATTCTAATGAGTACATAAAGCATGTCCTGTGTATGGGAATGATCCAATTAAGTTATGACTGCCAAAGTGGCACAACTTAATTGTATTCAAAAGAAGTTTTCTCATGTGGATAGGGGCGTTTTTGTTTTAGTATATAGTTATACTCCCAAAGAAGGTGATTATATATTAGAACATAAAGAGTTACATAGTTGAAATGCATGTGTTTAGACTAATTGGATTATTCTATACACCCAAAGGTGGTAGATTATAAAAATTAGAATATACTCATGGCCTTTATTATGCTGAGATTTTACATTGAATTTATTATGTATTCTGCCCAAAGGTGTTTACATGATAGAGTTTGTGAATCTCCAAGTATGTGATTGTATTTATATTGTACGCGTATATTACTAATCTTGTATTGACTCACTTTCAGTCATTTTTCCTATCAACAATCAAATGATAACTATTGAGACACTTATGGTGTGAACTTTCAAAGATGGAAAGAAGATGTTATGTTCGCAATGGAAATGGCAGATGTACATTCTGCTTTCACTACAGCACAACCAGCTGCTCTCACTGAAGAGTACTGAAGAGCAAAAGAAAGCTTTTGAATCATGGACAAGGAGTAATCATATTTGTTTATTGTCCATGAAGAGGTCAATTATAGATCATCTTAAGAGTGGGTTGCTTGTGGATGGTACGGCTAAGGCATTTATGGACATTGTAGAAAGTAGGTATCGAGTATTTTCAAATGCTGAAATAGGGCAGCTTCTTCAAGAATTATATGCCATGAGGTATGATGGAGCTGGTGATGTAAGAGATTACATCATCAGAATGGTAGATTACCAAACAAAGCTTAAGGCTTTGAATGTTGCACTCCCTAATGCATGTGTTGTTCACCATGCTCTGAATTCGCTTCCTCCTGAATTTGGAATAATCAAAACCGCCTATAATAATCAAGAAGAGGGCTGGTCTTTTAATGATCTTATTGTTAAAGTAATTGCTAAAGAAGAGAAATTGAAGCGAGATAAGTCGCATATGGTTATGTATTCACCCAATTCAAATGTGGGAAAAGGAAGAAAAGCAATTGCACTAAGTCATCCAGGTATTCCTTCAACCTCTAAGAATGTGAGTTCATTTGGTCATAAAAGTGGGGTCAAGAAAACAGTCTTTAAGAAAGAGAGTGACCGTTGCTTCTTCTGTAAGAAGAAGGGTCACATGAAGAAAGAGTGTAACAAGTACAAATCTTGGCTTCTAAAGCACAAGCCAGCAAGTAATAGTTCTTTGGTTTTTGCTTATGAATCTAATTTATCTGTAGCCCCATCAAGTTCTTGGTGGCTAGATACTGGTGTAACTAATCATGTTGCTTTTACCATTCAGGAGTTCATAAACAAGCGGAGACCAAGTAAAGATGAACTATGGCTTACAGTTGGGAATAATGCTAAAGTCCCTGTAGACTTCGTGGGAGATATAGTTTTGACATTAGATTCTGGTTTTCAAATGTTATTGAAGAACACTTTTTATGTACCGTCTTTTAGACAAAATTTAATTTCAGTTTCTGTTTTAGACATGGATGGTTATGCGTTTGAAATAAAGAATTCCAAGATTACTTTGTTTTATAATTCAAATCAAGTTGGATCTTGTGTTTTATCATATGGTTTATATCAATTAATTTTATCTCCCTATAATGTCTACAATATTGAAAAGGTTGTTCCCAAAAGGTCTCTACCTAAAGAGCAATCATACATGTTGTGGCATAAAAGACTTGGTCACATTTCTAAAGAGAGGGTAGATAGATTGATAAGGTCTAACATTCTTCCTTCTCTTAAAGATGATCTAGAAACATATGTTGATTGTTATAATGACAAAATGGTCAAGATAAAGAAAAAGACTGCAAATCATAGTTCTGATCTCTTAGAGATCATTTACACTGATATTAGTGGACCCTATATATCAACCTTATGTGGGAAATGTATATTTTATTACATTTATAGATGATTTTTCCCACTATGGTTACTTGTATTTGATTAAGGAAAAGTTTAAGTCTCTTGATAAATTCAAGATTTTCAAGATTGAGGTTGAAAAATAGTTGGGAAAAATAATCAAGGTTGTCAAATTAGATAGAGGAGGAGAATATTATGGCAAACATGGCAATGCTGGACAGCTTAAAGGCCCATTTGCTCAATATTTAGAAGACTCTGGAATAGTTGCTCAATTTACAATGCAAGGGAGTCCTGAACAAAATGGTGTAGCTGAAAGACGTAACAGGACTCTTATGGATATGGTGCGTAGTATGGTTAGTAGAACCAATTTACCTGATTTCTTATGGGGAGAAGCTTTGAAAACAGCTTTTTATATACTCAATCGAGTACCCACAAAAGTTGTTCTGCTTACGCTGTTTGAGTTATGGACTGGTCGACTACCTAGTTTAAATCATTTAAAAGTTTGGAGATGTCCTGTAGAAGTAAGATTGTATAATCCAACTTTAGGTAAGTTGGATTTAAGGACTACAAGATGTTATTTTGTTTCTTATCCTGACCATTCTAAGGGATATTGTTTTATAACCCATTTGGAGGAACTAGAATTGTAAAGTCTCAAATTGCAAAATTTTTGGAGCTTGATATAACAAAAAATGTTGGTAGTACTCCTCCACCTATTCAGGATGCAGATAAAGTAGGTACGTCTGTGACGTTTTCTTTACCTAATCAAGAAATAGAATTGCCTATAGTACCAACTGTAAGGACTTTTGAGCCTTCATCATCATATACAAATCCAGTTGTGGAACAACCAGTGCAGAATCAAGATCCTGAGCCTATACTAAGAAAATCAACTAGAGAAAGAAGATCTGCAATTCATCCAAATTATTTAGTTTATTTAGGTGAACATAATTATGATATAGGAGTTATGAAGGATCCAATAACGTATACAGAAGCAATATCGAGTTCTCAAACAAAGTTGTGATTAGGTGCAATGCACAATGAAATGTAATCGATGAAGCATAATGATGTCTGGGAACTTGTTGAGTTACTCGAAGGTTGTAAACTTATTGGTTGTAAATGGGTATATAAGACTAAAAGAAAGAAATATCATTTGCTCTTAAATTAAATTTTAAGAATAAACTCTTTAATAAGATTTGATCCCAAATTAAAAAGGTGGCAATCCAAAGGGTAAGTTGAAAGGTTTAAAGCTAGATTAGTAGCAAAATGTTTCACATAGAAAGAAAGAATAGATTATAATGAAACTTTTTCTCCAGTTTTTTCTAAAGATTCCTTTAGAATCGTAATGGCTCTTATAGCTCATTTTGATATGGAATTGCACCAAATGGATGTTAAACTGCTTTTCTAAATGGAACTCTAGATAAAACAGTATATATGAAACAGCCTGAAGGTTTTGAAATGAAAGGAGGAAAAAAACTTGTTTACAGACTTAAGAAGTCTATTTATGAATTAAAGTAGGTTTCTAGACAGTAGTACATAAAGTTTGATAGTTTTATCACTTCATGTGGTTTTGTGGAGAATAGAGTAGATCATTGTATATACACCAAGATCAGTGGGAGAACTTCGATCTTTCTTGTCCTTTATGTGGATGACATTTTGCTTGCGAGTAATAGTCAAACGTTACTTCATGAAACTAAAGAATTATTGTCAACTTAGTTTGATATGAAGGATCTTGGTGAAGCAACTTATGTTTTAGGGATTGAAATTCGAAGGGACCATTCTCGGTGTTTATTAGGGCTTTCTCAAAAGGCATATATGGGTCGAATTCTTGATCGGTATAACATAGAAGATTGTAAAGGAGACAAGGTGCCAATCTATAAGAGTGATAAATTAAATAAAGATCAATGTCCTAAGACAGAGGAAGAAAAAGCTTTAATGAAGAATATACCATATGCGAGTGCGCTTGGTAATATTATGTATGCTCAAGTTTGTATGTGCCCTGACATAGCTTTTATAACAGGACTTCTTGGAAGATATCAATTGAATCCTGGACAAGAGCATTGGGTAGCTGTTAAGAAGGTCTTACGGTACTTAAAGAGAACAAAAGATTGTACAATGACTTACAGGCATGTAGAAGAACTAGAGCTAGTTGGGTATATAGATTTATATTTTGCTGGATGTAAGGATGATTGGAAATCTACATTAGGTTATGTGTTTATGATGGCAGAAGGAGCCATTTCATGGAAAAGCTCAAAACAGACAATGATGACATCTTCTACCATGCATTCGAAATTTATGACATGCTATGGAGCATCCATTCAAGCTGTTTGGCTAAAGAACCTCATAAGAGAATTACAAGGCTTTGATTTTGTTAATAAACCAATCAAGTTATACTGTGATAATAGAGCTGCAGTATTATTTATTAACAATAACAAAAGCTTAGGAGGGTCCAAACATATAGACATAAAGTACTTAACCATAAAAGAAAAGGTTAAGGAAGGTGAAATTTCAGTAGAGTCGATTAGTACAATTGATATGATAGCTGATCCGCTTACTAAAGGTCTAAGCCCTTGTGTTTATGAAAGACATGTCAATAACATGGGCTTATTGGCATCATGGGATGCTTTTGTATAGTGGGAGCTTTTAATCTTCTCTTTAAAGACTTAAGGTAAAAGTATACCTTAAGCATTGGCTGGAATTAGTTAGCCATAAAGATATCTTGTAACATATAAAGTTTAACTCGAGTTATAAAGTGCAAGATATGTTAAAGGTTCATTGGAATCATAAAGTAAATTCTCTGATGACATTCTATTATCAAAGGAGAGAGAATTAGACTGACAATAGTAATAACACATATAGAAATTGTTAAAGTGTTATATAGTTGCCACATCACCATATTTATTTGTTTTCAGAGATTGAAGATTTTGTGGTCATGATTGGTGCTATATCACTTAATAGGTATAGTTATTGATATGATTCAGAGTTTAAGATCTCATATGGTTGGATTCTAGCTAAGAACTGTTTCTGGATCAATGTACAGATGCACATAATTTCAGTTTAATATAGCCCAAGTGGGAGAATATTAGCTTAATTTTTATTAAGCTTACTTAAGTGGGCTATATTAGGTTGATCCATAAGTTCTAAATATGGACTGGCTGATGTGGGCCATGGCTAACCAAATAGGGCCATGATGAGTGGGCCTATTGGGTTGCACATAAGGTAAGACTAAGTCTTATCCTCTAGCTCATGATATAAATTCATATTATTCTTAGGGTTTCATAAGGTTGCTTTTCACAAAAGAGACGAAACCTAGGTTCTCTCATCGAGCCAGTGATTCTTATGAGAATAGAGGATATTTGCCTAAGCCCGAATTCCAAAGAGCATTATTTGGTTTGTGACAACGAAAGAATGGATCACGAGAGCGGTATGTTTCTATATATTCTTTTTCTATTTGTTTGCTAAATAAAAAATCATACAAAAGGTGTTTTAGATCTGTCTATGCAGATCCTATAAAGTTTTCTTTTCTAACATAAACAACAACAATTAGATTGCCGATGCCTTATTTGGTGATTCCATTAAAGAGCTCCCAAAAGTAGCCACAAAATGGCTAAGGATTGCCGCACAAGGATGTTCCATTATGGAAGTTCTCATTGCAACCATTGCCTTTGCTGCAGCCTACATTGTACTTGGAGGTCCAAATCAGATTGGCTTCTCATGGCATGAAATTATGATTCATTAAAGGTTTCCTTTAATTCCTTTCTTTCTTTCCACTAAGTATCTTCTCACTATCATGGCTTCCCCCTCTATGCCTCTCTGGAAAGACCTTACAAGAACTTGCCCAAGATGATAAAGAGGGCAACTGTTCAAAGCCCTCCATTTATAAGCATCTTGTTTTTTATTTATGACGGGAGTTTCTTTGGTCTTGTGTTGGTTGCATTGGTTGGACTTCTTCTATTAATGAAGTACACTAGGTCCAAGTTATAGAAAGATGATTGGGATTCCTTAGCCACACCAAGTCCACAAAACCCAACTATGTCCATTTGAAGGTGTATATTAGGTTACTTTTCAAATGTTAGTGCTGTATATGTGGAAATCTATCATAGTTTACACAATTAATGTAGTATGTATAAAGAGTGTGTGGTATGTTTGTGAAGATCCTTGAAATAACACTATGTATATTCTAAAGAACAAATGATTTGGTTATGTCCACAGTCATGTTTTTATAGTAAACCTCTTTATCAAGCCTTTTCAAATAAATAAGGAAAAGATAAATTTTCCAAAAATAAGACGTAATGGAAGTGCTAATTGCAACAAAATCATCCCATAAAAATGTCCTAAAACCAATTATTGCCCATTGATTTTTCTTTTGACAGTGACATAGAAAATTGACGTGTCAAACCAATACATTAAACAAGAACATCTATATCCACGTAGTAAGATATATTAAAATGTTTAAGCAATCAAGCTTATCTTGTATCGCAAACTTTTTGTAACCTTGTAAATTTTACTTGGGTCATCTTAGAAATTTGATGGATCGGTGGACCTTAGATAAGTCTCTATAATCATTAAACACTTATTACTTAGTATCATCATATTTAAACCAAACAAATTATAGTATTACAACTCAACAGGAATGATATCTTCGTAATACAAAAATCAAATTGTAATATTCCTATTAAATGTATTACAGATGTCTTGTATTGGGCCTAGGCCCATTGTAATAGCATAGGCCATCTTACCATACAGTGTATCGGTGTACCGTTGTTTGGTTATTCTTTAGTAAGTGAATATACGAAATATACAATTTGGGAGCCTTTGGACTATTACTCCGATTTGCAGCCTCTCCATTGATGCTTCACTTCCTTTGTTATTTTACTTAGTCTAAGATGGCATTAAAAAGGGCTCGATCCTGATGCCTCTCTAGCTTCCTTTTTTTGCTGGTTCGGTTTTGGTAGTCTCGATTCGGTGAAGGATTCTCTTCTGGGTGGAGACAACTAGAAACGGTGGCAGACTAGGCATTTTCACTCAGAGACGACTCGACGGTTTCCTCTGCCTTTTGATTTGTGAACCTTTTCCTCAATTTTTCCTTCGGTCAACAAGAGATCCTTCTTATCGGCAGCGAGCAGCGTTTAGGCGAGGCGCATCGGCAAATTTTTGAGGTATTTCGTGACCTCTGCACACTGTTATTTCTCACCTTTTTTGGAACCTTTTACGCATAGCGTCATTTCAGAGGCCTTATATATACGATTGGTTTTGGTGGTATAAAGACCATTTTGCCCCTCATTTAATGAAACATACTGTTTTGATCTTTTTCTTTTCTCCCTTTGCCTTCCATCTTGTATAAAGACCATTTCTACCTCGTTCCCCATCTTTGTTTTCCCCAACTCTGCAAAGAGTCCCTATGAAAAGGCCTATTACTTCTCCTCCACGGATTTGCTTGGCTCCTCCCTTGTGATTGAAGAGCTTAAGAATGCCTCCGAGTATGAGTCATGGAGCAACTAGATTCGGAATCAACTCAATGGGAAGAAAAAATTTGGCTGGCTCGATGACTCCTTTCCTTGGCTAAAGAGTTTGCCAATGGGTTTGTTTAGGAAATCAATTATGTGAAGAAGTGGATACGTGAGGCACTTTCCAGTATGATGGTACGAATACAAGACAACATAAGGAAATTTTTGTACTACTAAGGGGAATTGGCCAATCCATTGGTTCCAACCTCCTCTTTGTAGTCCAAAAGTTTCTAAAACGTATCACCTAATGTTGGATCCTCTTTAAAGAGAGTGCTAGGGAAAGGATAATCTTCTTCAAATACGTAATATTTAATTGATTATTTTTTTAGAACTTTAATACTTATATTATTTAATTTTTTGCTTAATTGAAAAAGACATATCATTATACATACTTTATTTACATACACAACTTCTAGAAATTCCACCAACATTAAAATATAAGATAATTACCCTACTCCCTCCACATTAAAATATACACCATTAGTCATGAATTAAGTCCCTCCACATTAAAAAATACACCATTACTCCTGTAATCTTTATTTTCTCATGATCTGCTTGCAGGCACTAGGAAAGCTAGGTCCCCTATCATATATAGCGGAAGCAATGAATGAGGTTTAGAAGGCCTAAAAGCTTGCTTCCCTTGTGCATGTCTACTTAGTTTGCTCATGAATTGTCTATGAATAACATCAATTATTACTGCCTCATTTAGTAGCAACAAAGCTCTTAACGATTATGTTAGGGAAAAAGTAAGAAGTTTATACATATGAAGAGTAAGATTAGTTCATACCATCTTTTTTTCCTTTGACATCAGAAGGAGAGGCAATTCTCTTCCTTTTAGGGGTGGGGGTGTAAAAAAAAATTGAAGCCTTAATATTGAATTCCTTTTAGGGGTGGGGGTGTAAAAAAAAATTGAAGCCTTATTATAGAAAGGTTTTGTATTGGGTTTGCACTAGCCAAAATCTTTGCTTTCCTTCCATTCGACATGTTTGATATGGTTGTTACATAGCTCAAGCCTTATTATAGAAAGTTTATACATATGAAGAGTAAGATTAGTTCATACCATCTTTTTTTCCTTTGACATCAGAAGGAGAGGCAATTCTCTTCCTTTTAGGGGTGGGGGTGTAAAAAAAAATTGAAGCCTTATTATAGAAAGGTTTTGTATTGGGTTTGCACTAGCCAAAATCTTTGCTTTCCTTCCATTCGACATGTTTGATATGGTTGTTACATAGCTCAAGCCTTATTATAGAAAGTTTATACATATGAAGAGTAAGATTAGTTCATACCATCTTTTTTTCCTTTGACATCAGAAGGAGAGGCAATTCTCTTCCTTTTAGGGGTGGGGGTGTAAAAAAAAATTGAAGCCTTATTATAGAAAGGTTTTGTATTGGGTTTGCACTAGCCAAAATCTTTGCTTTCCTTCCATTCGACATGTTTGATATGGTTGTTACATAGCTCAAGGTCTATAATTCATATAATTGGTAAATTAGTAGGAAAGAATTTTTGTGATATTCGTTTTCATCAATTTAGAAGATCGTAAATTTATTTAATTTATCTAAAGGGGGTAAATTATCATGATATTCAAAAGAGCTTTTTAAAAACTCAAATTTGTAAAAAAAGCAATTAATTGGAGGAAATCTTCAATGCCTACAGTAAATGAAGCTTTTTTTTTTTAAAAGAGAATTTCTAGATAGCTTCTTAAGAAAAATGATTAGTTCAAATTGCTTGTTTTTTAGGTAAAGGTAGCATAATTTCAATCGAATTGTAGGTAGATTTCACATTGGTACCATATTATGGAAAATCTTGACTTTCCTTCCTTTAGGTATTTAATATAGCCTTGCAAAATTTAAGATTTACAAGATATTTTAATTGAAAGTTGGATGAAACAAAACTACATCATATTCATCCTTACTACTACAAAAAAAAATAGAACTCACAAATTGGTATGACCTTTAATTAGTTTTCATAACTAACTAAAGTGCTCAATCACAATGTTCAAAAGAACTTTTAAAGAATCTACTTTGGAAGAGGTGGTTAAGATAAGAAAATTTCCAGGACAATTATAGTTAATAAAACTGCTATTCATAGTGATTATATGCACCATTTTTTCCTATATTATTTAATTTTTTTATTTATTTGGTGATGGATGTGCAACGATGGGCAAAATTTTGGCAATTCCCGCTCAAAATTTTGATAAAGACCTTTGTTGGTTGCTTTAGTTTTTTTAAGGTAATATCTATGCTCATTTGAATTAGAATTGGCGCTAAATTAGAATTATCGATCCATAGTTTACTAATTATTGTAAGAACCAATATTTAATGATATTTGGGATCTATCTAAATAGCCATGGAAGTTCATGGTTATTCACCCTCTGCCTTTCACTGTCGTAACAATTTCTATAAATCTATTTATAAGCCTCTCAATCGAATTTTCTCATGTTGTTTCTTATATGTGATTTAGCAATTTAAAGGCCATTAAATGGGCACACAATGCTTGAGTCAAGATATTTATAGATTCTTAACTTCTCTTAAAAATTTTACTATGCATGTTCAAGATAATGATAACAAAGATAAAACCACCCATCATTGTGTTGTGGTATTGACAAATTCGGGCAACAAGATGTGACACTCTATTTATTTCTTGGTGCGAAACCCCTTAATTACAAGTCTACTTCTCATATTATTTAGACAGAGCTGCAGACTTTGAGTTCTTTATCCTGTCTTCGTCACTGGAGAATCTTAGAAGGCCAGGACTACTTCTGTATGTATTGATGCACATGATAGACAAAGATCCATCTATAGTACCAAGCAACTAATAATTTACAATTGATTTGATTGCATCCAATATCAGCATTTTCAAAAGGAAAAGCAAATAGGGCATCAACAAGAGTGGCCTTATATCGAGACAAGATTGAGATGTGGGAGAAAGATCTAAATAGCTTAGCTTATTCTTTATTGGCATATAGAATGGTTCAAAACAAGTAAGAAGGAAGCATCCAGACCATTTGCCTATAGGAGCTTCTAACTACAAAAGACAAACCATGTGGTGATTAATTCATACAAGTTCTAGGATATCAATTCATTTTCCTAATTTCAAGTTTACTTTACCAATTCTAGTGTTTAACTCAAAGTAATGATAAATCATGTAACTTTGATGTGGCATGACTTAATTCAAGGCATTAAGCAAAGCAATTAATAGGTTGACTGAACAAGTAGGTAATGAATAAGAGGTGAATAGGAGAATTCAAAGATGTAACTTGGAAGTCATACTAGAGATGGAAGAAGAAAACTTGATCTAGAAGTCCTCTATGGAAGGGCATGGACAAAGTGAACAATTCAGATTATGTGCCGTATTATATGCCAAAGCATTTATGTTCATAACAGCCTTTTAATGAATTGACATTTGATTCAAGAAAGTATATGTTCACAACATAGTAGCTTGAGATTGGAGCGACTTTAAAAAGATGTGTTCATGGTTTTGTTTGAGAAGACGTATTCCATTTTTCTCTTTTTATTAGAAACCGATCATCTTTAGTTAGCAACATTTCCCTTAACCTATTATTGGGGTGGAAAATGAAAAAAAAAAACTCACCTATAAACTACTATTCTAATAAAACAAACAGCCTAGAAAAACAAAATAAAACAAACTCAGAAGATAACCAACCAAAAACCAAACCCCAGCTTCTGAATTATTCCAACACACTAAAAGCATTCCATCAAATGTAAATAATTTTATTGTTACTTTTTTATATTACAGCAAGAAAGAAAAGAAGGTATTAGTCCCCTAAGAGGTTATTTATGTTAAATTTACTTGTTCTTAAACTTCTAGGCAATTCAAGGCCATAACACTAGAATGTGTCCTTGTTGCTCGGGGACCAGCTGTTAGGAGACTTGGCTGTTATAAATAAAAGACTACAATTTAGAATTTCTAGAATTTGCAACTACAAGTCAGATATCAAATGGAAAAGCATAAAATCAAAGAGAATAATGTTGCAATCAAGCATACTACCCACATATTATTAAGCAAATAGAAAGGTTGGAACTTTCCCTTAAGAAACAACGTTCAACAATATAGGCAGAGATTTAAGCACCAAAACCTACAGTCACCAGAGCTTCAGGACTAATCTAGACAAAACAATTGCAAATTGCCTATAATTCCATCAACTAATCTAACATAGCATGTATTGTATGGAGAAATTATACTTACAATAAGCCTCGCAGTTTTTTGGACAAGAATTACAGCCTTCAAGTCATTAGTTCATAAGAAATTTCTTCCTTAAAAGTCACATGGTGTGAATGGAGTTTATAGGAGGAAGGATGCCAATTAGAATCCTTAACTCAAATATTTTGTAAGTACCAAGTCAAACTTAGTCACAGACTTGTGAATTCTAAATTTATCTAAACCAGGAAATATTTGGAACTTAGAAATTTCTCCTGACTAGACAAAACATAGATTCTAGAATAGTTCTAGAAGTGGTGGAAAACAGAATAGTCATTATCTCAATAGTTAACACAATTGTATTATTTGATTATTAGTAAACAGTGTTCTCCTAATGTTTAATAATAAAATGTTAGCCTATGCAAACATCAAAGATAGTTTTTCCGTAATGAGAATTACTAACCTATTTGGCATCAAGACAACCCCATTCCATTAGAGATAACTAAGCTCCCCATCCCACAAGTGTAATATCAATGCCTTCTCTAATAACTAGATTACCAAAATTTTCAAATTTTCTTCCATATCAAAGTTTATAAATTACAATAAAATATGGCATTATCTTCTCATTCGTCAACTTTAATGAATCCAAAACTAGCATACCTTTCCTTGTGATAAAGGCAACACATGGTGAAGTGCAGACACCTATTTTATTGCTAAATGTTAAAGCCACTGAATCTAAGACATTTTCATGATTCCACTTAAATTTAATTAGTTAAGGGCTAAATCTTCATTAAGACATGGCAAAAAAACACCATATGGTTTGAATCACATATGCAAGGTAGCAAAAGCCTTTTTGCTTGTTGTAGGCTTCAAGGAATGACCACCTGTACAGGGACCAATTATGAGATATTTAATAGTAACAGATCAATGTACCACTAGATAACAATGTCCCAGAAGCCATATTCCCTTGCGACGATGTTTCATAGACAAAAAAGAGATGCAAAAGTTCCAATATCCTCCTTTCAACCTCATGGTACTCAACTATTATAAAACTCGGTTAATCAAATTTATCCCAAATTGTGAGTTTTTGTTTTTTTTTTTTTTTTTATGAATATGAAATTTTATTCATTGAAGAATAAGATAATATAAAAACTTAAAGGCATATCCCAACATTACAATTCATTTAAGATAAAATATAATTTGAATTCTTCAACTATGATACAATAAAATATTTGTCTTAGAGAGTTTAATATTCCTAATAAAGATACTCTTCCACAAATTACTTTCCTAATTCTAACCAACAAAATTGGTATTTCAATAGTTTTATTTTAAAAATATTTACAATTATGCTTAAACCATATACAATAGAGACATGCTAAGAAAAAAAGTTTAAGAAACTTTGCAATTAAATCCTCTTCCTTAGTTGGTTTAATAATCCATTATAGCTCAAAATTCCAATTATTGAAGTGAGTTTTTCAATGTGAAAAAGGTCTATTTTCAATATAATCACTATGGTTATGTCGAAAGTGGCTACTACCATCTTATTGTAAGATGTACAAGCCACAAAACATGTTATGCACATTCACATTTAAAAAAAAAAAAGAGAAAGAGAGAGAGAGAAGAGAAGAAGAAAGGAAGTGTACATGCAAACAAGAGCATTGCATGTCAAGGTGGACACTTGGTTTTAGAGATAAGAACTAGTGAAAAAACTATAATGACTAGGCTTTATATGATTATTTTTGTAGTTGTATTACTGACACAAAATAGAAAAAAGATATCTTGGAAACATACTTTGATATTAGGAAGATGACAGAAGAAACCTTCAAGAGAAAGTGAGTGATGAAGCCTACCATGGCCAATAACTTCATATAGAGCTCTTATTGTTAAATCTAGAGAAAAATGTAAAACTCAATATGTGAAAATAAAGAAAGAAAATAAAATAACTAGAAGGGATTTTTGTTTTCAAACTAATAACAAGAGTACCATGACAATTAAATTGATCATTGCTCTAGTATCTAAACTATAAAGATTCTCTTAATGGACAATCATGAAGCAATCATAAACATAACATTGAGAAGGATGCATGTATGCTCAAATGTAAGATAAATATAATTTGCAAATTGGATTTCTGCTATGGCTCAATTGCCTTACATGCTGAATGAGACAAAAATTTAGAGCTATGGGTTCAATAAATTATAAAAGCAAATAACATTTGAGTATCTTATTTCTAACAAAACTAACAAATATACTAAATTTTTAAACCAAAGATTGTAGCTAGACCAACGCTAAATTCAACAATTTCCTATTTACAAGGTCATGTTAGTACATACCAACCAAACACTACTACATCAAAATGTAGAGAGAGAGAGAGTGAGAGAGAGGGAGAGAGAGAAACCTTGTGGAGCTTTGATTAAGAAACCAAAAAAAAAAAAAGACAATAATTTTGTTCCAAGAATATGCCCTATTATTTATATGCCATAAAAAAGGTGTAAATATGCAATGAAAAAGCCACATGTTCACAAAAAGGAGTGTTGAAGACCCTACCAAATCGATCAACCAATCCTATTATGTAGTGGAATATACCACCAAAGGCTACATCTTCTCAAGATACATAAGCACTAAAAGGAAATGCATAAAACGAGTTGATAGAGGCACATCTATTCAAACATATCACAATTAAGCAATTAACGTTAGTAGAAAATGACTCATACGAGACAAGAAAATCATTAATGAGATAATATTAACAAATATACAAAGCTTTCAATTAAGATCTATCCATAGTGCATAGGAGTCAAACCATTTTGTATCATTTAGAATTGATGATTAATCTAGTTCATAATGTATGGATTTCTTTTAGATTAAGATAAATTACAACTTTGACTTAAAATCAAACAATCTTATAGTAGAGATGAGTTGATGTCTTGATCATCTAGATTCTTGATAACGTGGGCAAGAGCTTCGGCCGACATCACATAGGGGGGGTGTTTAGGAATGGACAAAAAGTTAAAATTTCATTCTTTTACTTATATTCTAAGCAAATTCAAACACAATGACCATTTTAAAGCCCATAGGAAGATGTAGATTACTGTAAGTGCATTGCCAATCCAAACGTCTGTATTACTTAATTAACATGAATGAGTAATTAAGAGTGATCTAATTTAGATTGCAACCATTAACCTTCGACTAGTTAATGAAAAGTGAATTGGTATGATCTAATTTAAATTGCAATAATGGAACCTAATACAAAAAGTTCCATGGCTTGAAATTGGAGATGTCTTTTCAAACTAAGCTCTACACTTATCTTAGTTCTTTATAGATTTGCCTATGGTAGTAAAGAAATTTATCAGGACCTTCAACTAGTTGATGAAAAGTAAACTAGTATGACTTAATTTGGATTAGTGGCATTAGTAAACATAATTTCATTAGATAGCTTTGTTAGGATCAACTTTCTAAAGTAAAAAGAATGGTGTAATAGCTCCCTTTAATTAACTTATATTACAATTTCTGTTAGTTAGTTGAAAATAAGAGTCCTCTGATGCCAACTCCACGGGTCTTTCAGTCCTTCATGACCTACAACCATGTGGTGGTGGGGATAAAGTATTCACGCAGAGAAAAGAAAGTAAAGGATATTTTACGCTCTGCAAAAATCTGGGCCACCTTCCATTACACGTTGTTTGACGCGACTGTCCATAGCACAACGTCTGCGATGTCGTCTGATTTAAAGACGGTCGGAACAAAATCTACTTGGCTTCCGTTCCCACCCTTCCAAGAAAACACGGTTCACTGTTTAACGTGAACTTTCCAGGATCTTCGTGTCTGTCCTTTTTAAGATCGAAGCAAAATTATCTCACGAAAGTCCGCGGTCTCATTTCTTTTCAACTAATTTTTATCTAAATTACGTCTCTCAATTCGGTTTATCTTTAAGATTGTTGTAGACCATGGTTAGACCATTGTAGTAAGAGAGTGTATTACAATTAATGTAAGATTATTCCATACTATTAAGACAAAAGCTTGTCGTACAATTTACGTATGAAGAAATATTTTATTTTTTTTGGGATAAAAGTTTAAGAATTATATATTATTATAAAAGAATTACAAAATGTTCAATTACAGTATCATCATTTAGGCTCAAATACTATACTTGAAAAATTTCAAAACTCTTGCAAAAATTTAATATAATTTATAAGCTTTACTCCCCTAGTAGATGAAATCTTTCATTTCACGTCTTTCTTAATTTTAATAATAATAATCTAATTGTTTAACCATTTATCACTGAATCTTCTTCTATTTCTTTTCCTCTAAATGTAATACAATACAGCCTTGAAAGATACACTAAATAAGTTGCTGCAAAACTCTTACTTTTGATAGCCTTAATCATCCAACATATTTTAGCTCTCCCATATTCAATTTTTCGAACTAAGCCATTCATACCTAATAAAGTCTTCCCTATACAATTTGTCAGCCTAAATTTAAAAAATAAATGTTCTTGTGATTCGTATCCTTGTCGGAAAAAGTTGTATTGTAGATCCATTGAGCTATTCCATATATGTTCTTGATAGTTTGTCTTTTAAAATGATCCAATAGATAAAATTATGTTTTGGTACTCATTTTTTTAATATTAGTTTTGCTTATTTAGTATCTTCTCTCCTCTCTCTTAGCGCTACATAACTTTTAGCAATAGTGTATTTTGAGTTTATCACTAGTTATGTAACTTCACTAGTGAGTAATACTTTCATCTCAACTTCTAATACATTCCTTCCGTTCAAATTTTCTATTATCATCCATCTAACCCATAAACAGTTTGAGCTATTATGCATAAGAGACCATAAGAGTTCTCTAGCTGCCACTTTATTCCATGTATGAATGTTTATCAAACCCAGTTCTCAAGAAATTTCAAGCCAACAAACTTCTTTCCATGCCACTTTTGTATAAAGAAATATTTCTCTTCTCTTAAAAGCTAGGTTTTTAAGAAATATTAGACTTTCAAATCCTAACACCATAATATTTAGAAAATATCTCAAAAAATTAGCTTTATGAAAATGGGGTTTAGTAGGAGGAAACTTTCAGAAGTGTTCGTAGTGATTGGAACTTACGTTGACATTGTTTTTGTGCGCAATGGTTTTCATGATGGAATTCTCAAACATAGACATACATGTATTGGTTTGAAAATGAAAAATGCATAATAAAAAATTTGTTAAAGGAACGAGCTGCAAATCTATGAACATAAAAAGTTTGTTATTTTCAACGAGATCAAGAAAATTATCCAAAATAAATGAAAGTTATAGTTAGGAATTTGAAAAGATTAGCTCAAGAAATGAAGTATTTATTATGTATAAATCATCCTACAAATTTATATCTTAGTAATATAAAATAACTTTATATTGATTTTAACAAATCTCTTATTGTAACAATTTGTCACTTGCTCAACATTATGAATAGTGTGTAGAAGCTAAAATAAGATGAAAGCATTACTTTGTCCAATTGCCAAATCACCTACCACCTATATAATTTGACAACCTCTTATCCTCCATCCTTCCTCCTCCGAGGGAGCAATTTATAAGGTGATCATGGTCATCTTACAAGTTTCTCACCATTAACCAATAAATGAAAAAAATCTTAAATGGTTCATATAACAAATGATATGTTACATGAAAAGGATCTATAATCTTGGTCATGTTGGAATGCAACAATGTCAGTGTTCTAGACTTATGTTGTAACTTACTCGAGGAGGAATTTTATAATTTACTTGAATAGCAAGGAATGGAATTTTGGCTAGTCATCTTTAGATTCTCACAACAACACTAATTGTAAGTAACAAAAATTATAAAGAATTAAAGACTTCCTTAAAGTGTCATACCAACCAATTGAAAAGAACTTAAATGCATCTTTTGGTCAATTTTTATTTATTTTTTATTATCTTTTCGTTTGTCCTATACGATGATACAGTTTATTTCACAATTCAAAAGTAATTAGTCAAATTATTGATCAGTACCTGGCCAAATATGTCATAGCTGACCTATTGCATATCCAAAAAACCACCTCAATATCAAAACCTCATATATACAAAGGAAAAACTCTTAAAAAGAAAAAGTCCCATCATGTTCAAAGACATAAACACTAGTGCAAGCAGGCAAAAACATAGAGAGATCCAAATGAAGTAACAATTTTAACCTATATGTTGGAAACAAAGAAATGAAGTCTACCCAAGAAAGTCAAGTATGTGTTTGGTTGCAGATAATTGAAGATTACCATACCCCAAATGAATGTTAAGTTTCTTGACCACCAAGAGAGATGAGTAGTAAGCAGGCTACAATAGGAGTTGCAGCACTCAGAAAACTACTTTTAAATCAATATCTGCTTCTTTGGGAACTGCAGTGTCAACATTTGAAACCCGTAGTCTAAACATTTAAATCCACAACGAAAAGAATGACAACCTTGCAGTAAACCCAATGATTTGCATCGCGGGAGTGAGTCTCACCAAAAAATAAAGAATGGTCCATAATTTTCAGAAGATATGTTCCTGTAGACACAAGATTTCTATCAATTAGATGAGAGACTGTAATTAACACCCACGTGTGCGCATATATGTTCATGTACTCAGAACGTGGAATCACGACATTATCCTGCACAAGTTCATATGGAAAGACTACTCCGTAACCAGATTCCATGATTTAAACATGGAAAGTCGAAGAGAACACAAGCGGCCACAGATTCCAGGAATTTGGATAATTCTTGTCTACTTATTGCCGTGGTTTAAAACGGAGTCTTTGTTCACCAAACATTTGTTTGCATTTTGAATAAGTAACGCAGCATAAGAAGGCATTAGTCAGTGCTCACATGGTTGAAATCAAGTAATTATTTGTTCTGGCATCGCAGGCGGAAGACTCATTCAGACGAGTAGTCCTTTACTTGGAAATATATAATGAAAGTTGAAGGGGAAGACTTACCAAATCTCGTAAGTGAAGAGGATGAACCAAAAGATATCAATCAAGATGCAGAGAAGAGGAGCACCGCATAGGTGCAGCCCAAACTTTGGCTACTGTAAGCAGAAACCCAGTCACTTGAATTGCTTGGTCAAAGCTTACATAGTGCCTGATAACTTTATTTTATATAAATTTATTTTGATTATCTTAAGTAATATTTAATATTATTTATATTAAATTATATTTATATTTAATTATATTTATGCATATTTTTGTTATTCTATGTAACAAACCCAAAACAGGTTAAAAACAAGAGAAATGAAGCAAAAGATAAAGAGAAAAAGAGAATAGAAAAGAAAACAGGCAAAGTAAGGGAAATGAAACACGTTAGACCCGTGAGGCCATTATGTAGAAGAGAGAGAGAGGAGAATGTCGTGAATTGTTAAGGGAGCGTTAACGTGAATTATCATGAAAAAATGACAAAGAGAAGTCAAAGAAGAAAAGAGAAAGGAGGATAGCTGGACACGTGAGAAAAGAGAAAAGGAGGGAGATGCTTTGGTCAAGGGGATTTTATCGGGATTGTCTGGAGAGTGAAGTGAGCAGTGTGCGGGACCGAAAAAGTGAAAAAAAGTCGGAGAAAAACAAAGAAAAAAGAAAACCGGTCGTGCGACAGCCGTCCGATTCTCCCTAGTGGTGGAACCCGGAAATCTGTCCAAGAATCCGGGTGCTTGGAACGTGCGAACGCCGTCCAGCTCCCCTTTTCCGGTCAAGCTTTGAGCAACACCACCATTCGATGTTATTTTCAACGAAGAAACACCATTTTCCAGCCAAATCTGAGACCAGATCAGCAAGGAAATACCATATCCAGCCATTAACAGAGATTTTCGGTCAGTCTGCAGCTGATTTGAGGCGATTCATGCAGCGGTTTCTGGTGAGACGCGGTGGGGGCTGAGTGGAGATTCTGTCATATCTATGCTGTTCGACAGCGAATCAGCTCAAGATCTTGGCAGATCGGTACTCCTAGCGTCATAATCGGCGATTTCTGGAGGTTTTCGTGAAGACCAACAGCAGCGCGTGGCGGCGTACGGCGGCGCGTGTGGCAGCACATGTCGTGTGACGGCGGCGCATGGCGGCGCCTGAGCAGGAATTTCGTCACTCTTTTCGGACAGCTTATTTTCTCCTCCTTGTTGTGTAGAGTTGCACAGAAATTTATTGAAAGGGATGACAATTGGTGATAGCTTTTTAGTTTGTTTTAATCTAGATGTTTTGTGTAATTTGTTGTATTATTTCTGTTTATTCTAATATTATGAACTAAAGTATTTTTGTTAGAGCTAAAATGCAGCCTAGTTAGGATGTTATAAGTTCCTTAGTTGACATGTTATGCAAGACAATATATTTATGTGAGTTATATGTTATTATCTTCAATGTGATTGAGTGATTAATCATCAATTAATTAATCTGATGTGTATATTTGAGATCGACAGGAGAAAATATGCAAATGCATCTTATAATGTACAACCATAAATTAAATGTGGGTAGACATATGCTATGTTGATTGTGTGGCTTTAGTTGGAATATTCATTAACTTTAATGCTCTTAGCTTATTTAATTTATATTCAAACTCACAGTGAATTAATAAGCTAAGTAGGTTCGCTATACCTAGACATAAGATAGTGAATAAATTAAGAAATTCTGTCATCTCATAAATATTATTATCCTTGCAAGCATTAAACTATTGGAATTCATATCTACTAACTATGATGAAATCAGATGCTTTAGCATACTTAACATATTTTATTAACTTTTTGGAAGTCAATTGCTTTAGGATAATTTCAATTTAGAACATCTTTTCATGATATCTTGCTAGATAAATTGTAGGACCAATTCACTATTAATAATTAGTCAAGTTGATAACATCAATCCCTGTAGGACGATACTCAATCTCATCATTATATTACTTGTTCGACATATATACTTGCATGTAGAATTTCACCGAACAATACCCATATGGTGTATCATGTCATCTCATCTCCAACAAATTGCAATAGCTTGCCATCATCATCCTTAATTAAAATGAACCGATTGTAATTTTATAGAGCATCATCCTCTGGCATGTCATTTCCAATGAAGTATCAAGAAACAGCTCTTGCACTCACCTTGTCCCATTTGAGGTGTCATCCCCAAAGCCTTTTTACTTATTGTAAATAGTTCGGAAAGGATGGTTGATTATCCATATGCTCACAAGTAGCCACCGGAGTAGAAAGATACCTTTATGCATTGATTACAAGACGACACTAAATCATGAAAGGAAGACCAAAATGGAGAAAACTAGTTTATTCTACCATTGCTATACAAAACGGATTCCCTTTCACATTACTAGTAAAAGCCTCAAAGAAAACTTAAAACAAAAAAACTATGAGTCCATAACAAAGAAATAGTCAACCTATAAATACCAACCAAAGTAGAAGGTCCAAACTAACCTTCCTCTAGTAAGAGTCTTACCAGGTTTTGTCTCTCTAAAGTGAGCATTGTCATCATCTTTTTTCATTGATAATCCCATTATGCAACACCTACAATCATGAAATAATCACTAAAAATAATAGTGGTGATTTTCATAAATCTTCATGTAGAAAATGCATCATACTTTCTAAAGAAATCCATGAAAATTCTAATGGAGGCTCTTAGGAAAATATTCAAGTCTCTCGAAATGTTTACTCACTTAACAAATGTTTATTTCCCTAAAGCAAACTTAGCATCTTTGCTAAAAATCTCGTAAAGAGGGTTCCATTGCATTAAACATTTCATTACTAACCAAGAGTTAATAAGGTTTTGTCCCTATCAACACATTAACCTTATGTAGAAGTTGGAAAATTTGAAAACATTATAGAACTCAATTTATTGCAACCTACAAAGATCAACCTTTTTGTTTTCTCTTGAACATGGGCTTTCTCCCATTCTTATAAAATATCAAGGTTGTTATACTATCAAAGGACAAATTGAGGAGTAAGGGACAAAGGAAAGCAAAGAAGGGTCACATTGGTATGAAGAGTGACCTATAGGTGACACAACAAAGAGTGTATGAGAATGATGACTCTAGCATGGGAATGAGAATGAGAAACAAGGAAGAAAATAGATGATAGAGCATCCTTTAGTTTGTGTTGAGAGAATTGTAGAATATGAAGCCCATAATGTGCATTATAGATTCCTTTACACATAAACCCTTCCCCAAGCCTAATCTTTAGCTTTAACCAATCTTCCTCTTGTTCTTTAGACATGTGTACTCCACACGGAAGATAGAGAAAACCAAACCAACATGAACAGTCAAAAAGCAAGTTTTAGTCTTTGAATTCCTCCTTGAACATATACCCATTCAACTATGGAGTGAAAAGATACCAACTTTAACTCTAAATGGAAAATGTTATTGTACAAGAAGAAAATCACAATGCACATGTTCCAAGTATGAAAAGTGCAATAGAATGGTTGGCCAATACTTTACTATTGGCTACCAATTTTGTCTCTCAACTTAGACATTTCTATGACAAATGTTAGGTTGTTCTTACATTTTTCCAACCCAATCTCTCTTACTTACAATAAGCATTGGCTGAATAGAAGAACCACCTCCAACACCATTGCATCAAAGCTTGATTTTCATTGTAGTTCAAGCATTGCTTAGACTAAATTGTATGCATGAACTTTTCAATATTCCAAATTCATTGCTCACCTTTAATATATATTCCTGTATTTGAATTTTTTTATACCATGGAGCAATAAATAATAAAATAATATAGTAATACAAAAACTAAAGATTCTATCTTATCCTGTTGGTATATGAGAATTGAATCATTCTTAAAAGTTAACCCAATCAATTAGATCTGTTCACATTTAATCTTCCACCTTAAAGCCCAAAATCTGGAAGGCATTTCAAGTAAAACTCTAAGAATTTCAAAATGCACTACAATTTGTGGACAACTCTTTTCATACTTGATTTTTATCATAGAAAAGAAATTATAATAGACTGATTGTCAAAAAATAAAATAAAATTAAAACTAATATGCATACAAAGACTTCAACAAGTTGCTTGACTTTTTAAAACTTTTACTAGCTAAACATTAGCCTTACTAATAATAAAAATTTATTGCTTAGCTTCTTATATCTTCTATTGTGTTTGTATTTCGGTATTCAAGAAGGAATTAATAACAAAAAAAATAAAAGAAACAACAAACAGCCACGCTTACCTCTAGCGGAGGTGCTCCTAAGCTCGTTAGAAGTGCAAGTCGGTGACCCAAGTTTCACAGCTTTATTAGGGCCAGACACATTGAACGGTTGACCAGATAAGTTCTCATGGGTTTCAACATTCAAACCACGTAGGCCAAAACAAAGTAGAAAGCTGTTCAATGAAGTAGCAATTCTAGTGAAATGTTAGTAGACCGTTCTTACATTCACCACTGTTACATTTGAGCAACCACCTCCAGGGCCTTCTCCCGCATTGTACACCACATGGTCAAGATGTTTGGCTTCTTGATTTCTCTGAGCAAGCAGCCACTGGAGCGTACGATTTCTCTTGATCATGGCCCTTCCACGGTCATATGAATTTTCAGGATGGCCTACATTTAAAGACCTCCAATGGTCAGATATGGACCAAGGAGAGCAGAGAACCTCGCCGTCAGTATTAAGGGCGACGGCCCGATGACACCTTAGATAAACTTAGGCATGGCAATGAGGAGAAAACACGAACAAAGCGTTACATTATTCAAAACTTGGGCTGCATTCTGTGGTGTCGGATAATTTTTTCAGTTCGCACCAAGGCACATTGCAATTTACAGCCAACTTCTTCCAAATGCGTTCCGTAAAATAACGGCTTGCACAAGAATAGAAAATACAATTGATTGGTATCAAAACGCTACGGAACTTATTACATCACCACTAAAATGACATGGGAACTCTTACACATGGATCCTACACAAGAAAATATAATTTTAGGATTCCTTGGATATCAAAGTAAAAATAAAAATTGCATTCATGGATTTAAAGTTAAAGGAAAAATAAAAATTAGATTAAATTTATTATATATAAATAAATTATAAATATGACTCTATTATGGTATCCAGGTCAAATCGAACAACCTCAAGATAGCGTATTACCCGCAATAATTGACATCCTTGCTAAACAACCGTTAGCACCATAAGCCAAATTATGAATTTCGGTAAACAAACTTTAGGCAACTACAACATAAGTGATGGTGCATAAGAGACATCAACTTCTTGAATCCTTTGTTGGCCAAAGGTTATTGCTAGATTCTAATATGTCTTTCTCTCTTGTGTGCATCTTAAATTTTATACTCTACCAAAAATTATCAGAAAAATAATAATAAAACCAATATAATAAATGAAAATGGGAGAGAATGAAATAACAATAACTCATTATTTGATTAAATTTTATTTTGTCATGCAGACCAATAAGTACTTGGATTCAACCATCTGGAAGCCACTTTGTCAACTCAACACAAAATTCTTTACATGTCATTTAATAGTGCTTAATAGATTTCTATTCTACATTTATCAAATGCAAAGACCATCAACTATCATCACCTAGGCTAATTGTTGCTTTAGATTTACTAAGATAACATCAATAAATATATGAGTAATGAGTAAATTCAGTAAATAAGCTAGAGAAATCATCAAGAATCAAACATATGTCCAAATAGAGACTTTAGCCAAATCTCCTCCAATGAAAGGGTAAAATCACATGTCTTTGTTTGGAATTTATCATCTTAATATTCTTCATTTCAAGATTCAGATGAATTCAACTTTATCATAGCATTGCAAACAGCAAAAACACCGAGAGACAAGTAAAAATAATTGGGAAGAAAAAAGGCAATGCAATGGCCTTCTTGTATTATCACATCCATAAAAAAAAAAAAAAGGCCTCCTTAAGACTGTGTCTAAGAAAACTCCTTAGGAAATACTTTCTTATAGTTATTTTCCACTGCATTTTACCATTTGATTAAATTCTAAAACAGCATATTAGTACATAAAACAAAGCTCACACTCATACCATGTCAATACATTATTGCAACTGAAACCCCAAGGTACTGTACTTTATTCGCATGGTTCCATAATTCCAAAAATGATAAGGATGTCATAAACATTGGCTTCTTCATTTTATTTACCAAGTAACCTTAGGAGCCTAGCTAGGATTTGTCTCTTAGAGGTAAGCACTATCATCATTTTCTTTCTTTGATCATCCCATGGAACAAAAACTACAATTATGAAACAATCACTGAAGTGATTAGTTGATTGTGATTAATATCAATGCAAACACTTAGGCATATTTCTTCAAAAACTCCAGAGCAATCTTTGAAAATACTTAACATTTTTGCCAAATAACTCTTAATAGCTATTATTTAACCTTTTTTTTAAAACAAAAAAATTGTATTGACATTTAGCAAATGTTATGATGCTTTCAAATCACCAAATGTTATGATGCATTAATAAGTTTAACAAAATACTTTAAACTCATCACGACATTTAGCAAACGTAGAAGTTAGTAGATTGAAAACTATAGGAAACCTAGTTTATCAACACTAAGTGAAAAAGAAACCTTGGAGAATCACATAAACTCTCAAGATTGCTCTAATGTTGATGGAAATTAATGGTGACTCATAGACTAAGTAGAAAAGGTTGCCATCGTATGAAGAGTGACCTGTGGGTGATGCAAGAGAAAATGCCTAGGTGTAAAAGCCGGCATGGGACTAAGGAAGAAGAAAAGGTCAGGAATAGAACATGTGAACAAAGCATTGTTTTGTTCACCTTAGGCAAACCATTAGAGGTCATTTCATGTACCACAAAAAGAAAATAGTTTTGAAAGATATTAACAATCTGTTCAATTACTAAGAATGATATATTGTAAGTTTTTGTATACAAATTATGAGTTGAGTCACAATAAAAAGATAAAGGGGGAATCCTCCTAGCTTGGTGGTAAGCCACCCCTTACCTACCAGTTCAATAGGTTAGGGGTACAATTCCCCTATCCCCTTCCCTTGTGTGCATGAATAATAAAAAAATAACAAAAAATAAAATAAAATAAAAAGTTAGGCGGTGTAATGGTCAATTCATATTGTCTTATAAGCCAAAATAAATAAATTATAGCAACTAACTAATTCAATAACAAGAAATAGAAAAGGAAATATATATTGTCATAAACTAAACAACTTTGGAGAGATTACTACAATCACATGAACTACCCTTAGATAAAATTTATGTGAAGCAAAAAGTTGATACTAATCAATGATGATGGGTATACAAGAGAGAACATGATTTTTCTAACACTTTTTACTACCAAAAGGTTACTCAAAGTCTATAACAAAATAACCATTGAACCTTTCTAATAATCAATATTAATTGCTTAACATATAATCTCTTTAAGTATTTTAGATGTCTGACATTTTATGTTATCCTACAAAATTATAGTAAAATGATAGTAACAAAGTAACAAACTAAATAAAAGAGAAAGAGAAAGTTGGAACATCTTATGGGTATATACCTTGTTATATTAGTGTATAACATAGAGGCCCACATATCTATACTGTGTTCATCAACCTATTGAAAACTCACACATTGGAAGTAAATCCTTTGTTAAAATTATTAAAAAGACTAGAAGGGCTAAAATGGCCCAAAGGGTCAAAAGGGCCAGAATGACCAGAAGGGTCAAAAGGGTTAGAAGGGCCTAAAGGCCCAAAAGCCCCAAAAGGCCCAAAAGGCCTAAAAGGCCCAAAACGATGAGAAAGGTTAGAAGGATCAAGAAGGGGAAAAGAACCAGAAGAGCCAAAAAGGCTAAAATGGCTAGAATGATCATAAGGACTAGAATGGTGAAAAGGGCCAAAAATGCCAAAAAGGGTAGAAGGGCTAGAAGGGCCAAAATGGTAAGAATTGCCACGGCCACGAATAACAAAATATAATTGGAAAGAAGAACATCCCTCAAAATCTTTTAAATTCAAAGTATGCAGAGAAATGTTATTTATAACTTCATAAAGTTTAAAATGATTTTCATTATATACAAAACGTGCCCTACACTCCTTCACCTCCACATTTGGGCTGCATGACTTAATTAAAGCCTCAAGGTGGGCTTTTAAACCTTTTGATTTGCAATCTTGAATCGTCATAACCATTTTTGTGAACCATTCATTGGCTACAAACACCCAAAATCCATTTAAGCCAACATAAAGGACTTCAGGAGCACACAAGATTAAGGATTCTTCCATGGCAACCTTATTGACTTGAAATTGGCAAACAAAATGGGGAAGAGTACGAGTGCTACCATCAAGTGTTCCTTTACCAAAATTCTTATACTTGTGAACTTCATAAAGAATCAACAAAGCATAACCATGCAACCGATTCTCACTTGATGTGTTAGGACATTCAATTGTTCCAAAAGAACTAGTGATTCTCTCATTGAACCAGTTTGGGATTCCAGATGGTAGAGCAGGGCCTACTGTTACATCAAATCTATAACGCTGTAATAAGAAGAGAAAAAAGTTAATTATATTTCTTTAAATTATCATGCAACCCTAACATTAGTTAATTCAAGAACCTAACAGGAAATGTTAATAAGTAAACAAAGAGACTTACAAAGGATTCAATTGGGTGACTTGGATCCCAATATGGGATCTTGTAGGGCCTACCATTAGAACCAAAATGTATGGCCACAAAAGAGTTTCTGTAGGGCAATATTCCATTTGAAGTCCATGAGTCCATCTCATGAAAAGGAATCTCCAACGATGGAAAATTTGAAAGACCCAATATATTCAAGTTCAATGGTAACAATGGTAATACTTGAAGTTCAGTGCAATCATCCAAATAGAGTTCAGAAAGAGTGGAAATTTCCACCAAGTATGGTATTTTCTTAAATTTGTTCCCACATAGGCTTAAAACTTCAAGTGAGTATAAAAAACCAAGATCATTTGGAACCATATCATCTGATAGATTGCAATAACCTAGATTCAACCTTTTCAAAAAGCTTAAACATGAGAGTAGTGGCTTTGATAATGGTTGAAGGCATCTACAATCTCTCATGTGAAGTTCAATAAGGTTGGAAAGCTGATAGATACTATTTGGGATCGTTGTCAATTTATTGCCAGAAAGATTTAAAATCTTGATTGAAGATAAAGAACCAAAATCATGAGGCATAGTAGCATCAGACATATTGAGATAACTCAAATCTAGTTCTTTCAAAGAGGTCAAACTTGAAAAAAGGTTAGAGACAAAAGACCTAGAAGGACTTGAGCTAATACCCCTCACATCTAAACCTTCCATTTTTTGCCATAAAGGGTAGGTGTCGGGTGGCATCTTTGCCGAGGGGCTTACTACAAACCAACCCGCAAAAAAACTATTAGAATATGAATGCACAAGTGGCTTTCTATATCTAAAGCAACCACCAAAGTTAAGATATTCAAGAGATGATAATGTTTTGAAGGATAATGGTAACCCTTTTATTGCAGTCCCAACCAGATCAAGGAACTTTAGAGAAGCCATATTACCTATAATATCTGGAAACTTTTTCAAACTTAAACAACCTGCAAGATTCAAATATTCAAGAGATTCCAAGCTTATCTTATCTGGGAGTCTATTAAGATGTTCACATCCTTCCATATTCACCTTCTTAAGTTGTCTTAAGAATCCAATGGATGAATGGACCTTTGATAGTCTATGGCAATGTCGAAGCTTTAATTCCTCAAGGTTTGGAATTCCACTCATGTTTGGTACCTCAACCAAGTCATATGAGTAACTCAAGTCAATGCCTTTTAACATGTGGAAACTCTGTTATTAGAAAAATAAAATGGTAAAATAAATATATAAGAGAGTAAAAAGAAGAAAAAGAATGTATTCTCATAAGCTAAAACTTACATTAATTGCACCTAAGTGTTTTTTCACATGGCTGTAAGGCATTATAAGTTCAACAAGATTGTTTGCTTGGAAATTGTGTGGCAGAGATTGTAAAGGATATCCTAGCCATTGTAAAAAACAAAGCTCATTACTTAGTGTGAAATTTGAAGGATTTCCATGCCAATTCAAACAAAAATTATCATATCAACGAAACTTGCCAATCGCAAGCAATTTCAATCTATTCATCCTCGAGAAGATTTCAAAATTTAATGATTCATGTTCTGGTATTTGTAATTCTGATGGCAATGGTAGAGCAATGCCTTCAATAGCATTAGTTCCCTATAATCCAAAAAGACTTCATTAATATCATAGAAATATTAGACAAATAATTCAATGAATTTCAATTAATGCCCTCTATATATAAGGTATAAACAAACTCACTTACAGTATTATATTTTGATATGTGAACAATATCTTCAAAAGATGATAATCTACTATGTTTGCCAGGCTCTAGAGACTCATGGCGAACTATCTGTTGCCCCATATCTCGTAACAAATCATGCATATGAAATCCACTATCTAGGCTTTTCTTTATAAGACATTTATCCCAAAGAACTTCCATATTAGTTTTGGAGTAGTGACCAAGACTTTGCAATACATTAACATTTTCAAGTTGACACTTTCCAGTAAACAAACATGCAATATCTAAAAATAATTTTTGTTGTTGGTCCTCCAATCCATCAAAACTTATCTTAAGTTTATTAAAAGTTTCTGCTTTAGGATTTGCCTTTAGTTGATTTTGTATTTCTTCCCATATATCTATTGTCCTATCAAATAAAAAGGAACCAAGAACTTCAAGAGCCAAAGGAACACCTTGAATATACCACACAATATCCTTAGACAATTCTATAAATTTTTGTTCAGGATGAAATTTCCGAAAGGCTTTCAAACTAAAGAGCATTAAAGAATCATAATAATTTAGCTCTTTAACATCATAAATATCATCCACATATAGCTTCAACAAATGACGATCTCTACTTGTCAGAATAATTTAACTACCTTGACCAAACCAATTGTGACTTCTTACTAATGCCTTCAATTGATCTTTTGAATCCACATCATCAAGAACTATAAAAGCATTTTTATTACGTACCCTTTTTACCATCATGTCAGCTCCATCATAAGCATTCCATAACTTTGTTCTATTTTCTTTGAGTATCTCATAAATAATTTGTGTTTGTATATCGATTAAACCTTGATTTCCAGTCTTTTCTCTAATGTGAGCAACAAAACAACTAGCTTCAAATTGAGGAGAAACTTCGTCATAAACAACTTTTGCAAGAGTTGTTTTACCAATTCCTCCCATACCACAAATTCCTACAAAATGAACACTTTCTAGTCCCGTATGGAGTAAGGAGATAATTTCCTTAACACGTGAGCTTATTCCAACGTGTTCCTTGAACATGTTTGTAGAGCTATGTCTCAACTCTTCAAGTATCTTTTGACTAATATCTTCAATAACCATTGACTCAGGGTTATAAAAGAAAAATTATAGTCCATGTCAAAGAAAGTAATTAAAATTTGTAATGTCAATAATGAAAAAAATAAAAGCTAGAATGTAGTATACCAAATCACAATAATTATACCTGTTATTTATATGCCATCCAACAAGATTACCTGCATCATTTAAAGCAACTCTCCATGTCTTTATTTGCTCTTTGCTCACCTCTAGGTCTTGTTCATGCTTGAAAAATGCTTGCTTAAAATTGTTGTTTTGCTTTCGAACATCGGATGGATTGACAAGGTAGAAAATTGGCAACACTTTCAACCTCATCTTTGACATGCATTCCATGATCTTAGCTAGTTCAATCAAACACCATTTGGAGAATGCATACCTCTTTGAGATTACAACAATTGCATATTGGGAGTTTTCTATTGCTTGCTTGAGCTCTTCAGAAATAACATTTCCCTGCTCCAATTTCTCATCATCTTTGAAACTACTAATTCCTTTCCGCTTTAAAGCAGCATGTAGATGGTCAATAAAATTATTACGAGTGTCTTTGCCATAAAAATTGAGAAAAACATCATATGTCTGACGAGTTGAAGGAAAAGACGAAGAAGAAAAAGAAGAAGCAACTTCTAGAGTGCTAGTTGATGCCATTGGAGGAAATTTTGAGTGTAGAATATACTAATAATCTGAGATGCACAACAAATTTTGGGTGACTCATAAGAGTTAATATATATAGTTAACCAAAATAAAGCATTGTTGAAGTTAATGAAAAAGAAGAAAGTAAGAGAAATTTACTCAACTAAAATCTTAGTTCTTTGCTTGATCCAACTGTGTTTGGTCCACTACTGATACGGAGTTCTGGATCTTGATGTTGCAATTTGAGAAGGAAATCCCCAACACTGGGTTTTGATGCGAAGTGTATTGCACGTCACAGTTCATAAGCTTGCCTGATTTGAAATTGATTAGCAAGAAATTCCCAGTACTTCAGTAGGAAATTTAACACTAGAAATTGGTCGGGAAAAGAGACTGATGTGTATAAGCTGTGGATGAAACTTCTAATAAGCCTAGAGAAGAAGTGAGTTTAGTTCAGGTTGGTTTCTAAAGGTTGCAAGTTCGTTTAATACTCTACCCCTTCCTCGAATTCCAATGTGGCTGTTCTTCAACGCCAATTCCAGCGTCTTTTAGTTTGCCTATATGAGTTGCCTCTATATGGTGGAGCTGTGGATAGAGTTGGCCTGGACGTCTTCACGAAGATAATAGAAGAAATGAAATGACATTTTGCACTTGCGAAAATCTTAGCTACCTTCCATTAGACGTTATTTGAGTCACGGAGCACCCAAAAGCAGATGTTCCTTTATTTTCAACGGAAGTCATTGGTCACAACACAATTGGGGATGGAATCCCGTGTGACTATATTCGGATATTGAAGTGTTACTGTCCTTACTTGATTTCAAGAAAGAAGCTGGTTTCTGTTTTATTTAATTCATGGCTGCACATTATTTTTGGAGCATGCAAACATAACATCAATGCCATTAATACTTAACACCTTGTTTTGTTGCAAACAAATTCCATAGACTTTTAGACAATAATAATTTCATCATATCATTTTTAGATGAATATATCTTTCAAAACTATATCTTTTATTGAAATAGATTTACTTTTTATGTAAAATTTTATAATTACCATTTCATAGATATTTACTAAACAATCAATAGGCACATCAGAGTTAAATATTACTAAAATTTCTTGTAGTGGTTATGTCAATTTTTATTATATTCTTAAAAGTTCTACAGACTTTTAGACAATAATAATTTCATCATATCATTTTTAGACATAATTTTGAAGTTGTCTTTCAAAACTATATTTTTTGCCGAAACAGATTTACTTTAACCATATTAAATCAATCAAATATGTTTTTATGTAAAGTTTTATAATTACCATTTCGTAGATATTTATTAAACAATCAATAGGTACATAAAAGTTAAGTATTACTAAAATTTCTTGTAGTGCTAATGTCAGTTTTTATTATATTCTTAAAAGTTCCATAGATTTTTAGAAAACAATAATTTCATCATATCATTTTTAGACATAATTTTGAAGTCCTTAATAACTTCCATCCTGGCCACCTACTATTGTTCTACTAATAAAAGATCAATGCTTCTTTTATATTGGTGCTGTCCATCCAATTAACGTTATTTCATAATCACTAAATAATATTATACTTGCTACTAAATCATATTAAAAGTTGTTTAAGACTATTTATCTTTTGTGATGAAGTAGTTAGTCTTCCATACTCTTGCAAAATAAAGTAATAGTCATTACCCTACAAGACTAAGTCCAGAACAAAATAACCGTAAATCTTACATGTTGCAAATTTCAAAATTCATATCTCAACTTCTAATCTCTCTAACATTCCCCAAAATTTCAAGGGGAATTATTAAATAGTGGTGATGGGAAATATTTTAACATAAATTTCACGATAATGATAAACAAAAAGAAAGCCACGCATCCTAAAATATTACAAGTACTTTATTTCCAGTTCCAGTTGCAAAGTGCCCAAACCTCCCAAACCATTATGCAATCCGAAGAAACCCTAAACGCCTTGATACTTCTAATATATGAGATCCTCGTAAGACATGTGATAACCAATGCTAAGGTCAATTTACATACATAAAAGGCGGAAACCTTCAGCATTAGGTGAACAAGGCCAAACAGAAAAAAGTTTATGGTCAAGATAAAGGAAATTCATGAACTAGAAACAATAAAGCTTGAAGAGTCTAGTCCGATGCTTCCATCAAGCTTGGAAATAGTCACGCAAAACAATCAATTTATCAAAACTCCATCACAAGAGAATAGATAGTTAAAGAAATAAATCATTGTTAAACATATTAAAAATACCAGAAATGTCGGTGTTTCTGTTTTGATTTGTTATAATTAATGATGATAATAGCATCTTTTTACCCCTAAGACATATTTAGAACTGTATTAGGTGATGAGGGTAATTATGCAATCTTTTCATTTATAGATGTTTTCAGGGTTCCTTGGTACCCACTGCAGAACGGGCTCGCAGAGGACATCGCTTGGTGCATGAGGTGCCTAGTGCTGGATATTGCAGAAACCCTGTAAATTACAGAGTGCCCGCAATGTTTCATAACTGCGCTAGTGACAATGAACGTGAGACAGATTTATTTGAATCACTCTAAATTTGTTTGTCTTGATGTTTACGATTGATCTATGCCCTATTATATTGTGCGATGTGGACGCTTCTGCACTAACATTTTGTTGGCTGGGGTTTGGATTATCGCTGATTCTAGCGTGTGATTGGGTATAAAGGTAATATTTTACTCCACTCATTTAAAAACAAGACACCCAGATTGAAGCGACCCCTACATAGATCATGAGAAATGAACGACATGGATTCAAAAGAGTTCCAATAAAAGTCTTAAGATGGTACAAACTAGCATTAGAATTGGTTCCGACTGATTACCTGTGAATCGGTGTCCCCGTCTTCAGTTGTGCATATCTATAAAACAGAACTTTCTGGAAAAACTACGGACTACTCCCAGAGAGACTTCAGTAGCAGCCAGCCTGAAAGGTTGAATCTCAAGAGGAACCAAGAAAGCAGGCCTCTTTTGTTTGAAGGCAAACGAAATCTTGGTTGAAGGCAAATAGGAACAAAAAGAAGACACAGGTTGAGACGCCAAAGGCTTTCGTGTTATTCCAATTTCAAACTAGTTACAAACAGAGCCAAGGAACAATGTGAAGGAATAACGCGTAAGCTGTAAAATTACAAACTTTCTAGAAAAAATCTACGGAAAATCCATTCTCACCACACATTATTCAGCATGAATTTCTAGGAATTTTCATGTTTATTAATGTTAGGGGATATTTTCAACAATCATTGTCACAGGGAAGTAGTTCAAGATAAGAAAATTTCCATGATGTTGAGGCTTGCCCTGAATGCTGTGCTTTGATAAATAAAATTTGTTCCTATTCTTGGATTCTTTGAAATGTTATGATTTGGTTTCAATGGTTTCATTATATGAATTAGAGTTGCTTGCAGACATGCTATGTTTCTTCCATTTCAAGTAAGTTAGTAGAGTTGTAGATTTTCTCCTCTTAAGTTATATTATATGACAAACTAACTAATTTCTTGATAGAAACTACTTTCTTTTTTAAAGCAAACATGGAAGAAATTATTCAATACTCATTTCTTTTTGTCATGAGAACATTAGAAGTTTTAGATTGGAGTTTACTATTTATGTAAGAGTAAAAAGTATTGCATTTGAGTACTTGAATTATTTTTAAGAAAAATAATTAAGTATAGATAGTCATTTGTATTTTGATTTACATCATCCAAAAGCATAGCAAAAAGGGATTCAATACCCTGTTATCTAAAAGGTTGTGGATATCTACTAGCCATATCTCACTTTTCGGCATTTATTTCGAAATATCTCCATTCATTCCCCTTTCCTGTGAGTTATGGCAAATTTCTTAGGTAGCTGGAAGGACCACTTCACGCGTTTTGAAGTGCCCCATTATGACCTTCCCATGGTAGGCTGGTGGATTGCTGTTATCATCATGCTTCACACAGGTCAGTGCTGAACGTATTAATGAAGATGGAAGAAATGAAAAGACATCTGAGAAAAACTCAATTTCCTCCCATTCGATGTCGTACAATGGAACTCTTAAATACGCAGTTAGTAAGACAGGTGGTTCGGAAAGAAATTTGTAAGGGTATCCATCAGGGTTCGGAGGATGCAATAAAAAATCTACATCCTCAAAAACTAGTCCAAAATGAAGAAACTGCTAGATTTAACTAAGCATTAATAAAAATAATATTGAATGATTTTTGGGTTTTGGGTTTTGGGTTTTGGGGTTTGGGTTGTCTTGTTTTATTGCAAAGAAAGTACAAAGTGACCACTTCAATATGTCCTTAAAGAATTATTTTTAAAAACAAAACTTGACATTATTTCTTTATTTTAAATAATAATTTTAAAATTATTTGTTACAATTGCATTTTTAATTAAATAAATGAATGTTTGCATAAAAATTATATAATTATCCATCATTATGTTTATCACTATGATATGGATTCATGTTGGCAAAGTTCTATGCCTAACCCCTCTCAAATTCCAATCTAGTTGTCTTTGAGCACCACCTTCACCCATTTGTTTGTCTTTTATGATCATCCTGCAAATGGTAGGGTTGCCAAATTCTTGTTTTATCATATTTTTGTAAAAAAGTGTTAAACCTATTCATGAAGATGCATGAAATGATAAGACATTGAGAAAAAAATCAGCTTTCTTTTATTTGATAGTATTTGACGCTAGTATTATAAAGTGTGTGGTCAATAAGACTATTTAATTGGATCTCTATAGGAAAAAAAATCCGTTGGAAATCCACTCACACCACACAATCTTTAGTATGAACTTTTAAGAGTTTTCGTATCAAAAGATATTTTGGACAAAGGTGATCCAAAGGAAATTTCCTAGACACCAAGACTTGCTTTGCATGAAACTTTCATGCATATTGCTTTTGTGCACTAGACTTGTGAAATGCAATGAAACTTTATCCTTGATGTTGAAACTTTGTGAATGTTTAACACACTAGGTGTAGGTAAGTATATCAAGCAATCCTATAAATTGAGATTTTTAAGAGTTATTAAACTTTTAATTGATAATCAAGGAATTTTCAACTTTTAGAAAAGCCTTCAAAATAATCAATATTGTGAAAAAGGTATTCAACAATAGTAAATTTTTAAATTTCTTGCGGTTAAAGTTAGTTAAAAGTACTGATTTAATCCCAAATTGATTTATTTCAAAATGTTCTCCCAAAAGTATGGTATTAATAGATATTTTGATCACATCTCTATCTTGGGATAGTTTCCTAATGGTAAAGCTTTTGTTTTTTATTTAAAAAAACTACGATAATACTAGTTTGATAGTCTATATACGTAAATAACTAAACGTGGACCATAATGTTTCAGTAATAACAAGTGTGAAGCTTCATAATTAACCCATTATTAGTTTGAATAGAGTAATGGTTATCTTTAATTATAGGGGGTCAAATTATGATTACCTTCAAGCCCTCCTTTGTCCTTAGATTATGAATTATTTTCTAGAAACTAAGCATACATGATATAGTTTTACATTATATCATTTATGATCAAGGATTTTAAAGTTATGCTTCATCTAAATGAATATACTTTAATCACATAAAACTAATCAAAAATTTGTCATGTAAAGTCCATAATTACCCATCTCGTAAATATTTATTAAATAATCGAAAGGTAGATAAAAATTTAGAAAAGCAAAACTCATTGTTTAGGATTACCTTCATATTGCATTTGTGTGCAATTACCTTAGGGATGGATTCCAACCAAGAACAAATTTTTAGCAAACTAGGCAAAACTTGGATGTCCATGACCTAGTTTGAAAATGAAGAATCCATAGTCATGTCTTTTAGTGCCAACTTTAGCTCTTTTAAATAATATTAATATTCACTTGATATAGGCATCAATATCATTGAGCAAGGATAATTTATTATTTAGCATGAATTTTGAAGATATTTTATTCATTATGTTTTTCACTAAGTTATCATAAATTTTGAAGGATGATCAACAAAATTTTCAAATAGTTTATAGGAGAAATTCATTCAGTGCATATTACTTTTTTTTTTCTTTTTATCCATTAACGTGAAAAGTAAAGATGTTTGTTTGACCCGACCTTAAATTGCAAGGCAAATGTGCGAAGCACTACAAGCTTGTTCCCTCCTTCATGTTTAGCCAGAGTAATGCTAAAAGAAAAGACAATGTAGTAGCAAAAATATTGGCTTTTCTTTTATTGGATGTTGTAAATAGGGAAAGAAATCTATGTGGTATCCATTGTCCCCAACATTTCAAAAATACAATAGCTAGATACGAAATGATGTACTCTACAAGGTTGAATTGTCAACCCTTCACTAATGGATTTAGTGGCCCTCGAATATGCTAATTTGTCTTATTAGAGATGCGTGATTATTCTTTTTATAATTGAATTGTCCTCGCTTAAGAGTTTATTTACACTTCATTTTTGATATCTCTCATAAAATAGATAAATTGTCATTAATCTACAATTGAAAACTGATTAACAAAACGACCATCTTATACATTCCAAAATTTTGATATTTGAAATTCTCGTTAGACATGTAACAACCAATTATAACTTCACTTAAACGTATATCAACATACAAGTATTTATTTAAAAGGATGGTCTTGATAGCATATAAGTAAAATTCAAAGTTGATACAGAGCTGTGTTGAACGTGTCCAGCAAGACAAAAGAAAAGAAAAGCCAGACAACCAATTATAACTTCACTTAAACGTATATCAACATACAAGTCCTTATTTAAAAGGATGGTCTTGATAGCATATAAGTAAAATTCAAAGTCGATACAGAGCTGTGTTGAACGTGTCCAGCAAGACAAAAGAAACGAAAAGCCAGTTGCCAGTAAATGGAAGTCCAGACGACTTTGTCGAATTCCAATCAAGTTGACCCTTAACACTTACTGCACGCATCTCTCAGTTCTCCTTTATGACCTGCAACCATTTGGTGGAGTTGAACGTATTGACGAAGGAAAAAGAAAATAGTAGACATTTTACACCTTGCAAAAATCTTAGCCACCTTCCTTTACCCGTTGTTTGACGCGGTGTCCAGAGCACCGAGGTCTCGAATGTCGTCTGATTTTAAGTCGGTCCGAAAAAATCCACTTGGTTTCCATTGTCAACCTTCCAGGAAAGCACAGTTCACTGTTTAAGGTAAACTCTGTAGGATCTTCGTGTATATCATTCAAGCGGTGGATTTAGGGAGTACTTTTATATCAAAAATATTTCTTTTTATTTAGTTAGTTTTTGTAAAAAAGATTAAGCTTTTTAATATAGTATTAAAGTTAATTAATCCTTTACACTTCCCTAGGTATCAAGTAAAAAATTTATAGAGTAAACAAAACATTTATACTTTGACTCAAACCATTGTGATGAAAGAGCATGCTAAAATTAATATGAAATTGTCCTACTTTATTAAGGTACAAACTTGTAGAATAGTTAATATATAAAGAAATGTTTGTCTTCTCTTAAACTAGCATTTGTAAAAGAATTAAATTATCTAATACGGTCTACAATGTGTGAATTGACACAATATTCAGAAAATATTCAAAAAAATCAATTTTGTGAAAAAGGGGTTTAGTAGGAAGAAATACTCAAGACCATCTTTAGTATCCGCCCCCACCCTTCGCAATTACTAAGCATATGAAATGTATATCTATATAACGTTACTGTCAGGCACTTTGTATTTGTTTAAAGAATCAACATGCCAACATTAGTCTTAAATAAAAATTAATTTTCTTAGTTGGATCTCTCTTCCTTTTTTTTTCTTTTCATAGCAAATATGCATGACGAACAAAGGCCACTTTCCGAAGAACAAAAGCTAGGTTTCTTTGTGCCCTGCCTGCTTAGTTTACTCAAGAGCTGTTGGCGAATACCATCACTTATTACCGCATCCTTTAGCTGCAAATACAGCTTCTAATGAGTACGTTAATAAGATTAGATGCTCCTTAAAGACTTTTAAAAACAAATCTTTAGATCAGACATTTTAAAATGAACGATTTTAAAGTTTATGGGAGGACAATAAGCCAAAATCTCATCTGCAAAACTCAAACTATTATTGTCTGATGCAAAGTGCAAGGTACGAGGAGGTGAAAAAAAAAAAAAAAGGATGATTGAAAATTGCATTGCAGTTATCGGAAGCCCTAAACGTCCCTTTCAAATTCCAATCTAGCGGTCTTTGAACACCAATTTTCAACCGTCTGTCGGTGCTTTGTTTTGACCAACCGGCACATGATGGGGTAGCTAGGTTCCTTCCTAAGCCGAACGTATTCAAGAACGTACAAAACACGGAAAGACATTTGTAGTCGCAAAATTCTTAGCTTCCCCACTTTGGTGGACGCGGCTGCAAACGAAAAGACATTTGTAGTGGAAAAATTCTTGGCTTTCCCACTTTGGTTGATGCTTAATTCTATAAGCTCTTCCCACCAATCAATGGTGAAGTGTCGGCACTTCGCTAATGGGATGGTTTGGAAATTTCAGAGTAACTCAAGGGAATTGGCCTATCCATTTGTGCCAATCTCGTCACTGCATTTTCAGAGATTCTAAAACGTATCACAAGGTGGATCCCTTAAAAGATAGAAAGAAGAAAAAGTAATTTTCCTATACTATGTAATTTTAATTATTTCATTTTATAAAATTTTAATACTTATATCATTTAATTTTTAGTTTAATTAGAACAAATATACCCTTACACATGTTTTATTTTTATACACGTTACTAAACTCCAATGAGTTTAAAACATATTACATTTTGTTTGATTTGTATTTCTAATATTTGATATCTGAAACACTATCGTCAATGGAAGTGATTTCATTTCTTTGTTCAACTTGAATTCTGAAGAATAATTAGGCATTCCCCATACTCCACATCAATTACAAAGTTTAGTACACAAGTATCTTTGTCAACACGTTTGCAAGTTTTTCCTTTTTCTTTCTAAATTTCAAACCATTTGCAATTTTTTTAAAAAATAAATATATGATTTTATTCATCAAGAAATAAAAATGTACAAAATAAGTAAAGCATTTGCAATATTAATAGCATGAAGGGAGGGTTCTTTTACAAAGGGGAAGATTATTTAGATCTAAGCATATTCTATGCTTGTCCCTTACTTGTGATGAGCTAGTTACATAAAAAATAACTGAAGGGATTGAGATAGAGAATGATAACGTGCCATGGAAAATACAGGTGAGTATGAGTGTTTATTTAGTTACAAAAAGTGGGGATATCTTGTAACAAACTCTGGTTTGATGAATAAAATTTGTTTCTATTCTCCAAATTTCTTTAGAATGTTATGGTTTGGTTCAATGGTTTTATTACAAAAATTAAAATTTTTTGTGGACATGTTATATTTGTTCCATTTTAGGTAGGTTAGTATAGTGGTAGGCTTAATCCTTTTAAGTTATTATATGACAACCTAACTATTTTTTTGATAAATTTAATGATAGATAATTTTCAAGAAAATTGACAAGGTATTGGTAATCCTTCTCTCATTTATGCTTTCATATGTGATATGATATAATAATAAAAAAAATTTCATCATTAGCCTAAATATAATCTATCCTCCTTTGTCTTCTCATCTACCATGTTAAAAGCGTTGCAAAAAGGAATTGAAATGTTATCAAAAATCAACGTTGCGAAAAACAGGTCCAAGGTGAGGAAATTTCCAAGACTTTAATGCTTGCTTTGAATGAAATTTTTGTTCATATTGTTTCTGTGCACTAGGCCCACATTTTGACGTGCAAGTAGGGAAAATCCATCATACAGTGCTTCATTATCTATTTCTCAATTTTATAACCTTTTTATATTAAAGTTCACATTTTAAAGTTTTCTGCTAATAAAAGTTTTTATTTTATTAATTACTGCTAATTTTATACTTTAAATAAATAATTTCATTATGATTTCCTAGAGTTAATAAAAATCTGTTTTTGAAATCTTTTTTAATTGCTTCATATCTATCCAAATTGCATGTATTAACACAATTTTTGTGCAGTGATCTTCAAGATGGATTCATAACCAAGGGAAAACTTGTCCATGAATGACTTGGTATGAAAATGAAGAATGCATAGTTACCATTGGTTGAATTTTTTTAAAATAGGATCAATGTTTGCCCAATTTAATTAAGCATCACCAAAAACAATATTAAGTGATATTTGGATTTTGGGTTGTTTTGTTCAAATGCAAAGAAAACACAAAGCAGTCACTTCAACAATACCTTAAAGACTTTAAGAACAAAAATCTCCACATTATATCATTTTTTAAAATAGTAACTTTTAAATTATTTGTTATAATCACATTTTTGAATTAAATAATTTCAAATAAAAAAAATTTTCATGAAAATTTTGTCATTATCCACTTTGTGAAACATGTATTCTTTTTTCTATTTTCATAAATATTTTTATCACTTTTATATGGAGACCTATTGCCTAAACTCTATGCCTAACCCGATTTGAATTCCAATTCCACTGTCTTTCAACACCATATTTATGGGTTTGCTAGTCCTTTATGTCCTTTCCATAGGGTGGGGTTGTTAGGTTCTTACTCTTATCATGTTTTTCGTTGAAAAAAACTAAACATATTCATGAAGATATGTGAAATGACAAGACAATGAGTTCTATTTGATGTTGTTTAACGCCCCTATCATAGAGTCTGTGCTCAATAAGACTATCTAATTGGATGTTAGCTAGAAAAAAGCTATAAGAAATCCATTTACACCATACATTATTAAGTATGAGTTTCTAAGAATTTTCATGTCAAAAGATTTTTTGGGAAGAGGTGCTTTAAAGAAAATTCCGTGTATTCATTATGAGAATGACAAATTCTATTTTCTTTATGGAAAGGGAAATGAAGAGAGAGAGAGAGAGAGAGAGAGAGAGAGAGATGTGTTTTCATATAGAGTGCATGGTAAATAAAGTTATTTAATTGGATGACAACCAAAAAAAATCTTTAAGAATTCCATGTATGAACTTTCAATAATTTTCACATTAGAAGATTTTTTTTGGGAAGGGGTTGTCTAAAGAAAATTCTATGTATTCATTGTGAGAACTATGAATTCCATTTTCTCGATGGAAAGGGAAAGAGAGAGAGAGAGAGAGAGAGAGAGAGAGAGAGATATGTGTTTTCATTGAACAAAGTTGAATAGATTCCTGAAGAAGTATGAAATGAGAAGACAACGTGTTTTGTTCAATGTTATTAGATGCCATTGTCATAGAATGCGTGATAAGAAGGCTATTTAATTGGATGTCAACCAAAAAAATTGATACGAATTCTATTGGCACCATACATTATTGAGTAAAAACTTTCAAAAATTTTCATATTAGAAGACCTTTTTTGGGAAGAGGCAGTCTAAAGAAAATTCCATATATTTTTTGTGAGAACGACAGATTCCATTTTCTACATAGAAAGTTGAAATTTTGTGGATCAAGACGTCCATCGTGCCAAAACACGCTCGGATGAAATTTCAACTGTGAGTACTCTACGTGGTGTGAATGGTTTTAGATTCCGTTGAAGAAATAAGAGCCGATTCTTTAAGAAGTCCGGAGGTGACCTCTTCGTGCCAACCACAGGTGAAGACCCCACCTGTGGAACTACTTGGAATGAAAGGCGACTTCTCTTCATTTTTTTTTAAGCGATAACTTCGCAAGTGGTTAACGAAAGTTCCACGCCTTCCAACATTTCCCTCCGCAAAAATCCTTCTCACAACAACCTGCCAATACATGATCCAAAACTCCACAAAATTCAATTTTGGGCTTCTCTCATTCAGAATCTATGTCAAAAATTCAATTTTGACTCTTTAGGCCATTTGTTCCTTTTTATTTATTTATTTATTGTGGTAAGATTTGTTGGTTCAGCAGTAAGTTAACAAGATCACTTACACTTACTTTCAAGCACAAACTTGGCATTTCAACTTTGATAATAATTTCTTACCTAATTTTAACTCCATGCAAACACACCACAACAAGACACACAAAAGACGAAAAAGATAAATAAATAAAAGTTTTGATTTATACAATTATCCGCCCATTCACTACATCACCATATAAAGACCTCAAATGGAAAAGAAGACTTCATTTAAAAATGAAGTTTGGTGATGATTAGGATTAAAGTATATTATCTCAACGCTTCTTTTTTTCTAACGTGCTCTTCAAAATCTAATTTTGGCCTATGGTAATGTAATCAGGTGCCTGATATTACCCTACGTTGTTAAGCATGAAGCAGTAAAACTGTTTAAATTATAAAATATTTCATAAACTTTTTAATAGATATGATGTTGCAGGAATGTGGGGCCCAAACTCCCACGTAGGAGGAAGACGACAACTAGTAGAGAGGATTCCAACAAACGCCCGAAGCAGCCATATGGGCCCACATATTCGGCCCACGTGGAACTAACGAACCGGGAAACTACCGTAGCGGTTTCGTAGCGTGCCCTAAGTTCCACCCTTAAACTTTTTTTTTTTTTTCCCTCTCCAAATCGTTCGTAATTCTGAAATTGCAAATTTTTTAAAATGAACGAGTAACAACATAAATTCATGTATTAAATTTAGTGATAAATTTAAAAGGATAATATAAATTTGTTTCTAGAATTTTTCTAGATTTGAAATAAAATAGTCAACAAAATCCTATAAATTTAGATTTTTAAAAAATGTAAAACTCTTAAACGATAATAATAGATTTCTTACTGTCGAATTAAAATTCATTAAAAAAATAAAATTACAATAGTACTTAAAAAATAGTGTTTTGAGTAACTGTAATATTAACATGTTCAAGAAATTCCATATAGTTTTAGAATCTCAAGAGAAAGGAGAAACTTGGACAAATTATCGCAATATTGAAAACTTAATTCCTTAAGGTTTGGGCAAATGAAAGTTTGGTGTTTCAATTAAGTTTCATGTCAATGTGCTATATTTTGTCAAAACTTAGTCAAAAACAAATAAATACATAATAAAGTGTTTTAAATGGAAAAAGAAGAAGAAGAAGAATAGTATATGTTTATTTAAGATCCATTCATTATTTGAATTGTGTTTATAACATTTGATACCCTAGATGCTATCGTCAATAGAAGTTATTTTCAATTTCCATACTGACAATACTCTAGACGCTATTGTCAATAAAATTGTGTTACACGTGTCATATGCCAAAAACAAAATCGTCATGAAATATCAATTTTTTTTGCAATGCCAATAGTGTGCACTAGTGAGGGTTTTTTAGAGAATAGAAGATTGTTTAGATCCAAGCATATTGTACACTTGGGTCGGTGTTAGAGCAATGTAGTACAAGCTACTTATTGTAAAGCACAACTGGGTCATTCAAGTTAAGTTTCCAAAAACATTAATATTGATGTGTTAAACAAATTCTCGTTAGTCTAATTGTATTAATTTAGAACTTTTGGTCTTGGCAAACTAGATTTTTCCAATTAATTTGAAATTTTATGTACTTATATTCTATATGATTTTTATTTTTTTTTATTTTTTTGTGTGTATTGAAAGGTTACCCTTTGTTTCCCTTAGAATTTTGACGAATAAAGTAATTGAAGCCAACGATCGAAAGGCCCTACCAGTGTATCGGAAAGCTTTGTGTGGGCTTACCGCCGGTGTTATTGGAGCTTTCGTTAGTAGTCCTGCAAATCCAGCACTTATCCTCTTGCATGCAGATACGATTTTGCCTGCAGCACAGCGCTGACAATACAAAAATGCCTTGAATGCGCTGTGCCGTACTGTTGCGGATAAGGGAGTTTTGGCTCTCTGGAAAGGTGCATGGCCTACTGAAGTGAGAGCAATGGCATTGAACGTGGGAATGCTTGCCTCCTATTATTAAATTGTTGAGCTTTTCAAGGATTTCCTTCGTTTTGGTGACGCTACCATGGTGATAGTTAAAATTCTTTGGAAGAGATAGAGATACTCATTCATGTTAAAACTTCAACATTGATATTTGGTGCTTTTGAATAACTCGTACTTCATTAGGTGGAAAATTTGATACTGGGTTCATATGTTGGGGATAAGTCTCTTTAACTATGTGAAGGATATTTGAAAGTTATTTTACATTGTTTTAGATGGACTGAAGCATTCCCTATTTAAATGTTAGATAGTTTTGGAGGTTTATTTTATGAAAATATTATGTCTAAACATAGATGAGCCTTATTTTTTTTTATCTATAAGTTCTACTAAAACTGTTTTGAGATTTCTTTTTAATTTCTATAAATTTTTTTTTTGTAATCTTTAAGTTCAGGGAGCTAGGGAAGAGTATGTTTCAGGATATTTTATATTCTTTTTCTAGCACTTTATGTGCTTGTATGTGCATTCTAACGTATTATGGTTAGTTATCTTTTCTGGCCTTAAAATTTTATTTTCCTTTTGTTGTTATAGCTGCTTTTGGCCAATAACATGGTAAGTCTGCTGTATATCATGGATACACTGTCATTAGTTGCTATAAAAGCAATTTTAACATGTCCTGCACGGCTCGCTCCCCTTTTTCGTTAGAAAATGCCCGTTGACTGGCTTTGATTGGTTTGGCTAGAGTGCTACGTTTAACATGCTTGTTTAACAACTTGAAACTTAATTAGTAGTGTTTCTGATCATTATTTGTGAAGTAAACATGCCTAATGGCGAAGTTCTTTTTAAAGTGTACAATTGGAAGCATGGGTAGAACTCTATAAGTTAGCAGGAATTAGACTTGATTCATTTCAGCCTACGTCCCCACTTGGATTGGACAATGCTCAAAGTCCGATGAGGATAAATTTATATGCTCTTTAGGCTTGACCTGACAAATAGCTTAATTCTTAGTCAAAAGAGCATGCAGAAGCTTGAATGACCTATCAAATCATCTCAAGCACTATCTAAATAGACTTCACATTTTCATTTTCATCTAAATTTTTGTTTGATATAATCTTGATGCAAGGAATTCTTGTTTTACTCAGCTATTGTATCTTAAGATGTTTGATTGCCATGTGTTTTGATGATCTGTATTTAGAATTTTCAATCTTAAAATTGTGGCCATAAGTAATTAGCTTTAATTCAAAGAAATATTCTTTTTCTTTGCCTTGATTAATCTCTTGATGCATCGTTTTTTCTTCTCAGGAGCTAGTACTGTTCCAAGATTTTGTCAAAACCCAAGTTTAGAAGATGCAACCCGATGCTGAAGGGTGACTCCCTTACTTTGGTTTGGTTCTTTAGATTGTGCTCTGAAAACCTTGAAAAGTGTAGAACCTTTGAAGTTCTACACTGGATTTCTAGTACATTGCGTCACAAGTACTCCCTGTGTCATGGTACTCTTAACTCTAGGGGTATACATGCACAGATGTGCATACTGTAGTTTAGTTCTATCTTGTAAAAGCTTGAATTGCTTATGGGTCTTGCATTGTTTTTAATCTAGTTTCTAATTCTTGGAAGTTTGCTTTTATGCAGATGACATGGATTTTCCTCAACCAAATACGTAAGGATACTTGCAGAAGCAAACCATCAACGAGAGCTAAGAGAAAACTAAAGGCAACCTTCTCGGTTTGGATGGTGAGAACGGCACAAGAACTGGATAATGCCCTTGGCATATGTATTTACCGTCTCAAAGACAGAAAGCCATACATACGATCTGTTCGTAGCAGGGAAAAGGAACTCGAGAGTGCAGAAGGGAAAGTTTTCAAGGAAATATACATTGTGAAAAAGTTGAAAGTGGTAATTTAATTTAAAATTTAGTTATGTGGCAAGGGTTAAACAAGTTGGATATTTAAACATGTAAGCAATTCGCCCACTCTTAGCTTTGTGACAATAAGTCAACATATGTTAGTTTTGGGCAATTTCGAGAGACTGGCCCCTCCACTAGGGGCCAGCCTTTCATTTGGTTTCTATGTATCTTAAAATTCTATAACACATAAATTACATGATGATGAATCAGTTTTAAGAACGTGACATAGATAAGTTAATTTCCATATTATGTGATACTTTGTTGTCTACTCTTCGTATTTTTAACACTTACATCATCTAGTTCCTAATTTTTTTAGATTAGATACGTAATCAGATATACTTTATTTTCATACCAATGTCACATAATTCGACCCACATTATAATTGTAGTACTTATATTTAATTACATAAAATAATTCATTTATTTTCTTAAAAATTCAAGATTTATGTCATTTAATTTTTAGTTTAATGAAATTATACATCATTATATATGCTTTATTTTCAGAGTTCAATGTCATGAAGCTTTGCATACATTAAAATATAACCCTTTTAATTATATTTCATCTCATTAACTAAGAGTTAGGTTGCTCTATTTCTAAGTGAAAGGGCCAAGATAAGATATCTTTTACGTACCAGCAGAAAAGGAGAGTAACCAGACAAAAGATGACTGAAAAACTTTAGATTAGACTCAAATGGCTGAATATGGAGGATAATTTGTACAGGTGGCCAGATAAATTACATGGTGATACCTAAGGAAAGTGCTGCCGGAGAAGGAGATAAAGTCCGGCTACGATTCGCGGCCAAAGTTACTCCGGTGTGCACGTGCCCACGTTTTGGGCCGTTGGGTTACGCGTGCAGGTTGTACACGTGGCGTGTGATTGGGTTGCAGGAGTTAATGTAGTGTCCTGGAGGTTAGAGGCTGATGTGTCCGCACGCGTGAGAAGAAGAGTACCTGGCATCTGTTGCACTAGATGATGGTGCGTGTCGCAGCATGTTGGTAAGGATACGTGGCATGTGTCGAGTATGTGCTGGCTTATGCAGGATGCTTGTGGAGGTCAACTATCAAAATTATCAAGTTTGACTGAGGAAGGGTTTTAAAGGCTGGTTCTAGCAACCAATACAAATCTGAACTTTCTATTATACGCTGTGTTGATTCAGTTAATAGAGGCATCTGTTGCAAGGTATTATATTTAGTTTTCATTTAAAAGATTTATATGAAGACCTGAATCTTTAAAATGATTTGAGACAATATATGTTTCTTATATTACCATGTAAATTATAATGAATAATTAATATCTTTACTTTTTCAAAATTAGCTGCAAGGCAGTGTTGTCTTATTATATTGTCTAGTTATTTACCTCTAATCTATAAATTAATTTGGATTATTTGGTTTTTATCGTATCATTTGTTTGATACACTGATTTTTTCTTTTAAAGTGACATAAAAAATTAATGAGTTAAACCAATACATTAGACAAGAAATTTTTATGTACTCAATAAGATATATTAAGATGTTTAAGCAATTTCAAGCTTATCTTCTCTAGTAAGAATATTATTAAACTTGTAAATCCAAAGCCATTTTAGAGATTTGATAGATTGGAAGACCTTAAATAAATCTCTACAATCACTAAACACTTGGTACATCATATTTAAACCAATTAAATTATAGTATTATGACTTTAGAAAAAATGTAAATTATAGAATTCTTGATTTAAAAATCAAATTATAGAATTCCATGTATTTTACATCATTTCTTTTTAATTTTTTTTATGTTTTTATTTATTTATTTAGAGAAGTCTACTTCAAATAGAAAATAGATTACTAAGTCAATTTCCATAATTTGAATTAGTACAAAGATAAACTAATGTCATAGTACAAGTGTCAATTCTCCTTGTCTTGCCTTCAATTTGTTATCCTTAGGTTTCTATTTTCAAGATTTATGACATTTACCTTAGCCAAACTGGTAGATACGAACTAGAAAGAAAAATGATTATTAGAAACAAATACTTCAAGGGAAAACCTTATACAACCAAAACAAGCAAAGAAAGAAAAAAAGATGACATTTATTCTGGGCAAAAAACTAAGCATTTATGCTAAGCAACTCTAACAACGCTTTCAGCTTGAAAGTGTTTCAATATTGACAAAACTTAAATACATTTAATTAATGTCTTAAAATTCAAAAGCACATTTGGCAGATATAAAAATTGCAAGATGGAGAACATCAGCAAACTCATTCCATCATCTACGATGACTATTTTATGCCCTTGTCTCAGCATAGATCCCTGCACAAGCATAAGAATTTAGAATTAAAAAAATTAACAAAAGGGAAAATTAAGACTATTTTGAATTCAGCGACAGGGAATGGATATATTGTGTAAAAAGATGAAAAAAATCTACTACTAAATTATGAATTTCAGTTAAAAACTTTCAGATAACCTCCTCCGATGCAAATATCAAAAACAAAACCAAAAATCAGGACTCTATTAAACATAAGCAACCAAAACAAACTTGTAGGCCATGGGTAAAAGAGAAAAGATCAGACTTATTATTTATTTCAAAAGAAAAAACATGTATGTTAAAGGAGATAAAAGGACTCACACTACTTGCTACCATACACAAAATTTTTGCGGAGGTCAAGTTATTTTACATGCTCTATTTTCATGCTCAATGTCACGAAACTTCACCCATTAAAAATTGAAATTTATTTATTTTAATAAAATTATATTTTTATTATAAAATAACCAAATGTGTGAGTATTGAGATGTCTGGTTGAGTTTGCTTATAGACAACATGACCAGATTTCCTTAAATAGGGTCATGGACTTCCAAATCTGCTTGACAAAGAGACCTTGAAGAAGTTCAATTCTAATGCATGTGAGGAAATGCTACCAAGAACTTCGTTGAACTTAAAGCATCATGTATTAGACTGGCTTACATATTCTACCTCTGGCCTTGATGTTGCAATTGAAGCCTCAAGGTTGGTCCATCTATCCAAGAATTTCATCTGATCCTTGAACCAATCGGCTGGTACGTAGACACAACCCATTTATTCCAGTGGAAGGGACTTCGAGGATACAAAAGGATTTCTACCATCAAATATTATACAATTTGAAATTTCATTCTCCTGGATTTCTACCATCAAATATGGTAACTGATGAGGAGTTTCCCGTGAAATACAAACCAGTAAGAGATGGTGTCAATTTGATGCTCTTAGCTTTGGTGCAATCGTAAGATTTGTTTATTTCAACAATGCAATACGTGTTCAAAATGGAGAGTAAATATGCACAGAGCTCTAGACGGGTGGAAACTTTCAACCGATCACATGAATGACCTTGAGATAGGCGCCGCCACTTGCATAATAGCAGGCCAAGAGAGGCGATCACTGATCCAAGAAATTTCAGGTAGACAAAGCGACGCCACTCACCAGGATTCTTGCCAGGTTTACTATTAATACAACTGCATTGAATTGACACTCAAACCATTGCAACCCAAATAACAAACTTATTTATCAAAGGCAACCAAAAAAAGAGAAACATTTGCAAAAAGCCAAACGAACTCCAACAACAATTTCCAATGTCTGGACACTGGAGACAACCCAACCAATTTGATTCCCTCACTCGAAGCCGTGGACTACACAAGGCCTTTTAAGTAAATCTTTATATAAGTTTCAAGATCCAAAGCACGTGGAGAAATGTCAAATATAACCTTAGCTAGTACTCGAAGATCATCCACTTTTACTACACGCATGTCAAAGGAGGAGTCCATCACAGGGCTGACGTTACACGTAGGACAAAAAGTCCTTCGCCGCCTTTAACGGCTTCCGAGAAACTCGGTTTCAGTTGCAGCGGATTCCAGCTTGAAACTACAGATTTCTCCCAGAGAGACTTCAGTAGCTACCAACTTGAAACCTTGAAATCTCCAGAACAACCGAAAAAAGAGGACCCTTTTTGGTTGAAAGCAACAATCACGGCAAATTGGAAGAAAAACAAGACCCAAAGGTGACCGTATAGTACGAAAGAATAATACGTAAGCTGTAGAATTACAAACGGCCAAAATCTCGTCTTCGGTCAATGGAGATTTTTGAGTGGAAATTGGCCGGAAATTAATCGGCACAAGTCATTGTGAAGAGGTAGTATTGAGTTGAGAGATCGTCCCCGTGATCGACGCAAGGACCATCACGAATTACCGCTCTTTTTCTTTTTTACTTTTAGTTCTGCCATGATAAGATTAATGCGACTTTGTACTTGAATCATCAAACTTTATATTATAATCACTTAATAATATATTACTTACTGCTAATTCATATTAAAAGTCATTTAAATCTCCATTTGTCCTCCACCATCAAAGAATCAATCTATCGTATCTCTGCCAAAGTAAATTAATAGTCATTAATCTACAATTAAAATGTTATAACAATATAACCATTCTAGTTTGAATGAACATTTAAAGCTTTGACAATTCTTAGGTGATATCTTTCCCAACCATTCAAGAAAAGCAAAACTCAATGTCTAATGTGCACTTCGAGCGATCTCCTCAACAGCACAACCGCAGTTTTGGAAAAAGAAAAAAGAAAATTCTGGTATAGAGACAAAAATCCACTTGGCCAAAGCCTATTTTATTGTTTAGCATAAATTTCAAAAAATCCTCGTTCAGTCATTCCACTTTCCGCATGCAATAATAATTTTAGAAGAGCTATCAAATTTGTAAGTAATTGAAGGGAAAAATAAGTTTCGCTTATATTGCTTTTTTGTCCATTGACTCAAAAGCTGAGACGTTTCACCTCTTTTCTAAGTTCGGCTCTCTTTCTTCTGTAGATGTCATTGCTGAGCAATTGTGCAGAAGCCCTGCACTCCTCTCAAATTCCAACCTAGCTGTCTTTCAACACCAATTTCACGGGTCACTCAGTGCTGCTTTTTGACCTGCCGGCACATAGTGGGGAAGCTAGGTACCCATGCTGGACGTAATCAACAGCACAGACAAAATGAAAGGACATTTGCAGTCCCAAAATTCTTATTGGGAGGTCTACAAGACGGTCTTATTGGAGTTGACGAGAAAGAAATCTCCCTGGTATACGCCTCACCATCTCAGGAAAACCTAATTCTAAGGACTCTACCCACTACAAAACATTGAAGTTTCAGGCACCTCGCGAACGGGTTGGTTTGGAAAACCAACGTTGTGAAGAAGTCGAAACATTAGGCGATTCCAGTGTTCGATAGTACGAAGATGAGACAAAATGAGGAAATTTGAGAGTAACTCGAGAATTAGCCTATCCATTGATGCCAGCCTCGTTTCTGTATTTCTAAGCTTTTAAAACGTATCACATGATAGTAGATCCCTTAAAAGAAAGTGAGAAGAAGAAGATAATTTCCTAATACTATGTAATGTTCAATTGTTTATTTTGTAAAATTTTAATGCATATATTATTTAATTTTTAGTTTAATTAAAATAAACGTATCGTTACACATGTTTCATTTTCATGCGCATGTCACAAAGCTCCAACGAGTTTAAAATATCAAATAATTATCCCAAACCCTCCACATTTGAACACTTAACGTCAGTTTTGTTCACTAGTCATTAGCCATATGTTAGGTCTCTCCATTTCTTTTTGGGGAACTCAAAAGCAAATATGTTTAATGATTCACACTGGAGAAGCTGCAATCCCATGTCTCTCCTATTAAATCTGGCCATCCAATAATCTCAACTTCCTTATGACTTGCCCGAAAACACTAGGAAAGCTAAGTTTCCTAACGGATATGGTAGAAGCAATGGGTGAGGTTTAGGAGGGCCCAAAAGCATGCTTCCCCTCTTGGTTTGCTCATGAAGTGCCGACGAGTACCATCAATTATTACCACCTCGTTTAGTGGCGAAAATGCTCCCAACGCTTATAATAAGGCAAAAGTAAGAAATTTCTAAGTAGGAAGTGTAAAATTAGTTCATACTGCCCTGCACAGAATAGAACTCTGTAAACAACTTGATGAGCATGCCCTGCACATAATAACCATACACAAAGACTGCTCCACACGGCCGCCTACACCAGACAACCTCAGTCGGTACTGCGACTTCTCGGAGCCTTGCCTAGCCAGCACAGTGACAAAATAACTCGTCAAAACGAGGACGGAAACACTATCCTCCACAAGGCAGTTACTTTCGACCAAGCAAACTCGGTCAAGGCCCAGAACTGTTGCACATGACCAACAACCTTGGAGAAACTGCACTCTTTCTCGCAGCTCGCGATGCCAAGACTACACTTTTCAATTTTCTAGCAGATAAAATATCAGAATCTGAAGAAGCAACGCATATTCAGAAGACTGAGAACACCACTATTCTTCATGCCGCTGTTCGTGCTCGGCACTTTGGTTAGTCCCCACGGCTGTAAAGCTAGCAGCAAGAATTAGTCGTGTATACGTATATTTCAGAATGTTCCGTGTAAGTGTCGTGAATTTATGTTTTTTCCGCACAAAATCCTGAACAGGTTTGGCTTTGGAAATAGCTAGGCGGTTCTGCTATATAGATGGGGAAAGAGAAAACGATGGGATGACTGCTCTTCACCTTCCCTCATGCGACCCTTCAGCATTTGAAAACGTTCACAGAAGGCAAATTCTCAAGGAAAAATCCGGCTCTGGTATGTGTGTACTCTATTACTTTCTGGTAAGGGCCTGGGTAATTGAGCCGGTTACCGGTCTACAATTGCACAGGAAATTGGACTACTGAAGTATTCTTAAGGACTACAACAACGTTAAATATTTTATAGGAGTGGTGCTGTAACTTAAAAGAAGACACAAACTATACCTCTGCTGACTCCGAAAGAAGAAAAACACAATGATATTTACGTAAGTTCCCACCTCTGCATTTCATCTTTTGATGTCCTATTGTGTGCTCTGTAAATTAGAACTCATGCCATTTATTTAAAAAGTAGGCTTTAGGTTGAAAATATAATTGAAAAGATAATATCAACAGTTAATAATATTATTTACTATAACAATATATTGTGAATAGTTCTTTTACTAGTGAAAAAATTAATGTGTTCTCTAGAGTGAAAAAAAAAATGGTTAGATTGTCTTATCTTAATTGGTTGAAGTTGGAAGAGTTGTGGCCCTTTTGATTGTAGCTCTATGAAATGGGTTAGGAAAAATGTACTCATAGCTACTGACTTTTATCTTCAGAATTCAATAGGCACTCTTGTTTGGCCACAAAGTTCAACTCCAACCCATCGTTGAAGTTAGCCGTGCTGTTGATAGAGCGTACCTCGTTGTCCTTCATGACTGATACAAAGCCGCCCATACATAGTAGTTCTCTGGTTCTATCCACTGAAAGCGGAGTTGACAGAGAAGAGTAGGGAGATACAAAAGAAGACCCCACCTCTTCTATTTCTCAACGACAGAAGGAAAAAGCAAAAACTACACCGTCGTTCCTCGCAACTGAGTCAGGTCGCACCGTGGTGGCCTTACTAACACTGCTAAAGTACCCTCAGGCAGCGAAGCACATAGACGATGAAGGGAAGACAATATTCCGTATAGCTATCAAGTACCACCAGTTAGAGGTTTTCAAGCTTCTGTTAACAATAGGAGTAGGAATGAGATGGCTGTCAGTAAGGCTTGACAATGACGGGAACTCTATTTTGCAGATGAACCGAATGAAAGTAAAGCGTCGTGTGCCTGGAGGTTTGGGAGGCCCTGTGCTTCCATTGCAAAAAGAGCTACTTTGGTTTGAGCTAGACATTTTTTTTTTCCAGTCGCATTATGATTTACATGCAATAAGTTCTAATGGTCCTTTTAAAAGTTTTACACTTCTAATTAGTTTACTTTTAAGTAGGGAATTTTATTCAACCTCTTTTATATCAAAACTGCACATTTTAGAGTAAGAATTTGTATCTGGTCAAACAATGTGGTCTCACATTAGTACTTTCTTTGCAGCGGGTGAAGTCCATTACAAAACCAAATCTAATTGATCATCGAAACAACAACAATCATACTACCCATGCCTTGTTTGGTGATTCCATCATAGATCTCCTAAAAGTAGCCACAAAATGGTTAAGGATTGCCGCACAAGGATGTTCCATTATGGCAGTTCTCATTGCGACTATTGCCTTCGCTGCAGCCTACATGGTACCACGAGGTCCAAATCAGATCAGCGGTTCGCCAATCTTTATCAATCAACCTTTCTTTTTGTTCTTCATTACAGCTGATGTACTATCCGTAGCATTCGCTTTAGCATCAGTGGTCATCGTTGTCATACCAATTGGAAGACTTCAAGTAGTCTCTTCAAAACATGATGATGCTAGGCTTCATATTTATGTTTCTCTCTGTGCTGTTCATGATGATAGCATTTGCAGCAACAATCATTCACATGGCATGAAATTCCGCATGATTCATAAAAGGTTTCCTTTATTTCCTTTCTTTCTTTCCAGTAAGTATCTTCTCACAATCATGGCTTCCCCTCTATGCCTTTCTAGCAAGACCTTACAAGAACTTGCCTAGGATAATAAAGGGGGCAATTGTTCGGAGCTTTTTGTTTATAAGCATCTTGTTTTCTATTTATGACGAGAGTTTCATTGGTCTTGTTCTGGTTGCATTGGTTGGAGTTCTTCTATTAATCAAGTACACTAGGTCCAGGTTAGAGAAAGACGATTGGGATTCCTTGGCAGCACCAGGTCCACAAAACCCAGCTACGTCCATTTGAAGGGGCAGATTAGGTTACTTTTCAAATTTTGGTGCTTTATATATGAAAATCTATCACAATTTAAGCGATTAATATAGTATGTTTATGAAGATCCTTGAAATAACACTACGTATATTCTAAAGAAAATGTGATTTGGTTATGTCGACAATCATGTTTTTATAGTAAACCTCTTCATGAAACTCACTAAAAAAAATTGAAAAAAAGATAAATTTGTCAAAAATAAGACATAATGAAAGTGTCGATAACAACCAAATCTTCCCATAACAATGTCTTGAAACCAATTATTGCACATTGATTTTTCTTTTGACAGTGACATAGACAATTGATGCATCAAACCAATACATTAAACAAGAACACCTATATCCCACTTAGTAAGATATATTAAGATGTTTAAGTAATTTCAAGCTTATCTTGTATGGTAAACTTTTTGCAACCTAGTAAGTGAATATACAAACCATATGATTTGGGAGCCCCGGACTATTACTCCGATTTGCAGCCTCTCCATTGATGCTTCACTTCCTTTGTTATTTTGCTTATTCTAGGATGGTATAGGAGAGGGCTCATTCCTGATGCCTCTCTAGCTTCGTCTTTTTGCTGCTTTTGGTAGTCTCGATTCTGTGAAGGGTTCTCTTCTGGGTAGAGACGACTGGAAATAGTGGTAGACTAGGCATTTTCACTCACAGACGAGTCGACGGTTTCCTCTGCCTTTGATTTCAGCACTTTTTCCTCCATTTTGCTTTCGATCAACGATATTTCGTGACATTGTTGTTTCTCACTTTTTTTGAACCTTCTGTGTACGTTGTCATTTCAGAGGCCTTATTTAAACGGTTGGTTTTGACGGTACAAAGTGCACTTTGCCCCTCATTTAACAAAACACACCGTTTGATCTTTTTTCCCTTTGCCCTCCATCTTTTTGTCATTCTCCAACTTTGCCAGTGTCCCCATCAAAACGCCAATTACTTCTCCTCCATCGATATGCCTGGCTCTTCCCTTGTGACTAAAAAGCTTAAGAATGCCTCCGAGTATGAGTTATGGAGCAAGCAAGTTCGGAATCAACTCAATCCCTTGGCCTAAAGAGGACCTTTCGAAACAGTTGTTAGGGGACCTAAATCACTCTGCAACTTTGGGTTGGATTGAGAAGTCCATGGACATAGCTCATGCACAGTTCGTCTCCTGTAAAGCTAAACTGAAGGTAATTTGGGACACTTTAAAGAAGCGCTATGGTCAGCTTACTGGAACAACAGCGTTACAATCTGTTAGAAATTGATACATGTCGCGTGAGCCGCTGCCCTCCCTGGACTTTGCAGTTAACTTGGCTCTAGAGGATGTACAACAAAAGTCTTCATATCATATCATTTTTTTAAATAATGATTGCAAAGTTATTTAATATAGTTATATTCTTGAATTAAAAAGTTCAAATAAAAAATATTTGCATGAAAATTTTGTAAGTATCCATTTGTGAAACAAATATTTCTTCCCTCTTCATCTTGGGACTACATCTATCATTACTATATATATACCCCTGTTGGCTAACCTCTACGCATTTGTTAGTCATTTATGATCTCCTCACAGATGGTGGGGCAGCTAAATTCTTGTTCTACTGTGTTTACATAGAACCATGCCAAACCTATTCACGAAGATGTAAGAAATGACAAGGCATCGGCGAAAATGAACTTTACTTTATTCGACATTGTTTGACGCCATTGTTACAGGGTACGTGGTCAATAAGCCTCGTACTCCTCTCAGATTCCAATCTGGAGGTCTCTCAACGCCAATTTCACGCGCCTGTCACTTTTTGATGTGCCGGCATAAAGTTGGGCAGCTAAGGTTCCTATGCTGAACGTATTCAAGAACACAGAAAAAATTGGAAAGACATTTGCAGTTCCAAAATTCTTAGCTTTCACCCCGTTGTCCGAGGCGGTTGTGTCAGAACGCGAGGTCCACAAGACGGCTTCATTACAAGTTGACGAGAAAGAAGTATCAGGACCCCAAGAGTCAGATAGGCTTCCGCTTTTGACATTTAATATTAAGTTTTATATTATTATTGAGTTTATTCTATAATTAGGTTTTGTTTTAAAGTTTTCTTTCGGTTAGATCTAAGGTTTGAAATAGTTAAAACCTAATTATGTTAAAAATTTAAACTCAAATATTTTGGGTTAGAAGTTAAGCTTATTTAATAGAAAGTAGGGAAAAAATTATTAGAAGATTGTTTTGTATTTAAAAGTTAAGTATTAATTTCTATTGAAGAAATAACTTAATGTTTCAATCTTATAGACTCTTCTATTGATTTTTTTGTTATTGTAGGAGATTTCGTTTGGAATTGACTCTCTTAATCTATAATTGTTTTGTTTTTAGTGTTCACTTTAGTTCTAAGCGCATGCCTTAACCTTAGGACCATGACAGAAATCTCCTTAATATCCATCCCATTACCCACGGTACAACGTTGAAGTATCAGGCACTTTGCTAGTGGGTTGGTTTGGAAAATCAACGCTATGAAGAAGTGGATACATGAGGCGATCTCCAGCATGATAGTGCAAATATGAGACAACACGAGGAAATTTTTGTATTACTAAAGGGGAATTGGCCTATCCATTGGTGCCAACCTCCTCTCTTTATTCCAAAAGTTTCTAAAACGGATCATTTGACGTTGGATCCTCTTCAAAGAAAGTTATGAGGAAAAGATAATATCCTTCTAATACATAATATTTATTTATTAAAATTTAATTTTTATTATTTAATTTTTAATTGAAAAAACATAACATTATACATACTTTATTTCCATGCACAATTTATAGAAATTCCACCAACATTAAAATATAAGATAAATATCTCACTCCCTCCACATTAAGATATATGTGATCAATCACGAATCAAGTCTTTCCTCCTTTTCTTTGGGAGGACCCAAGCAAATATGTTTGATGATTCACATTGGATAAGCTACACACCTCAGTGCTCTCCAATTAAAATATGGCTGTCCTGCAATCTTTATTTTCCTGTGACTTGCTCGCAAGCACTAGGAAAGCTACCTCCCCTATCAAATATGGTGGAAGCAATGGATGAGGTTTATGAGAGCCCAAAAGCTTGCTTCCTTGGGGCATGTCTGCTTAGTGTGCTCATGAATTGTCTACGAATGCCATCAATTATTTTCACCTCGTTTAGTAGCAATAAAGCTCTTGACGATTATGTTAGGGGAAAAGTAAAAACATTTCCACATAGGAAGGGGAAGATAAGTTCATACCACCTTTTTTTTTCTTTGGCATCAAAAGGAGATGCAGTTCTCTTCCTTTGAAGGAGAGGGGGGCAAAACAAATTGAACCCCTATCATGGGAAGGTTTTGTATTGGCTTTGCACTAGCCAAAATCTTTGTTTCCCTTCCATTAAACTTGTTTGATGTGGTTTTTATATAGTTCAAGGTCTATGATTCATATAATTGGTAAATTAATAGGAAACAATTTTCATCATTCTAGAAAGTCATAAATTCATTTAATTTATCTAAAAGGGGTAAATTATCACAGTGGTCAAAAGAGCTTTTTAAAAACTCAATTTTGTAAAAAAATCAATTAATTGGAGGAAATCTTCAATGCCCGTAGTAAATGGAGCTCATTTTTTTTTAGAAGAGAATTTCTAGATAGCTTTTTTTAAAAAAAAATTAGTTCATATTGCTTGTTTTTTAGGTAAAGGTAGCATGATTTCAATCCAATTGTAGGTAGATTTCACATTGGTACTGCATTATGGAAAATCTTGACTGTCCTTCCTTTAGGTGTTTGATATAGCCTTGCAAAATTTGATATTTACAAGATATTTTAATTAAAAGTTGGATGAAAGAAAACCAGGTGATATTCATCCTTACCACTACAAAAAAGTAGAACTCACAAATTAGCTTGACGTTTAATTAGTTTTCATAACTAACTAAAGTGCTTGAATTATCACGATGTTCAAAATAACTTTTAAAGAATCTACTTTGGAAGAGGTGGTTAAGATAAGAAAATTTCCAAGAGACTTATAGTTAATAAAACTGCTATTCATAGTGATTCTATGCACCATTTTTTTCTTTATTTTTTAATTTTTTAACTTTTTTGGTTTGGTGATGGATGTGCAACCAAGGACAAAATCTTGGAAATCTGAGATCAAAATTTTGATAAAGACCTTTGTTGGTTGCTTTAGTTTTTTTAAGGTAATATCTATGCTCATTTGAATTAGAATTAGCACTAGAATTAGAATTATCGATCCATATTTAACTAATTACTGTAAGAACCAATTTTTAATGATATTAGGGACCTATCTAAACAGCCATGAAAGTTCATGGTTATTCACCTTCTGCCATTCACTCTCATAACAATTTCTATAAATCTATTGATAAGCCTCTCAATCTAATTTTCTCATGGAGTTTCTCACATGCGATTTAGCAATTTAAAGGCCATTAAATGGCACACAATGCTTGAGTTAAGATATTTACAGTTTCTCAACCTCTCTCAAAAATTTCATTGCACATGTTCAAGATAATGATAACAAAGATAAAACCAACCATCATTTTGGTGGTATTGACAAATTCGGGCAACAAGATGTAACACTCTGTTTATTTCTTAGTGCGAAACCCATTAATTACAAGTCTACTTCTCATATCACTTAGACAAAGCTGCAGACTTTGAGTTCTTTATCTTGTTTCCGTCATTGGAGAGTCTTAGAAGGCAAGACTACTTCCGTATGTACTGATGCACATGATAGACAACAATCCATCTATAGTACCAAGCAACTAATATTTTACAATTGATTTGATTGCATCCAATATTTGCATTTTCAAAAGGAAAAGCAGAGAGGGCATCAACAAGAGTGGACTTATATCGAGACAAGATTGAGATGCGGGAAAAAGATCTAGATAGAGACCTTATTCTTTATTGGCATATAGAATGGTTCAAAACAAGTAAGAAGGAAGCGTCCAGACCATTTGCCCATAGGAGCTTCTAACTACAAAAGACAAACTGTGTAGTTATTAATTCATCCAAGTTCTAGGACATCTGCATTTTCACAAGGAAAAGCAATGAGGACATCAACAATAGTGGCCTTATATCGAGGCAAGATTGAGATGCGGAAAAAAGATCTAAATAGCTTACTTATATTCCTTGTTGGCATATAGAATGCTTCAAAACAAGTAGGAAGGAGGCATCCAGACCATCTAGCCATAAGAGCTTCTAACTGCAAAAGACAAACCATGTAGTGATTAATTCATCCAAGTTCTAGGATATCAATTCATATTCCTGATTTTCAAGTTTACTTTACCAATCCTAGTTTTGAACTCAAAGTAATGATAAATCATGTAACTTTGATGTGGCATGACTTAATTCAAGGCATTAAGTAAAGCAGTTAATAGGTTGACTGAACAAATAGGCAATAAATAAGAGGTGAATAAGAGAATTCAAAGATGTAACTTGGAAGTCGTACTAGAGATGGAAAAAGAAAACTTGATCTAGAAGACCTCTACGTGAGGGCATGGACAAAGTGAACAACTCAGATAGGTGCCATATCATCTGCCAAAGCATTTAGGTTCATAACAGCCTTTTAATGAATTGACATTTGATTCAAGAAAGTATATGTTCACAACATAGTAGCTTGAGATCGGAGCGGCCTTAAAAATATGTGTTCATGGTTTTGTCCAAGAAGACATATTCCATTTTTTTTTAATTAGAAACCGGTCATCTTTAGTTATCAACATCTCCTTAAACCTACTATTGGGGTGAAAAATGAAAAAAAAAACTCACCTATAAACTACTATTCTAATAAAACAAACAGCCCAGAAAAACAAAATAAAACAAATGCAGAAGATAACCAACCAAAAACCATACCCCAGCTTCTAAATTATTCCAACACATTGAAAGCATTCCATAAAATGTAAATAATTTTATTGTTACTTTTTTATATTACAGAAAGAAAGAAAAGAGTTGTTAGTCCCCTTAGAGGTTATTTCTGTTAAATTTACTTGTTCTTAAACTTCTAGGCAATTCAAGGCCACAACACTAGGATGTCTCCCTGTTGCTCGGGGACTAGCTGTTAGGAGACCTGGCTGCTGTAAATAAAAGATTGCAATTTGGAATTTCTAGAATTTGCAACTACAAGTCAGATATCAAATGGAAAAGCATAAAGTCAAAGAGTATAATGCTGCAATCAAGCATACTACCCACATATTATTGAGCAAGTAGAAACATGCAAAAGGTTGAAACTTCCCCTTAAGAAACAACGTTCAACACTATAGGCAGAGATTTCGGCATCAAAACCTCCAGTCATCGGAGCTTCAGGACTAATGTAGACAAAAAAATTGCAGATCGCCTATAATTCCATCAATTGATCTAACATAGCATATATTGTATGGAGAAATTATACTTACAAGAAGCGTCGCAGTTTTTTGGACAGGAATTACAGCCTTTAAGTCATTAGTTCATAAGAAATTCTTCCTGAAAAGTCACATGGTGTGAATGGAGTTTATAGAAGGAAGGATGACAGTCAGAATCCTTAACTCACATATTTTGTAAATACCAAGTCAAACTTAGTCACATACTTGTGAATTCTGAATTTATCTAAACCAGGAAATATTTGGAACTTAGAAATTTCTCTTGCTTAGATGAAGCATAGATTCTAGAATACTTCTAGAAGTGGTGAAAAAGAGAAAAGTCATTATCTCAATAGTTAACCCAATTGTATTATTTGATTCTCAGTAACATTGTTCTCCCAATATTTAATAATAAAATGTTGGCCTATGCAAACATCAAAGAATAGTTTTTCAGCAATGAGAATTACAGAACTATTTGGCATCAAGACAACCCTGTTCCATTAGAGATAACTAAGCTCCCCATCCCACGAGTGTAATATCAATGCCTTCTCCAATAACTAGATTACCAAAATTTTCATATTTTCTTCCATATCGAAGTTTCTAATTTACAATAAAATACAACATTATCTTCTCATTCCTTAACTTTAATGAATCCAAAACTAGAACACCTTTCCTTGAGATAGAGATAACACATAGTCAAGTGCAGACACCTATTTTACTGTTAAATGTTAAAGCCGCTAATTCCAAGATATTGTCACGATTCTACTTAAATTTAATTAGTTAGGGGCTAAATCTTGATTAAGGCATGGTAAAAAAACACCATACGGTTTGAATCACGTCTGCAGGATAGCAAAAGCTTTTTTGCTTGTTGTGGGCTTCGAGGAATGACCACCTATATAGGAACCAATTATGAGATATTTAATAGTAACAGATCAATGCACCACTAGAAAACAATGTCCCATAAGCCATATTCCCTTGCAACAACATTTCATAGACAAAAAGAGATGCTAAAGTTCCAATATCCTCCTTTCAACCTTGTACTTAATTGTTATAAAACTTGGCTAATTAAATTTGCCCCAAACTGTGAGTTTTTCAATGTGAAAAAGGTCTATTTTCAATATAATCACCATGGTCATGACGAAAATGGCTATTGCCATCTTATTGTAAAATGTACAAGCCACAAAGCATGTTATGCACATTCATATTTAAAAAAAGAAGAAAAAAAAGAAAGAAAAAGAAGAAAGGAAGTGTACATGCAGACAAGAGTACTGCATGTCAAGGTGGACACTAGGTTTTTGACATAAGAACTAGCGAAAAAACTATCATGACTAGGCTTTATAAGATTATTTCTGTAGTTGTATTACTAACACAAAATGGAAAAAGATATCTTAGAAACATACTTTAATACTAGGAAGATGAAAGAAGAAAGCTTCAAAAGATAGTAAGTGATGATGCCCACCATGGCCAACATCTCCATATGGAGCCCTTATTGTTAGACGTAGAGAAAAATGTAAAACTCAATATATGAAAATGAAGAGAGAAAATGAAATGACTAGAAGGGATTTTTGTTTTCAAACTAACAAGTGAATACTTTCTAGTATCTAAATTGATTATTGCTCTAGTATCTAAACTTTGTAGCTTTAGTGACAATCTACTAGAAACATTCTGTCAGTGGACAATCGTGAAGCAATTCTAAACATAACATTGGGAAGGATGCATGCTTGTTCAGATGTAGGATAAATATAATCTGCAAATTGGATTTCTGCTATGGCTCGATTGCCCTACATGCTAGATGAGACAAAAATTTAGAGTTATGGATGCAATAAATTATAAAAGCAAATAGGTATCTTATTTCTAACAAAACTGACAAATACACTAAATTTTCAAATTAAATATTATAGCCAAACTAATGCTAAATCCAACAATTTCCTATTTACAAGGTCATGTTAGTACATATGAACCAAACACTACTTCATCAAATGGCAACAGTTAGAGAGAGAGAGAAACGGAGAGAGATAGAGAAGATGGTGTACTGAATGGCAAGGTGGCGGCTCATGCATTGTGGTTGACACATGGAAAAGATAGGTTCTTACAGTAAAAGAATAAACTATACTTTCCGTATCGGGTTCAGAAAGAAAGTATTTTTATCATTATACTTGCAAGGAAGTAATCTAGGTTAGATGCATTTAGATTTTACAGTCGGTAGAATCATTATTTACATACAACACGATGATTACAATTGTTTTTTCTTTTTTTCTTTTTCCGTTTTGCATTCATATTTTCATTTAGACTCTTGATTCTGTCGTCTATTCATGTTGTTATACTATCAAACATGTATTGATGTGAAATACGTGCGTGATTTACACGCTCAAACACGTACTCACAATAATACCTATACATTGAGTTTCAATTTAAATTGGAACTGAAGTAATTTTAAATTATGGTAAGATAAGACTGTTTCTGCCCCTAAAAGAACTTTGAATTTCAGATGTTCGTGCAGATTTCTCCTGTAACGGTGTAGCGGTTGAAGTAATTAGCAATAATTTTATTAAGAAAAGAATTTCAAAAATCTTCACAGATGGCCGCATATATATAAATTTTGTCTTTTAGTCCTTCTCTGGCTTTTAACATTCTGACCTTTTAACAAGTTCTCCTTTTCCTTTTTTCTTTTTTCTTTTTTTTTTTCGATAAGTTCTCGTTTGACATATGTAGGAAGGCAAACAAAGTGGGTAAACGTAAAGCTGAGTTGAGTAAGAAATAACTAAACAAGCACAACGGATCTTTTTGCAAATTAACAATATGTGCAAAACTTTTGAAAAAGTATGATACTTGTCATTTTACGACGTCACGTATAATTATCTCTTGTTTGTCAAGGTCTTCTGTATCTCAACTTAGAAGGCAAATTGAATCATTGTAGATTACCTAACTACCTCTATGTTTACTTAACATGAAAAGCATGAGTCACAGAGCATATGCGTCTGCTCTCCTCCATTCTAAGTGCGGCATGACTTCATCTTTTATCTCTTCCGTCAAATTAATTTTAAGGCCAGTCATTTTAGGCCTTTTGAATTATAATCTTTTATTCTTATCAGATGTGTTTTAAAATGTGTGATAACATGACTTATATTACGTATATTGTTTTACAACTGCAATTCTCAAGTACAACTTGTTGAAAGGTTTAAGCTCTTGTATGTATCTCTTCTAAAGAAAGCATTTCATAAATAAAAATATTTGTTGCAATCAACGTATTGCGGAAGATTTGTATGTTTTAAGAATTATGGTATATTATTTACCTCAAATAGGAGTACTATGGGCTTATGGGGGTTTGAAACACATGAGGTGTATGGGGTTTGAGAGTTGATAATATATAAAAGTAATTGAGTTGTTATGTTAGTAAGTCTATACCTTCTAATTTAATAGTTGATTCATTATAATTGGTATTAAAAATAAAACTCACATTTTAATTTTAAGTTACAAAAAATGTTACCTCTAATGATGTAAGTATGAACTGCTTAGTAGAATTGTTATAGAGTAAGCCATTAAGATGTCAAATCAAAAGCATGGTAGAATTATTGCAAGCTTATGGGAGCTTGAGAATATCAAGCTTATGAAGTTTAGTGGTTAATAATATGCAAGAGTAGTTGAACATGTTATATCAATAGATTTAGATCTTTGGACGTAGTAGTTAGGTTTGTTACGAAAAGGATAATTAAACACCTTGAACCGATAAGTTCAGCTTTTCATTCTCATCCTAAAAAAAAGCTATTTTCTCTCCAGTCGACCTAAACCTATTATGTTTTTGGAGATTCTAGTTCTTGACCCTAAAGTCACTTATTCTTGTCCCGAAAGTGATTGTATGCGACTTCCATTTAGTTTATGTCAAGGATCTCTTCCGCGTGATCTCATCAGGTTCCTACAGATTTTATTTATTTTTAGATGGTAACTGGTCAGAAGATGCTCGGAACTTGAAATTTTTTATTGACTCAGCAACGCAAAACAAATCTTTCAAAATGGACCTCTGACGCGTTGCAAGCGGTTTGATGCCCCCTTTATGTCGCCGAGTGATTATTTTCCTGGCATCTTCCTGCAGAACTTCTGCAAAAGTAACTTTAGTGACTGATTTACCTTTTGTATTTATTTAATTTCTAAAAACCCCTGTCAGCAATAATTTATTCTCTCTCTTTTCCTTCCAGAAAAAAGTTTTAAGCGGGTGAATACATTAAAAGCAATGATTAGAAGCACTAGTTGCAGCCAACTCAAGCGCTAACAAAACTACAAATATCAACACCTAGAGTTGAGACTCAACAGGAGAGTTGAAAAGAAGTCAGCTACAAAATATTTAAATGAAAAATACTGACAAGAGGGAGCACAATCTCTTGAAAGATAAGCTGACGTTGCCACTTATCTTAACAGGGACTTGGAATAGAACAGTTTATTCTTCCCATCAACTTAGCTTGATACAAATGCTTATTACTAATTCTCGCAATGGATTCTAGCGTTGCTTGTTGGTAGTAAGGGCAGACAGATGCTGAGTAAGGAAGGAAAATGACTAACAGTAAACCCTCTTGCTGCTGAAATTTTTCACAGCCCATTGAAGCTCTTTTGAAGGAGAAGCTGCTTTTGTGCAATTGGTTTTTTGCAAACCATGACATAGCTTGGCCCCTTAAGCCTCCAGATTACCCTTGTTTAAGTAGAGTGTAGAGGCATTCAAGGGGCGAATGATCATGTCATAATCACGATTACTACCTTTCTTTGTTGTGCAGTTAGGCAGGAGTTAAGGTTAATGATGTTTATTGGTGGTGGGAGTCACTTGAAAACGAAGCCATCCTTTAATGCACATCGCTGCCTGCTACAACCATAATGTCCGTTGTGATGCATTTGACTTGCACGATGGACAGCCAGCGCCAAAATTGGAGAGATCGATGTGACATACGACGTCAACGTGGCGGGTGGCGCATTCGCACTGACAAAAAACATACATGCCCATCACCATCAACAGTCCACACCACTAATTTCCTTCTCAGCCGAACCGCAAAACTAAAAGATTTTTTTCGGGCATATACGTCGTATGATCTTGACTTTAAGGCATATACTCCTCTTGCCACAAATGATGTTTTCATTCCGGCACCTACCTCCATTTAACCATCAAAACTCAAGTCCCAAAAGATCTTAATACAAACAGATGGTGTGCGTGAATTAGAAAACAAGGACTTTTTATGGTCATAAAGAGTTGAGAAGGTCTCTAATTTTGTGACTGTAACGCAATTATAAACTTTGGGTGATCAAAACTGAATTATGATGATACTAACTATCTCAGCATCTATTAGGTCAGATAGAATCACAAAACAAATAATTCTTGATAAAAAATAATAACAAATTGTATTAACCTTAGTAGAAGCAATGAAAGAACTGAAGAAAAAAAAAACAAGATTTTTAATAATTTCAAGATCTTTAGACATTATTAGAAAAAATTACTAATCACTACTAAAACCTTCTTAAAAATGACTCACTAAACAAAGTTAATTGTACTAAAAGAATATTTAGCCCTAAGTCCTATATAAAGTCTCTTCATCTATTTTCTCTAATTTTATTACGATTTCCCTTCTATTTTCTAATTCTTCTGCAACTTATTTTTATCTTTGACAAATAGTGCAAGGCATCCATGCAGCCCCAAAACTTCGTAACTTACTTTTCTCCTCGTGTTTATTCATTCTTTCATTGTAACTTGTCTGAATAGTTAACTGCGTGCCTTCAATGGGCTTCCGTGTACTTCTCTATCTTATTTCCGAATTGGAAAGCCACGCTCTAGAATTGACCAATTCCTACATCTTCCATGTAAAAACAAACCAAAGAATTTTTCCTTGATAAAAGTTTCCAGATGAATGAGAGAGAGAGAGAGAAACAGAGAATGCGTAAACTAGATTATTTGATAAGGTTTCCTTTCGCATCATGAACGACATTTTCAGCATCTTTTATGTCTTCGGCCTTGTTCCGTTCCCAAGAAACCTGCTTATATATTTCATCGTAGGAAATATTTATTGCTCTTCAAGTCATCCACTACAGCATTGAAGAAGGGGTAAATACCTAGGCTCCAGTTGTCGTGCTCTGAAGCCATGGGGAAGAAACTAAGTCCAGCATCACTAAAAATATCTAAGAACGAGAAGCAACTCCACAGTTTAATAAAGGTTTTGAGGCCGAAGGTCTACATCACAGACCGCTCAAGCTTCAAGAGGCTTGTTCAAGAACTTACTGGGAATGAGAGTTCAATCCCTTCCTCTCCTCCTACCAAACCCGATTTGGTCCCAATCACTGATATCAATGATGGGAGAGACTGAAAGCAGCATGGAAGCATCCATTGCGTCGCTCGACTCCTCTGAGTTATGTCATCAGGTGCCTCTGAGCGAAGAATTCAATCAGGCATACAATCAGATGTATTTTGGTGGCTCGTCCGTAGAAGATCCAATCGTTAACCCGGAAGTGGATGCGTTGGCTTATCGGGAAATTGAGTCGTGGCTTTTAGAAGCAGAACCATATCCTTTCCACCATGATTATCATTACCAGTTTGGGAAGGAGGTCAGCATATACGACTACGAGTTATCTGGGCTGATGTAAGATTATTTTGCTTGGAACAACAAATAGGTAAATACACTCTGCTCCATAGCACGTATATTCTTCCTTCCTGTACTCAAGTACAGAATTTCAAAGCAGAAAGCTTCTTTGCTACTGTATATTCTTTCTGTAGGGACACAATTTTTAATTTCATTAAATATATGTAACTTGTATGCTCCTTGAGGTCCATTCTTGCTTCCGATCACTGTTTCAAAACACCCTATGAACACGCTTAAGCTGTTGAAATTGAAATGACTACAGTTGTATGGGAAGAAGAACAGGGCAATTTGGGAATGATTTAGATCATGCTAGAGAGGAGAAGTAAATTCCAAGTTTAATTAATGAACTTCAAGCTTAATTCACTGCCATTAGACTTTTTGCGTGAGATGAAGATTATCATTATATAGGAAAAAATATTCAAAGAAGGGGTGGAAAACCTCTAGAATTATCTCAGAACAATAAATACAATACCAGAAAGAGAACCTTAAAAAGCTGAAACCAGGTTAAAGAATTGGCTCAGTCCAAGGATCCGTTGGTGATTATGGTTCGTTTTCTTTGGAGGAAAAGGAGCATTGGAACCCTCTAAAGTTGGTGTCGAAGTATTTATAATTCATTTAATTCATGATACTCGTTTTGAGTTGGGATCAAATGTTGACCTTTCGTGATGTGAAATTATTTTAGAAAAACATGTGATTTACAAAGATTAAGGGATCTCTTGCAAAAAAATTGAGGAAGAAGAAAAAAGGAAGGGAGGATAAGGAAAAGGAACATGTAAAATATACTATAATCAAGAAATGAACTTGTAAAATTTGCTATGATCAAGAAAGAAACTTGTCAAGTCTTTTACAACCACTCTATACCAACGTAGGGGTAACAATGTAAACAACTCTATACTACAAAATAAAAAATAAGAAAAATAAAATGTAAAATGCAGTATTTTAATATATAATACAACATCACTTCAATGAGTTTGAGCATCACTATAAAAGCAAAGAAAGAGACTCACCGACCAACCCTTATAGGACGTTAAGCCAATATGTAGATATGAAGGTAGTTGGAGGATTTGGTGGGGTCTGCCATCATAATCAAAACCGATGATATCAATAGCGCAATTACAATTCGACCAACCCAAGGACTTTTCAGTGATATGCAGCCTATTATCTCCAATCTTCTTCAGCTTAAAGGTAATTTTGGTAGTGCTTCGATTCAAGACAATCTTCCAAGCAAAGATACTGAAGTTGGAAAAGTTGAATCAAATATGGCAATCTCCTAAATTTGTTATTGCATAGATTTAAATGCTAGAGTGAAGATAAGTAACTTAAATCAATTATTACACCTACCATCTTGCAATAACCCAAATGTAACAGTTCTAAACACCTTAATCTGGAAAATGAAGGTTTTAGTAGTGCTTTAAGAGCCGTACAACTTCTCTAGAGAAGAAACCTAAGTTTGTGAATATTGTAGATACTCGAGATTCATCAACTTATTCCTAAATATATCTAAGTACTCAAGTAATGACAAATAACAAAACTCATAAGGAATAATTGCATCTAGCATAATAGGATAACTCATACCTAGTCTTTTTAGAGAATTCAAACCTAAGAAACCACTAAGAAGTGCAAACAATTAATAGGATTTAAACCATTACCACAACCATTTATTTTTCACATTAATGATGTGTCACTGAAATTTTAAGCTTTTCTTTTGAGGAAGCAACCCACAAAATAGTTATCAACATAATTTTCATGCTCAAGCATGAATGGACCCTTTAACGTGAACAATTTTAGATCTTCCATTTTCATCTAGTCTAAAATTTTAAATCCTTGTTTCCAATTATACTTTTGCCTAATTTTATATTAATGTTCGAGGTTTTTTAGAAAAAAATAATTTTAAAAGAATACAACTAAAATTTAGATTCCTTTCTAACAACCTTTGGGATTAGGTTCATCCAAAGGCAATGTAACTGTACTCTTATAAACTAATTGTTTGATATATAGAACAAAAAATCATTGGGTCAATCATGTCTACTATTTAGCATGAATGTTGAAGTATCTTCATTGATTCTAATTTCCCGTGAGTTATCACAAATTTAGAAGAGTGATCAATGGAGTTTCTAACTAGTTTGAAGGGAAAGTAAGTGAGGTCCATAATATTTGTTTAGAAAGACACAATTACTATATTAGTCCAATTTTTGAAGGGTAGGAATGGCATCTTCCACTCGCCTTCAAAATCTATTGCATTAGGTATTATGTTGGATATTTTATAACTGGTTTGCATGTTCTTCATATTTGTATGCCAGGGGATGGAAAAGACTCGAGATTAACTTCTACATAAAGAAAAGAGGTTTTTCAGCTTTTCACATGCTAGCACGGAAAGCCGTAAAATTGAACATGAATCCCTTAGACCAAAGAAACACTACATATTTCCTCTATCTACTAAGTTGGATTTAGCCTTTCTACCATAGCTTACTCTATTGCATTGCAAGGATTATCACAATTAACAACCATATAACAATTCCATTAAAACATGGGGAAAATTGTTCTTATATTTGCCACTGTACTTGTGATCGGTAAAGGAGCTAGGGTGCTAGACCAGAACCCCACGTGGTTGGAAGGTCACTTCTTGAGGACAAGATGTCTGATTAGAGTGTCTTTCGCCATTAAGAAGTAGGGCGGTAAAGTATTTTGTGCAGAAAAGTGTCTAAGGAGATAACCTTAGCATTTAAAAAGACAAAACAAAAAGCTGAGGAGAAATTGCAGTTAGTGCCATGAAGCAATCCCTTTAGTTAAGACAATATGGACAAAGTGGATCATTAATATTTTGTATGTAAAACTAGGGAACTCGATATGGCTGATAAGCCATTTGTCCAAGTTGTTGAACTACCTCATTAGACGTTTCTATATATATAAAAGTGGCATGTTTGTGAAAGGGCAATTAGAAACTTGTATAAGAGATTGTTTTCCCCTTAAAGGAAAATGTGCAATTTAAACTTCTGCCTAGCTTTCTCTCTCTCTCTCTCTTTCTCTCACTCTCTACACCATAGGTAAAAAGCACCACCACCTTCTATGGCTAGAAGACATCCAGCCTTAACTACATACAGTGAAAAGATCCACGAGGTGAGTACTTAACAAAGTGGCACTGAAGCCAACATTAGAAATGGCTGACTAGAATTGGGCAAAGTTTACTAATGACTTGATGGCAAACCTCGCAAGACAAGTGGTAGAAATGCTAAAACCACTCCACAAACAAATGGTAGACCTCAATTTAAGCATGGAGGCCCTCACTGCCAAAACAAAAATGGAAAAAGGTGAAGGATCCAATCAAGGAAGATGCAACCAAAACCAAAAGGAAGAAATGTTCATGAGAGGCTCACATGGAAACAGCTAAAAAACCATACTGGACTTTCCTCATTATGCTGGTAAAGAAGATCCAATGGGGTGGATTGACTGTGTTAAACAATACTTTGACTTCTATCAAATCCCAGATGAGGAAAAGGTCAAAATCGCAGCTTGAAACTTGGAAGGTGATGCCCACTTATGGTGTAAAGTCCTGTGGGAGAATAGCTAGGTAAGAGTCCTCACTTGGAAACAACTAACGGAGGCATTGCACCAAAGGTATGGTCCATCCCATAATCGTCATTTCTTTGGTGATTTATTTAAGCTAAAATAAACAAAGACAGTGGACGACATCCAAGTAGAATTTATTCGCTTGTTTTTTAAAGCGAGAACTCTCTTTATGGATCAAACAGTTGGGTGTTCCATTTCAGGCTTGAAAGACTTAATCTGCATAGATATGCAAGCAAGGGAACCACAAGATCTTACCTTAGTTGTTGGGCTAGCAAGGCTCTACAAGTCCAAAACTTTCCATAAAGGGAGTTACTTTAGCTCATCACAAAGACAGGGAGAAGCAGTAAGAAGAACAACAAAGGAGTTAGATGACCCAAAGAAGGAGCATTGTGAGCTCAACGAGAAAGCTTAACACCTCACATTACTAGAAATATCGCACCATGCAATATATGGCACCAAGGCTTAGAGAACCATGAAGGTAACTTATAGATTACTAGACTTTGACTTAGAAGTAACTCTGCTTATTGATTTAAGAAGTTCTCACAACTTCCTTAACCAAGAACTAGACTAGTCCTGGATATCAAGGGCCATTTCAAGGTGATGGTAGCCAATGGTGAAACCATCATGAGTGAAGGGTGCTACTCGAGGGTCAACATTACCCTCCAAGGTATTTCTTAGAAAATCAACTTTTCTTATTGCCAATTCAAGGATCAAATGCAATTTTGGGAACTAACTGGCTAGGTGAGCTAGGACCCATACAATGGGATTTCAAAAAGCTACACATGGTGTTCAAGGTTGGAGAAAAAGTGGTGGAACTGTGAGGAATGACACATGCTAAAGAAGTTTTATTGGGAAGTTAAAAAAAAAGGAAAAAGGGTACTCATGAACCTCTAACTACAAATGATGGACAAAACAGAAGCAAAACAGCAAAACCCAACCCCTTAAGGAGCCACACCTAGCCTAGTCATTATTTAGGAGGAATTATCCTCTCAAGGCCATCTTTTTTCTATTCACACTAGATTCAACCCAAAAGTTAGAGAACCCAACCAAAACAAGGAAGGAAATTCTAATAGTTTGGCACACATTTTGAAACAATATGAAGTTGTCTTCACAAAGCCTAAGTTTTTACCTCCCCAGCAAAGTTACGATCATGCAGTCCGCTTAGGGGAGAACAATCAGCTAATTAGCTCACCGACCTATTGACACCCTCACTTCCGAAAGTGGGAAATTAAACGACTAATCTCAAAGATGATATAAAATGACATTGTGAGACCTAGCAAGAGCCCTTGCGCCTCATCAGTGATCTTGGTAAAGAAGTTTGACAGTAGTTAGCACCTTTGTGTTGATTATAGAGCCTTGAATTACATCATAGTAAAAGACAACTACCCCTTTCCCATTGTAGATGAGTTGATTGATGAGCTTAAGGGGACTTGCATGTTCACCAAACTTGACTTGTGGGCTGGGTACCATCAAGTGCGCATGAAGGTTAAAGACATTGAGAAAATGGCCTTTTGAACTCCATTTGGGCATTATGAGTTCCTCATGATGCCATTTGGACTCTTCAATGTGCTAACAACATTTCAATGCCTGAATGATGTTTTCAAGCTCTTCCTTCATAACTTTGTAATCGTTTTCTTTGATGGTATCTTAGTGTTCAACAAGATTGTGGAAAAGCATACCAACCATGTACGAAGGGTGTTGGCCACTTTAAAGGCGCACCAATTGTATGCCAAGGAAGAGAAATGGAAATTTGGTCAAAATAGGGTCAAATTTCTTGGCCATGTAGTGGGAATCGAGGGACTTACTGTTGATTAGGACAAGATTACAACCATGTAGGAATGGCCTAGACCGGGTTTTGTCATAGCTTTACATGGATTCCTTGGGTTAACGAGGTACTACCATTGCTTCATACAAGGATATGGGGGAATTGCAACTCCATTAACAAATCTCCTTCATAAAAGGGAATTTTGGTGGAATGCAAGGGCAAAAGTAGCCTTCCAACTACCAAAGGAGGTAATGACCCATGCCCTTGTTTTAGCTTTGCTTGATTTTTTGCGAATAGACTTTTGGATGTAAATCTAGGATCTACCTCCAAAAAAAATTTAGACAACAACAAAAAAAAGCATTCACTAATCAACAAGATTTCACTTGAAGTCCATGAATCCAATCCAATATTGGAAAACTCAATAGCAAAATAATTTCTTACACTTAAATTCCTTAAGCTTAATGGTAACATTTGCAATACTTAAAGCTCAATACAATCATATTAGTGAAGTTCAAAAAGCATTGGAAGTTGGGCCAAATTTGGTATTTAATATAAATTTTTCCCAAATAGACTTAAGGCTTCTAGTGAGAATAAGTAACCAAGATCATAAAGAATCATTGTGTTAAACAAACTACAATAATCTATATTTAATGCTTCCAAGAAGCTTAAATGTGAGTGTAAAAGCTTTCACAATGCTTGAAGCTTACTACAATCTCATAAATGAAATGCATGAAGGTTGAAATATTAATGGGTGATAATTGGGATTGTTGCCAATTTCATCCCAAATGGATTTAAGATTTGATTGCAACTAAGCATTAAGAATATTTTTTTATGGATTGCAATTACTTAAATCAAGTTGTTTTAGAGAGTTGAAACTTGAGAAAAAAATTTAGAAGGAAAAAATTTGGCGGAATTTGATGGATTAAATTAGCATAAAGTTTTATTGTTTTGCAGGAAATTAAAACTTATACATGTACACATTGAAAGAAGAAGAAATTAATTGTTACCTTAAAAGAACAATTCGTTGCAATTAAAATAAGTGGAGATAGAGTATTTATAAAAGGGCCTCAGTTCTATGTACAATTCAAGATCAAGGGAGAGCCATTTTCAATCAAATATACCTTATAGTAATAAACATTTTTAAGAAAAGCCACACACATTACACATATTCATGAACTTCATTGAACCAAGGGCAACTAATTTAATGTTGTATTGTAATTTGACTATGTTTTAGCTTTTGTACACTTCTAGACTCTAGTATTTGATTATTTTTATATAAATAGAGTTTTAGAGATAACTAAGTATGAGAATACGAAAATATTTTGTAGGTGGGTGGAAAGTGATCTTTGGCTTTGGCTTGTCATTGTACCACATAGATAGCATAGACATCCCCTTCTAAGCTTCTTGATACTTTTAACTAGGTTAAATGGGTAATTTTTGTAACTTCATCTAAAAAGGCTGGATGGCTCATTATTTGTTATTTTCTTCATTTTTCAAAATTGACCCTTCCCTAAATATTCATGTTGAGTGATGATTATTCTTAATTGTAAAATATTCCTATGACTAACCATTAAGACATCTTCTAAACTTCTATTTATACTTCTATTGTTTTTCCTAAAAGTTTTGATCAAACAATTCTAAAACAGATTATTTTGTATTTTTAACATTAGTAATTGATTAGACAAAATTACTAGACATGTGTACAATACTATCAACACAATTACCAACCTTTTCCTTACAAAAATTCAAAGTGCTAGCTTAAGAATCATGTTGGACTAACATTCATTCTTAAGAGGCCTTGCGATATATTGAAGGCAAAAACACCATGAATCCCACATCAGGTTAAGAGTCACAACTAATACAGTGGAGATATTTTTGGAAGATGGGGATGGCACCTTGTTGGATGGCCAAAGGTGGTTGAAAATGTAGAATTTGCATTAAAACTAAAACTCAAGTTTTTATAGTTTATTTACTATGTGTTTATAAATTTTTGGTCACTAGATGTGTTGTTTTGTTTCTTCTACATTGTTGTTGGGGTCATACAATCCTTTCCTTGCATTTAAACCATGCTACTTTCATTGATATACAAATTATCAACACAATTTAGATGATAGAGTGAGGGTTTGTACTTTTTTAGAAAAGAAAATTAATATGTTACTAGGAAAATAATTAAGTACTTTTTTTTTATTAGGTATGTAGGGATATGAAAGAGTTGGTTGTCAAACTTAGAACCTTTTAACTCCAAGCAGCATGAAACACCAACTAAACCATATATATCTATCAACAACAATTTACTTATTAATTACCCAAAGAGTTATGCATTATACAATTTCATCATTGTGAATTCAAATGAATGAAGGTTAATGGGACATTTGTAAACTTATGTAAAAGTGATTAACTTTGTTTTCTCTAGTTAACTTTTCAATTACTTCAATAACTGTTTGAAGAATGAATAAGGGCCTTTGCCTTAACCTCCTCGCCTCTTGATGTTACTTAACTGTTTCTAGTTCTCATGGCATTTTATTTTTCTCCATTTACTATACCTCTTCATAATTGGTACAATACAATTGCTTGTTCCATGATTCATTTCTCTTCCAATAAAATTTCATGTTTTGAGATGTTACTTCTATTAAGGATTCAATAATATAAAATTTCATTGGAAGTAAAGCACTAACACACTATTAAAATTAGATCATAGTTCATCATATTTGCTTTTAAACTAATATTCTCTTATATCTTGGAATTCCTTTAGGAGTTGAATCATAATTTCTTAGAGAACTCTTCTAAGGTCATATCTCTTTAGTCAAAACATTATTTGAATGTTAAAATAACTTTAGTATTATATAATGACACTTCCAAGAGCCAATGATCTAAAACTATTTTCGAGTGCTATTTCATTTACAATCATTTCAAGCTATATAATCGCAAAAAAAATTAGTGAACCAATTCATAGAGGTAATTTTCCTATTAGATAACAAGAAAAGAGAGTTTCAAAAGGAAAAACTTAAATATGGTAGCTACAAAATCCATTAAGAAACTAATAGTAGTAATGGAGTTACTCATCATGGTAAGTACCAAAGTACATGCAAATTTCCTTACCCCTTTTTCTTCCACTCTTTGGTTATTTCCTACTAGTTTTGGCACCAATTAACAAAATAGGAATTACAGCCATCATTGCCTTGAAAGTATAGTGAAAAGTTGTAAAGACAAATCTTTGTTCTTAGAGATGGACCAACGTGTTATTAGAGTTTCATTTAGGTGCCTCACTGAGGATTCAAAACAAAAGAATCATAATCCTACTGAACATATTCTCGTCATGGAAAAAATGCAAAGTGCATTGGTTTAGGAAAAAGAAACTTAGACGTTTAGATTTTGCATAATGTTCGCTAAAGTGTTGTGAAAGGCATATGGAGAAGCATTGAATGTCTACTTATAGCATAAATAAGCTGACATTGGCAAAAGGTATTGAATCTCTTATTTGTTGTTTGCTCTAACACAAATACACACACTTGTGAAAATATTTGATGAATTCATGCGAACCCATTTTCATAAGTTAGAAAATCATTTTTGAACAATTCTCCACCATTTTTGGATTGTGATATCAAGTTTACTAACATTTTGTATTGTCCACTATAAAAGGACTTACTTCCCACATCCTTGTTGCGTAATGTGAGTGAATGAATCTTGTCTCACTTATTGAATTTATTTTGGTGGTTTCAGGGTAAGTGACATGGCATTATAGGCAATAAATTCAAATTTTTCGGATAATAACTCTAAGTTTTGGTGTCCTTTTTTGTTTACTTATACATTGAGTTATGAAGTAAATACATAGGAGTACTTTTTTACTTCATTTGATATTTGTATTTAGGTGTTAGTGTGGACAACATTTAATGTTGGTATTGGGAATCACTTAAAAAATTAGAGTGTCTTGTGTCATTGTAATTTTGTCTCTGTTGGCTTTCATTTTTTTTTTTTTGCTTGTGTTGGGATCTAAGATATTTAATAAAATAAGAACATTGAAACTAACGTGTATTTGGTACTATATATGTAATATTATTTAAGAGACTTAAAGGGAACAAAAAATAGTTAAATCATTGAACCATTCCAATATCATATTACACAAGCAATGAGTTTACTCAAATATCAAAGCTTATAAAAGTGCTAAAAAGGAACTTTAACTTTGATATGATGTTAAAAAGCTTATTATCAAATGTTAAAGTAACATAGAATTGATTAAACTTATATCATATAAGCATGAAAATTATTATATGCTTTAAAAATGAGGAATCATTGACCACATTGTAACAATGCATAACATGCCCTCATTAAAATGGTTAATGAACCATTTACAACATTGCATTATGTGGGTCATGTGTGGGCTTAAATCAATGGAAACTAATAGGAGTTTAAAAAGATATCCTAGCTATTAGACAACAATAAAAAATCTATTATCTAATCTAAAAGTCGACATAAGAGTTAGTAAACCCATTACCATATAAGTAAGAATCCCAATATCCTCCTTAGTAATGTGAGATCATTTCCCACATCAAAAATTCTGAATATGATGAAAATGCTAATCAAGATTGTATTATCATGTCAATAATCATAATTATAATCAGATGAAGATAGTGAAAAATCCAAACATAATATTTGTTGCAAAGCTCGGTAGAGTTTTAGAAAGTTCATCAACAGGATTCATAGGTTCTAATTATTTCTCCCTCTTACTATACAAATACCCCTTAAATTAAAATGTGTTTTATGCACACTATATACATAGAAGAACCTAAAATCTTTTGGATTCAAACAATTAACTATCTATTCCATCTATCATAATTTATGAATTTTTCTTCCTTAGGTCATTTACTAAAATCAATTAAGAGGATCTTTTTATTTTATCTAAATTTCTTATTTTGTACAAAAAAATTTTTTATTGCAAACAAAAAAAGAATAATATTCAATATTGTTTGAAATAATTTCTTTCTCTTCTTTTGAAGTTGGGCTATCATTTCTGTGCAAAAGCAAAGATATGAATGAAACGCAAAGCAACTATGAGGAACGTGACACGTTTATTTCACACAAGCAAAAATCTTGGTTTTCCTTCCATTAGACGACATTTGAGGCGGCTGTTACAGAGTTTGAAGTCCTCATGACTATATAATTTGAAGTTGGCCAGAAAGAAATCCATTCGTTTTCACCACTCCCGCGAAAACAAAAGTCAAGCATGAACTTTCAACCAACTCCCATGGATACCAAGTGCATGAATTATCACAATGCTCAAAAGATTTATGTCCAAGAAAACGAATATTGTGAAGAAGTGGTCAACGCGAGGCAGTTTTCAGTAAAGATGGATTCGAAAGGAAGGGCAAACTTGGCCATGCATGAAGACCATTCCACAGAAGCAAATGACTACACGTATCATCTTTGTATAGAGCAGTGCTGAATCCTTTCATAAAGACCAATGAAACGAAATGAAAATTCATCGGCTTGATTGTCACAGAGTACGCGGCCAGTAACACTGTCTGATTCCATTCCTACAGATCCCGTATCTATCATTTCCAAGACGCTGAGGTTCGCTTCTACTCGATAGGCCTGCATTGTGACGCGGAAAGCAGTGAAAGTCTGGATTTGACGTAAAAAGTTTGCAACCGCTTCCATTCAAGACTGAATTTGCAAATTCCAATGACGGCGTTCCACAGTTGTCGATTTTCTGTGACCCTCGAGCGTATGGTTCGGTAGATGGGTTATATCCTCCAAACTTAGCCCAGCTCTTAAATATTGATGGTCTTCGAATACATCACAGCTTCTTTTAACTATTCGGCCAGCACCACGGCGCGAAAGGCAGAGCCACTTATCGGTACTTTATGAATCTGTTTTTTATGATGTAAAGAGTGTTGATAATTACAACTTCTACTGGTTGTTTTACTTCTCGCCAAGTAAGACAAATGCTGTTTAAATTATAATTATTTGTTCAATAAATCAACCATGTCATTGAAAAGTTTTTTTTATTAATTTAAAACAATTTATTTCATTGATTTATTGGCAACCAAAGAATCATTGATAAATATATATCAGTCTAAATCAGACTGGCTTCTGTTTGGACCATCATAGAGATAAAACGTTTCTTGTAATTTTTATAGAAATTAGCATCTTCATGGAAATAAACAAGTTCTTGAGATTTTTCATAGCTTTCTCATGGCCATCTAGTAGTAGCTCCTAGATTGTCATGTAACCGGACACATACACTTGTAAACATCTCATCAAACTATAGCAAACTAGTATCAGCACATGCTTTTGTTCTTCTAAAAATGGTCCTCAATTGCTCGTACATTTGTCACCTTGCAATTGGAGATACCAGCTCCGAAGCCTTCGGACATATTGCAAACCATGCGAACAAGATGGTCGTCTTCTTCATCTTTCGTAGCAAGCAGCCAATAAAGTCTTGTCACAGGGATGAACACTCTCCTCGTCTTCTTTCATTGATCTCCGCACGGCACACACCTTTAGACAAGGAAGCAATTCCCGCAAACACCAGCGAGGATTACAGTAGATGTTGATTCAGACACTGCATCGTACGAGTTCATACTCTTCAAGAGCTCCATAACAATCTGGAGAGGTTGTCGGGATAACATAACTCTACTTACAAATTTACTAAGCAACTCCTATAATACTTTTAGCTGATCTAGGTTTTCCTTTGAGAAGCTAAATATGTTTCATAAAGTCTTTAGATCCCAACAACAGAGCAGGGAGTGTTAAAATTGGAGGTTGGAAAACCCGGAGAACTTACACCATCAGCAATAGATTGCCATTCCAATGGTTGGACAGTAGTACGATTTCTATTTGACATGGACCGCTGTCGAATCATATAAATTTTAAGGATTGATCAGTTATCAAGAAATAAATTAGAATTAGATTACACCTTACACCTTAAAATAAAATTAACTGCAAAAGTGGTGGTAAGAATGGACTTAACATTCAGCATATGATCAATCATAGCCCATGTACAATACGCACAAAACAAAGTGAATATATCAAGGCATATAAAAAGTTTAGAGAAAATAACAATATGGTAAATAAGTTTAAAAAAATGTTTGACCTCAATAGCACATGTAGCAAATATGGACTTTGGAAGATGAAAAATATTCCATCGACATAAAAATGTCATTGTAGTCCGTGTTATTTTGGTCCTGGACAAGGAAATTAAATCTTAGAACTCATCGGGCAGCAAAGAGCAAAATGCCAAATTCCATCAAGGGTCAATTCAAATTTTCATGCAAGTAAATATTCAAATTTCTCATCTTTAACATTATTTGTTTCAATAATAGGACAAAATTCATTTTAGCAAACATTGACACAAAAAATCGGTAAACAAAAACATAAGTGAAACACAACATAAAAAAGAAAAAAGGAAAAAAAAGGAGCCACTTCCTAATGCCAATACATTAAAAAGAGGCTCAAGCTAAGTATTTTGCAATAAGCTAAAATAGTGTACAAATAAAGAGTTCTTTAAGAAGCACTAACCTATTCATAAGCCTCAATAGATCACAAGCAAGAACTCAAGTTTTTGGATGTGTAATTGGCAGAAGTTGTTGGGATTCTCCAATCAAATAAACATTGAGCCAAAATGTTTTAATATTCAAAATGTCTTTTCTCACTATGTGACCCATGGCAAAGGAGTTTCATTTTTGCTTAGAGTCCCATTCCTCATAGAACATCCAATAAAAGACTATTAAAAAAACAAGTCTCTATGTATTTTGTGCTTAACTAATCATTTAGATACCATTATTATGCCAAACAAAATTACATCCTTTGATCAAAATATCTTTTAAAAGTTGATACTAACTATTATTCACTTGGCTTATGCAATTCACAAACAAGCAAAAGTTTAGTTACCTTTATTATATTCATAGCTTATTACAACCTATTTTGAAGAAGAATGGATTAGTTTTAAACCATACAACAGAAGGGTTGAATGGTTTATGACTCTCAATTACCAAAACTCAAGGGTAGGAGGTAATTATTTAATATGATCAAAACATGGTTCAATATAATTTCTTTCATATCTTTACCTTTTCCCCTGAGTGAATTCCATCATTTACCAAACAAATTTCTTTCAAGGTTTCCTTGGTAGCTTATCAATGTTTAAAAAAATTATCCATTAAGAAAGTTAGAAGTGGCAAATGCAATAACTAGGAAAAACAAAACAAGATGCTGAGACTCTAACTTAGTACAGAAAAAGGGAAATTGTTAGCCAAAAACTAAGCACACTGATTGAGTTAATAGCAAACAAATGACCTGGAAAATATGTTCATGAAACCAAGTACCAAACAGAGTCCACCTTGTCAGCATGTCAATATTTAAAACTCATTAAATAAGAAAGTTAAAGTGGTAGGTGTGATGACACGGAAAAGACTACAAGATGTTGGGATAATAACACAATACAAGAAAAAAAAATTGTTAGCCCAAAATTAAGCACACTAATTAAGTTAACAATAAACAAATCACTTGGAAAACGTCTTAAAACTTACTAATGCCAGACTTTGCTTTGCATGGACCAAGGAGAGCAGATGAATTTGTAGTGGCTTTTAAGAATGAAACCATTGTTCAAGATGGTTGGCTTCGTCATTTCCTTTAGCAAGAAGCGAGTTTGGCACCTCAAAAGTGAGCTTCCTCTTCAACTTCTGCTATTTAATTTCTCTACAGCTTAACACCTGCAGTTAAAAAAAATCATTGAAAATATTATTAATGATTGAAAATATCCACTACTATATTTTATCTCCTATCAACATGAGAATGCCTACATCACAAAACACCCCACATTGGGCACTCAGGACCCCAAGCCAGCCAATACCATTGAAGAGCATAAATGGTGCTACAAAACCCACTTGGAAGTAAGTACAGCCTGCGTGACTAATTAATTAGACCAAGCTTGAGCTAATCAGAGTGATGCCATTTCACTTACATGTGAAACATGGCCATTTCACTTAAGCTGTGAGAAAGTGACTTAATCGAGCAAAATAGAGACGATGCCCTAAAGCCCCAAATCGATGAATTGCTCTCTTGCTTCTCTTTGTTGCCAATTCTCCAATGGAAAGAATTTTAAGTTGATAAAAGTGTTAGAACGTCTATTTACTACATTAATTGCAGTTTCTATTATTGTATGATGGAGATTTCATCAAATCTCAATGGCAAATCACAATGGGAAGATCAGGTTTGAAAAGAAACTCTAAAAAGCTTAAGTTCCTTGAATATGTTATAAAGAGATGTTCTTTGAGCTTATTAAGAGCTTTTGCACTAAATATTATTGAGAGATTGTGAAAAAGATTGAAGTTGTGAAAACTTATACTCTTGTGATTAAGTTCTTCGATCTTTGGTGAAAGCTTGGATCTTTAGTGATATTCCTCTACATTCATATTCTTATGAATATTCACTGCTAGATTGAGTTGTTTATGTGTTAATTAAACTCTCATTATCATTTTCACATAAATCACTTTGTAAATCCTAAACTCCAACTTTATGATAATTGGAGGTTTCGTGATTAAAGCTTGAATGACTTTGTATATCTTCAATTAGCTCTTTGTTAAGCAATATTCCTCACAAGTCATATATCATTGATGACTTGCTATTGTAATAAGGTTTAGTCAACCCTATACTTGTAACCAAGAACTGTTTAACTCCTTAGGGAGGAGTTGGAAAGTGTAGGAGAAGGTTTCATTCGATCTTTGAAGTAAAGTAGACTTTAACCGATTATGTTGAAGGAGGAGGAGGAGGATGGAAATAGGTGACAAAGGCTGAACTACCGTGTAAATCTTTGTCTCATCCTTTTTATGCTTATCTCTCTTGTTGTTTGATCTCATTACTTGTGAATGATTCATTTGATTGCATGAAAAGTGAGTGAACACAAATTAGAAGGTTTCTTTAACACCATGGAATATGATTGAGGGCTTTTTTAAATTAAAAAAATATTTACTCCAATTCTTAATTTAGCTTTTGAGTTAGGCTTTAGGTCATTTATCATAAAATATCTTAATATTTCTTAGCATATTATCAAAGTAGGCTTTTCCTTTTTGGGTCGATAGTTAGGAGACCTTCCATGTTAGTTAAATATCAATTCTTGACATAGGGGGAAATCACAATAGATGGAAGGAAAAATAAAATCAAGAGAGAAGTATTTTGCCAACAAACAAGGGGATTTGTCTCATTTTCCTTTAGAAATGTTACAAGAAATTAAGCAAGTTATGTTATTAGCTAGGGTTTTTGGGGACCCACTCTAACTAAGACTTAAGCAGATTCATTTGGGAAATTAAAGTATGATATTATGGTCAACACCAAGCTCCAAAAAAGATATCCATTCTTTTTATTCTTCTTTACCGATGGGAACAATACTCTAAATGGTCTACTTATGCTATTAAAGTTTAAAGAGGTGCATGGCAATAACTATGAACAAGTTTTCAAGAAGCCTTACCACATACTTGTGTTTTCTAAGAAATGGGTCCCCTTGTGAACATACTGATTAGCCAAGGAGAGAAGAATGGTATAAGGATTAATTCTAATTTTGCAGCCCATTAGGAGGCTAATGTTAAAGCTATAATGGAGGTTGCAATAATGGGGTTAACTGCTCTTGGTTTTCCTTTCAAATTTGTCACTACTTTGGAGAAAGAACATGGGAAACACTCATCTAGTAAGCGTGAAACCTTACCAAGTACTATTTAAGGAGTGGTTGAGTCTTGCCTTAGAAAATGCAATGAAAATTAAATTGGTGAAGAGCAAACATACAAAAACACTATTAAGTGCCTTATTGGAAAATTATCAAAGATTACTCTAACTCAAGCTTAACTTTCAAGTGAGAACCAAAAGAAGCTTGATTACATATAGGCCCTGACTCTGGAGAATTTCCTGAAGCACCATCTTTGGGCTTCATTTTCAAGTCAAGCATGGTTATGTCCATCCACCCTACTTAAGTGCTCATTGAGCAAGGTGTAGAAGAGTAGGAAGGAAATTTGTGAAAATCCTATGTCTTAAGATGAAGCCCATTGAATTCATACCTACAAGTTCATTCAATGGCAGATATCCCACAAGAATAAAGCAAATAAGAAAAGGAAAAAGAGAGCCAATCATTGCTAAGGAGGCTATTAAAAGGGATGTTTTTGTTGAGAATCTAAGCTTGTCTTGCATACCACTTTTTGGGATCCAAACATGGCTCCAATGCCACTTGTTGGGGGAATTCAACCAAGTCACCTCGTCCACATAGAGATCAAACATATAAATATAAGAATGCACACACCCAAACATAGCAGATTTAAAAGGTTCGAAACACCATAATGTCTTACGTCCCTTGTAGTTTTTTTTCATTAGATTTTCTCATACATTTTCTTTCCTTAAATAGTATCTCATAGGTTTTCTCACTAACTAGAATCCACAAGAAGAGCCTTTTCTAAAAATTAGCCTCCTATAGGGACTCTCTTAACTCGCCCATTAGGTTTCTTTATACTTCCCCTGTTTATAGAAAACCCTAAAGGAATCCCAGTCGAATACTATTAGAAAAACCTACTATCATAAATGGATAAGAATCCTACCCTGATACTACTAGGAAACCCACTACATCTAGAATATATTTTTTAGTTTCACAATTACATAAAAACCACTTATTGTACTGACAATCATACCTTTTAACCTAATTGTTCCACTAACCTAATAGTTTTTCAATATGTGGGATAAGAGCATGGACTGCTTTTTCTATAGGCTGCCAATGGAGAGACCTATAGTGAAGCTAATAGGAACTAACCAATGGTTCAAAAGGAAGCAAATTTCCTTACCAACCTTGAGGACAAGGTTACAAGGCAAGAGATTTGTTATGTATGTAAATCATAAATGACTTTATTTTGATGAGTCCATTATTGACAATAGGCCTTATGCTAGACTAGCTATAACTAGGAATGTAAGGCAAATATATCATGTTTGTGCTAAAAGGAGAAGGTGAAGAAAAAGCAAGGCTTCCATGCTTCTTGCCATGTGTTGCAAGGAATATAGTTATAAGAAAACTTATAAAAGTAAATTATGTAAGAAAAAAAGGAGCATTTCAATCAATGAAAAAAGGTTATTTTTCCATAGAAAAGAAAGGTATTTTTAGATTCCCTCACATGATACTAAAGCCCAAAATTGTCCCAAATGAATGTTAATTGGCTTGAATTCGGTGAAATTCTACATGCAAGTGTACATGTCGAACAAGTAATATAATGATAAGTATGAGTATCATCCCACGAAGATTCGTGTTTACTAAACTAATTATGCACTAACGGTGAACAGTTCCTAAAGTTTATCTAGCCAACCAAAATAATAAAACATTTAAGTAAACAACCGAATTTAACCTAAATTTGATTAACCAAAGATTTTAAAGCATCCAATTTCACCTAATTACTAAGTACAAATGTCGATCATTCATGCTCGCAAGATTAATTCTACTCATGTGATGGCAAAATCTCCTAACTTATTCATTATCCTATGTCTAGGTATAACGAACCTACTTAGCTCATTAATTCACTATGAGTCTGCATATGAATTAAATAAACTAAGTGCATTAAGATATGTGAATATTCCAGTTTGCACCTAAAGCCACACAAGTCATATGGTATATGTCTATCCATATTAATTTATGGTTGCATATTACATGAAACAACTACATGCTATCTCCTGTCAGTCTCAAATATGCAAATCATATCATTTAAGTGGTAGCTAGTCACCCAAATGCATTAAGATCAGTAACATGCAACTTCGCATTCATAAAATATCTTACACAATATAAATAATCATAACATTCCTACTTCATAATCAAGTTATATCGTAGCTCTAATAAACTGAACTAAAACATCATATTTACACAAACTAAAACAATGCAGGAAATTAAACAACACATTTTGTAAGTTAAAAACATTAAGCTGTCACAAAAAATGTCTTCAAATCACAAAAAGGCTGTACAAATCTGCACATTAGGGGGAAAAAGGGTTTTGTCTGAAAAACGGGACAAAATGAGGAACACACGCACCATTACGCACTTTCACATGCATTGCCACGCGCCAGTGACACGTGCCACCGCCGTCTGCCACCGGTCTTCACAAAAACTTTAGGAAAGTTAAATCAAGAAGCCTAAATTGTAGATTTGCCTCAACACCATGTAGATCTAACTCAAAGATGATTGGGGGCTGCTGGAAATATGCCAGAAATTGGAAAAATGGGACCTGGACAGCGTTCGCACGTTCCAAGGTCCCTTTTCAACCGATTATATTGACAAACTCCAAACAGAAGAGACCGGTTGGTGTTCACATGGCCGGTCTCTCTCTTCTCCCTCTTTCTTAGTCCTTTTTGGTTAATCTCTACACAACTCCTGTTCTTTTGTTCGTGGTCCACTTAAGTCCCTTCTTTTAGTCACGTGCTTTTCCTTTTCCTTCTTAATTCGTCTAGTCTCCTTTCTTTCCAACCTTCCATGTGTTTGATTAATTGCTTTTTTCATGTGAGTTCTTTTCTCTTCTCTTTTTCTTCCAATTTTGCTTCATTTCCTTCGTTTTCTTTCATTTTAGGTTTGCTACATAAAATAACAAAATATAAATAAATAAAATAAAATAAAAATATAATCTAATAAAAACTATATTAAATATAACCTAAAATAATAACAATAACTCTATATAAAATTGAGTTACCAATACCCCCAAACTTAACATGTTGCTCATCCTTGAGCAAAAGCTCTAAACAACACATTATGACAATATAAAACAAAAACAAATTTTACACAAAAAAACATTAAACAAGCTTTAAACAACATATTATGACAACATAAAAAAAATTTACTTACAAAAATCATAAGAAATTACACACAAAAAGCACTAAACAACATATTCTAACAACACAACCAATCTTTCCATGATATTTGCCTAAACACCCCCAAACTTAAAATTTTGCTCGTCCTCAAGCAAAAGAACTAAACAACACATACAACCAATCCTTCCATGATATTCTCCTATAATTGCTTAACTTAACAATTCAAAGAAAAATATAACTTTCATCCAAACAATGCAATTGGTTTATAAGCTAAGATAGACTCTTAACTATGTCAACCACGTGTGTGTGTGTGTCTGCATTTTTTCTCAATTGCATGCACTCCAAATAGATCCACATTAATGTGCAACCTCTCAAAATCTTTAACCAAATCTCATAGGTTTGCTTTTCATTTCTCTCTCCATTAATGTAAGTCAATCATCTAACCAAAAATCAATAGGACTTTCATAAGCTTATAATGTAAGGCTGGGCTAAGGGTAAGATGGAAGTCATTTAAGCTCAAATAACCCATGAACACATTACTTTCTAGGATCTCATCAAAATGTTAGCCCCTCTCTACCTTTTTACTCCATGAAGATGATCTATCTACCATCATTTAGTCTCATTCTTTCTTGTCCAATCATACTTTGACAATATCCAAAAGCCACAATCATGTGTGCAATGACAAAGCAAAAACAAAAGCATTTACAAATATAGCCACCTTAGTCCTCTCTTCTCAATGATATTCAACAATAATGCTCAAAGATCTCCTTTAGAAAACTATGTGTCTTGACTCTAACAAAAGATATTTCTTTTTTTTTTATTTGCAATTGCATTTACAAATTGTACCACACACAATCATTGCAATCAATTTATTCCCATATTACATCCTTCCCCTTGACTTCTCATATGCTTAAATAAACTTCTACACACTAGGAGTCAATATGTTCATGGGAGTAGGACAATAAGATAAATTGATCAAAAAGGCTAAGAGATATATGTATAGGTGTCTTTCAACAAAAGCAGGATAAGAACAAGGCTCAGCGGGGTGACTAGGGATAAGTAAACAAGGTTAGCTTGAAAGGCTTAATCGATCCAAAAATGGCCTAATCATTTTCTTAGTTAGATGTAACCTAGGATTTCACCTCAAGAGGAAATCAAGCAAATTCTAAGATCTAGGTGAGATCTAAGAAAATCACACACTTCACATCAATGTTCTCTAAAGATATACACAATTTCAAGAAAATGCAAACTTTAAGTGCTCGATAAATGAATCAACATAATCAGAATCATACTTAACTCATACCACAATTGCAAGTTTAAACAAAATCTACATCTCCCTAAGAATTGCAAAGAATTCACAATGAGGAATCCAAACATAAAGATCATGATCCATCACAAAAAAAATTTCACACCAAAACATACTTCTAACATAAAACATACAATTTTCTCCACAACACATAATAACATTTCCAACATAACAAACACAACAAAAAGCACTTCCAATACACTTCCAAAACAACCACAACTACCACAATACATAACTTCCAACACAACCTAACAAAAACAGCACACTTTCAACAACACAGCAGCACCTCCAAACTTAAATGAAGCATTCTCCTCAATGATAAAAGAAAATAGAGCACTAGTAAGGAAAGAATAAGGAAAACTCTTTTGATTGTAGGTTGTCAAAATGGAGCTGTGATGAGCATATGGTAATAGCTTCCTACCCAAACTACTAACAAAATACTTAGGTTGCCTCCCAAGAAGTGCTTGCTTTATAGTTTTAAGCCAAACTATCCTTCATGTTGCTACTCAAGGAGGATGGAACTCCAATAGTTTCAAAGACAGCTTGTGTCATTTAATTGTTGAGCATTCTTCAATAAGCACAACTGTCTTATATACTTCCAGCTTCCTTTTGTTCTCCAGTATCCCGTTCAACAATTCTACATAACTAGACATTTGAATTGGAGCATTTGTAAAAAGAATTTTAATGTGCAGTTTTAAAGATATATCAAGGAATTCCAAAAACTGCTTATCTTTTACACGTTGCTGGAATTTCTGGGTAGATGGAGCTGGAGGCATAAAGAGCATAGGATTTTCTAGAACAAGCTTGCTCCTAGGTGCCTCCTCAAGTTGCATGCTGACATCTTTATCATTATCTTTGAAAATCTCCTTGTCAACATCAACTTCTACTACTTGTTTGCCACATGTTAGGGTTATTGCCTCCGCGGCATCTATAGGACTTTTCTCTATATTACTAGGCCAAGAACCCTCTTGATTCTTTGAGATCATACTAATGAGCTGACTTATTTGCACCTCTAATCTTCAGATTGAAGCTTCTTGATTCTAAAATCTTACTTCAATCCTCTTTGTGAAGTTCTGTGTGGTGCTAGTCAGCTCATTGATCATGTCCTCATAGATAGGTTTCACCTCTTCTGTTTGCCAAAATGTTGGTTGCAGTTTCATTTCACTTGGGTTACTCCATGAAAAAGTTTAATGGTTGTGCCATCCCGAATTATACATATTGGAGTAATAATCATTTTGTGACCTGCTGGGAATCCTAACAAAATTAGCATAATCATTATAATGAGCATAAGGGTTACCTACTTGACATTCTATGCTCTCATGTGCTCCACCACAAAATTCACATTCTTTATTCTTTAGGAACACTTCCAATTCTGCACGTAAGTCAGCGAGGGTGTTTTCTTTATGTGCTGGCTCGATCTTAAAGTAGTTTGCCTAATTTGCAGGTCGTTGAAAGCTTTATGTGGCATTCTAAAACGATGGTGCATAATCTTTCAACTATCTACGTGTACCATCATTATCCTCCATCTTAATCTTTTCCTACAATAAAACACAAGATCAAAAGTAGAAATAAAATAAAAGCAACAAAAGCTAGATTAAACTAAGAAACCATTCGATACTAATATTAATCAGTAGTAAAGCAACCAATCCCTCGCAACGGCGCCAAAAACTTATTCGGTGAAACTCTACATGCAAGTGTACATGTCGAACAAGTAATATAATGATAAGTATAAGTATCATCCCACGAAGACTGGTGTTTACTAAACTAATTAAGTACTAATGGTGAACAGTTCCTAAAGTTTATCTAGCCAACCAAAATAATAAAACATTTAAAAAAAACTGAATTTAATCTAAATTTGATTAACCAAAGTTGTTAGAGCATCCAATTTCACCTAATTACTAAGTACAAATGTCGATCATCCATGCTCTCAAGATTAATTCAACTCAAGTGATGGCGGAATCTCCTAAGTTATTCACTATCCTATGTCTAGGTATAGTGAACCTACTTAGCTCATTAATTCACTGTGAGTTTGCATATGAATTAAATAAACTAAGTGCATTAAGATATGTAAATATTCCAGTTTGCACCTAAAGCCACACAAATCATATGGTATATGTCTATTTATATTAATCTATAGTTGCATATTACATGAAGCAACTGCATGCTATCTCCTGTTGGTCTCAAACATGCAAATCATACCATTTAAGTAGTAGCTAGTCACCCAAATGCATTAAGATCAGTAACATGCAACTTCGCATTCATAAAATATCTCACACAGTATAAATAATCATACCATTCCTACTTCATAATCAAGTTACATCATAGCTCTAACAAGCTGAACTAAAACATCATATTTACACAAACTAAAATAGTGCATGAAATTAAACAACACATTTTGTAAATTAAAAACATTAAGCTATCACCAAAAATGTCTTTAAATCACAAAAAGGTTGCATAAATCTGCACATCAGGGGGGAAAAAGGATTCTGTCTGAAAAATGGGACAAAACAAGGAATACACGCATCATTACGCACTTTCCCATGCGCTGCCACTTGCCGGTGACACGCGCTGCCGTCCAGCCACCATGTGCTGCCACCATCCACCGCTGGTCTTCACAGAAACTTTAGGAAAGGTAGATCAAGACGCCTAGATTGTAGATCTAACTCAAAGATGATTGGGGGCTGTTGGAAATATGCCAAAAATTGGAAAAACGGGACTTGGACGGCGTTCGCACATTCCAATGTCCCTTTTCAACTGATTATACTGACAAACTCCAAACAGAAGAGACCGGTTGGCGTTCACATGGCCAGTCTCTCCCTTTTCCCTCTTTCTCAGTCCTTTTTAGTTAATCTCTACATGACTCCTGTTCGTTCGTTCATGGTCCACTTAAGTCCCCTCTTTCGGTCACGTGCTTTTCATTTTCCTTGTTAATTCGTCTCGTCTCCTTTCTTTCTAGCCTTCCATGTGTTTGATTAATTGCTTCTTTCATGTGAGTTCTTTTCTTTTCTCTTTTCCTTCCAATTTTGCTTCATTTCCTTTATTTTCTTTCATTTTAGGTTTACTACATAAAATAACAAAATATAAATAAATACAATAAAATACAAATATAATCTAATAAAAACTATATTAAATATAACCTAAAATAATAACAATAACTTTATTTTATAATAAAGTTATTAGTTTGCTTATAAGCTAGATGTGTGCTTAAACACTTCTACACATAACATATTATTGTTTCATAAAGGTCTTTTATTAAGTAAAAATAATTTTATTTGTTGAAATACTTTAAAAAATATAATTCCATTAGTAACTAAAAATAAATCATTACAATAGAATTATTAGACATCTGATAGTGCTTATCCTTACATAAACAAAAACTGCTAGCCTAAGGATCATGTTGGATTAACACCCATTTTGAAAAGGGCTTGAGATACATATAAAGGGACACTATGATCAATCCCCGATTGGATAGAGAGTCACAAGTAATACAATAGGTTAAGTAATACAGTAAAGATAATTTGTTGGATATGTTTTATTAAATCATAAATGAATTGTTGGACATATGTAACTCAATTAAAATTGAAACATAAGTTTTTGTAGTTTGTATGGTGTATATTTATAAAGAATAGAAACATGCTTTTCATAACTTTTTAGTCACTGCTCATATGGTTTGATTTCTTCCACATTGTTATAAGGGTCACACAATCTTTTCATGCATTTGAACCACACTACATCCATTGATAGGTAAACATCATCATTATTGTGGCTAATATGGTGAGAGTTTGTATTCTTCAAGAAATATATATACATATATATATTTAAAATGTTATGAAGAAAAAAATTGACTCTTTTAGGAGGATGGAATGAAGAATTGCAATGGATGATTAGAGTAACTAAAGGAAAGGATTTGGCTGCCAAACTTCTTAAGTTATCTTTTTTAGCTTGCATTTATTGTATATAGGCAAAACGTAATAGAAGACGATTTCAAAGCAAAATAGTAGACATTCCAATCATGCTAGCTAAAGTAAGGAAAATTGAACAAGGGAGAGCTTATTTGTTTAAAAATATTAAATCCTCACAGGGAAATGTCATTTTAAGTGAGATTTGGAGGCTTCCAACCTCTATATTTTCGTAATTCTTGTAATTTTGGGGTATGCCCCTATGCTTTTATACATTACTTCTTATTAATGCACACTTACATTTCCACAAAAAAAAAATTGACTCTTTTAATGCTAAGGAGTTATGCACTATACAATTTGGTTATTGGGACTTCAAATAAACAAAGGTTAATAGCACATGATTAACTCTATTTTCATCAATTAACTTTCCAATTACTTCTATAACAATTTGATGAATTAATAAGGACTCTTGTCCTAGTCTCCTCACCCTTTGATATTATTCAATTATTTTGAGGTTCATAGCATTTCATTTTTGCCAATTTAATATGACCTTTTATATTTGGTACAATACATTTACTTATTCCTAAATACATTTTTCTTTCTATAAATTGCTATGTTTTGAAATATCACTTCTATTTGTCATTCAATCCTACATGCTTATAACATCTAATGATATAAAATTTGATTAGACGTAACGGACTAACACATTGTTAAAATTAAATCAGTGTTCATCACTTATTCTTTCAAACTAATTTTTTCTCATATGCTAGACTTTTTATAGGAGTAAAGTGTTAATTTCTTATAGAACTCTTGTTTAGTCATATGTTTTTAGCCAAAGTATTAACTAAAGGTTAAAACAACAATCTTAAAATTAAGATTTTTTAAATGTTATTTTCATTTATAATTTCAAGCTATATAATTGTAACAAAGATTGAGGAACCACTTCATATAGGTAATTTTTCTATTAGAGGAAGAGAAAGGAGAATTTCTAGAGGAAAAGCTTAAATCAAATGGGTAAAAAATCTATCAACAAACTTATGGTAATGATTATGGAGTTTTTCATCCTAATAATTATCAAAGTGCATGCTAATGGCCCTACCCCTTTCTTTTCCACTCCCATATTATTCCCTACTAACTTTGACAACATTCAACAAAGTGAGGATCACAACTATCATTGCCTTGAAAGTACATTGAAAAGTTGTAAAGGCAAATTAGTGCTAGTAGAAATGGAGATATGTATTATTCATCTTCTTTTTACGTGCCTTTATCAAAATCCAAAATACAAGAATCATAATAATTTGTATCATCTTTTTATTACAAGCGGATGCATACTGGAATGTACCAAGGAAAAGACACTTAAAGGTTTAGATATTGCAAGATGTTTGCTAGAGTGTTATGAAAAGCAAATGGAGAAGCATTAAATGTCTACATCTAGCGTCAAAGAACTTTGTCATTGGTAAAAGGTACTCAATTTCTTGTTAGCTATCTCCTTTGACATAAATACACACATATGTTCACCTCAAGATAACTTATTCCTTACTTCCCTTATTGTGTAATTTGTAATAAATCAAGCTTGTCTTACTTGTTGAATTTGTTTTTGTGGTATTAGGGAAGTGACATGACATCACAAACAAGAAAATCATATTTTATGAAAAGTAACTCCAAGTTCAAGAGCCTTTTTTGTTATTATATGCCTTGAGTTACAAAATAAATGTTGGTTTGGGAGAATGGGTGACATTAAATGTTGGTTTAGGAGTTACTTACAAAATTAGAGTGTTTTGTATCATTGGAACTATGTCACTTTGTTTTTGGGCCTTTTTTTCCCTACTCTTGTTTAGACTTAAGATATTTATGAAAATAAGAATATTATAACTAATGTTTGTTTAAGGATATGTTGTGACTTAAAGGACATAATAAAATTCCAAAAGTCTACTATTTTCTACCACAAAGATATTAGGCATTTGAATCTTAAAGATTGAAGAGCCAAACAGTTTTCATATTTTCTCAAGTTTAGGCTTGCTAGTTTTAGTAGGGCCATTATGTAATGGACTTGGAGAGAAATCCATTCGGCACTCAAGTTTCAATGATGAACTAAATCAACCTTTAACCTAGATTACTCTAGAAGACAAAGCAAAGAGAATTGAGGAGCAATGAAAGTGTAGAGTTTATTCATTAAAGAAAAAGAAAGTACAAAAGCTTAGGAGCATATCCCAATATTACAATTCATATATGAAAAAGATCGAATTTGGAATCTACCAACTATGACATAATAAAGCATTTTCCTAAGAATGTTTAATGTTTCTAAATAGAGAAGCTTTTCCATGAACTACTTTCCTAATTCTAGCTAATAAAATTGCTATTTCAATAGTCTTATTTTGAAAATGTTTGTGATTTCATTCAAACCATATACAATACATGCAAACTGAGAAATAAAGTTTAAGAAACTTTGCATCCAAATCTTTTTCTTTCATTGCCTTAATCATCTATTGCAGTTTAAAATTCTAATCATTGATGGTCTTATGAATACCTTGTTGCATAAAAATACTTTGCCAAATTTTCTTAATCCAAGTACATTAAGAAAACAAATGTGACCTATTCTCCATATGAGAAGAACAAAAATTACAATATAGGTCAATTAAGGGAAGCCATCAAGATAGCACTTTTGCTGTAGGAAGTCTATCCTTGCATATGAGCCATCCAATAAAGTTATGTTTACTAATTCCTCTTGACCATATCAAGTCACGCCATTTAACCTCAGTATTAGCTTAGCCTAATTTTTTATCTATCTCTTTACAATAAGAAAATCATTTAGAGAGCATAAATAAGAGAGTTTGACATAACTTAAGAAGACCTCTCCAATTCCATGCCATATTTCCTTTGATGTCAAGTTGCATAACTAAAATTCTCCTACATTTAGTACTATAAATCCATCTATTCCATAAAGATAAGCTTGGATAATTGATTAGATTCTAGAGTGATCTCCTAGCAAAATCTTATTCCACACTTTAAGATGTAGTAGCCTAAGTCCTCCTTCCTTTTTAGGTGAAAAAACAAGTTGCCAAGAAACTTTGTGAGTTTTATGAACTTCTGAATTTTCCACGCATAGAAAGTGTTTAATCTTCTTCTCAATCTCATAAATAGTTTTCTTTGGGAGAATGAACATTTGCATCTAAAAGGTGCAAATAGAAGTAAGAACTTATTTTGCCAACTATAATCTTCTAGCATAACTTAAATGTCTCATTCCTCAACCATCAATTCTTCTCATGATTTTCTCAGTTAAAACCTTACAATCAATATGAGTAAGTTATTTTGTAATAAAGGGAACACCAAGATATTTAATTGGAAGAGTTCCTTTAGAGAGTGGAGTATGATCCAAAATCAAAAGTTTCTTTTGCTTAGTAAGCCCTAAAAAGAATACCTGGCATTTGCTAGGATTAAACTATAAACCTGTGAATGTTGCAATGTCTTCCAAAGCATTAATGAGACATAACACTGAATTAACACCCCTATGTGTAAATAAAAATAAGTTATCAACAAAGCAAAGGTGAGTGACTTTCTCCTTTTTATAGTGCCAATGATATTTGAAAGTAGAAGTGGAAGTTTTCTTGATACCAATCTTTTAAGCATTTCCATAACAAGGACAAATAAATAAGAAGACAAAGGATCTCCTTCGTTTAATTTATTAGTGCCCTCAAAGTAGCCAACATGCTCACCATTGAAGTTCATAAAGAATTTGGTAGTTGTAATGCATTGGCCAATTAGATTAATCAATAGTTGAGGAGTATGAATATCTTTTAAAACTCTTAATACTACACTCCATTTAACCATGTCATAAGCTTTTATGAGTTCAATTTTAATGTCAACACATTTATTTTTTCCTCCTTTATGATAGTTATGAAGTAACTCTTGACAAAGCATAACATTTTTGGATATCCAATGACCTTTGATAAAAGTAGTTTGGTTTTGGCCAACCACAATAAGAAGAATGAAGCTTATCCTTTCTACAAGCAATTTATAGATTGCTTTGTATAGAACATTATAGCAAGCAATTGGTCTAAAATCCTTCATGCAACTAGGGTTAGAGGTTTTCGGAACTAGGCATAACAAAGTAGCATTAATACCTTTCAGTAGTTTCTTAGATGAGAAAAAATACAACACTGCATCTTCTATGTCATAACCAATAATAGGCCAAGCTTTCTTGTACAACAAACTATTGTAGCTATCAAGATCGAGAGTTATAAAATCATGAAATCCCCAAATAATTCTCATTACATCTAAGCATTCAAAAGTAGGTAGATTCAATACATCATTCACATTCTCATGAAATAAGGAAGCGTACCTTTTAATGTGAATATTATTGGCATAAGAACTACCAAGAATAGTTTAATAATATGTAACAACATTATTGCGTAAGGCCTCATCATCAGAAATAATAGATCCATCTTCTTACACTAGATGAGTAATTTTGTTTTGAGCTTTCCTATGCATTAAGCATAAAAAGAACATTATGTTATTATTATCTCCCTATTTCAACCAAAGATTCCTTAATTTTTATTTTAGGAAAACTTCCTCATGTTTACTTAATGCAATTAATTGCTCCATTTTAAGGCTTTCCCTAAAGTGCATAGTAATGTCAAAGGGGTCAAGTTGTAAATTGAGTTAAACCTATTGTAGAGGGCATAACAACCTTTACCTTAGATACCAAAATTGTGCCTCAAGTGCTTTTAGCTTTTTCACAACTTTGAACATTTTGGTGCCATTGAATTGTTAGTACCAAATAAAACTAACAACATCCATAAAATTAGGGTTATTTGTCCAAAAATTGAAAAATTTGAAAGGCGCTTTATACTTTTATAAGTAGCATCAAACTTAACTAAGACAAAAGAATGATCTGATACCAATGGAGGCAAGAACTCAATAGAAAACCTGTCAAACTTGAGAATTCATTCTACATTTGTTAATGCTCTATCAATCTAGCTAGCTTTGAGATTTAATGTTGAGCTTTTATTAAACTAAGTAAAGAGAGAACCAATAAAAGAGGGTTCTACCAATCCGAATTTCTCAATCATATCATTGAAATCCTCCATGGCCCTTGTCCATTTGACATTTAGACTAATACATTCATGTACACATTGAATTTCATTAAAATCACCCATTAATAGCCAAGGAACATTTGTAACATTTTGAGATCATAAAAAACTTGATATTTGCCCATAACTATGTACGTTTAGGTTTTGAGTTACTTGAATAGATAGCAGACAAAAAAAAAAGATGTCAAACTTGACTTACTAATCTAATAGTGAACAACTTGGGAGGAAGTGTCTTGGATTATAAGTCGTATCTCAAACGTTTTCCAAAAAAATCCAAATTCTTCAAATCATAAAGTGCAAGTAATTATGCTAGTAATTCCAACCATTAAACATACTATTGATGACAAAATTCACATTTTCTTCCTTTACTTTATGTTTTATCAAAATGATAACATGTGGAACTTGAGACAATACAAACTTAACACCTACTCTTTGTTTGGGGCATTTATTGAGGTCCTTTACATTCTAAGATAAGACATTCATTGATCTAGAGATTTTTTCCCCTTTTTCCACTAGATCAAAGTTATTAAGAAATTCTGAAGGCTCATTGTAGGTGGGTTGGATGTCACAAGCAAGCTAAGCAAAGCTATTTTTTGAGATGATTACATGATCAATGTCCTTTTTCTTCCTAGGATTCCTCCTCTTACTAGTAATAAGAATAAATTATGCATTAGTATCAGGTTTATTACCTAGGGTGGTAGTAGAAGTAGCATTAGGCTTAAGTTTACTTGTCTTAATAGCCTCAACAACAACACCAATTTCCTTCAAATACATAAGAATTTACATAAGTCACTATAATTGCAAGTGGGACTTGACCCTCTTCTTTTGATTGACATAAGTAATTGAAACTTGGGAAGGTGTAACATTCTTTTTAAGGATCATATATCTTTCCTAATAGTACAATCCTTATGACCAAAATAATTATAATTCTTACATTTGGGAGGAATCCAACTGTATTATATAGTAACCTCAAATATGTCATTATTTCTCATATCTACATCAAAATTTTAAGGAAATTCACTATCAATATCCATCCAAATACAGACTTTAACATATGATAACTGAAGCTTTTGCTTAGTATCTTTTTCTATATATAAAGGTTTACCTAGCACATTACTAATATGAATCATACCAATCTTATTCCACTATGCATAAAGGACACTAAATGATTTAACCTAAATGGGAACAGCGGATATTTTGGCCTTCTCAAATATGATACATGGGTGCCATTTTTAAAGAAATAAAGGTTTACTACTATGTCCTATACTCCAATTTCCATTACTTCTTCTAGTTTTTGTATACTAGAAAACCTATACTCTAATTTATTCCATAAGCCATCCTTAGTAGCAATAACATCTAGTAAATTATTCTAACCCCAAAACTTTTCAACAATTCCTTTCACTACATAATATGAAGTACTAGCGTTCAGAAAATAATTGACAACACAATTAGCAAAACAACTTTTACTTGCCTCGATTACTTCTATAAAGGGTTTGACAACAATTTTCTTCCTTTTTTCAATAGGGGTAGGTAATCTAATTCAGTAGAAAGATTAGAGCTTGTATCTTGGAAAGTAACTAAAACATTATCCACCTCAAAATTATTGTTCCTAAACTCCTTTCTCACTAGTTCCTTACATTGTAGTTTAAGATCTTGTTTCATAAGTTTTCCTTTTTTTTTTTTCCATTATCCAATTATTATTCATATATGGACTAGGTGATCCAATTATGAAATGAAACTAAATTTTTCTGAAATGTGAAATACGTCTTAGCACAATAATTGATCACAATGGTAAGAATGTCAAGGATGACCCATAAATTAGCTTTTGGCATTTTGAGTGAACAAAATATTGCAACCCATCCAACTATGGCAAAGTTGAGGAATTTAACCATGTCCATTAAAGTTAGCCTTAGGGTTTTCTTTTAGGAAGGAAATATTTTTGTCTTAGTTCACTTGAATCCATACTCTAAAATGTCAAAATTCACCATTGGACCATTATAGGCATTCCTCTTTGTTGTTAATTCAAAGGTAGCTACTATCATAGTAATACAGAAGCAAAACCTAATACATACACCATAATCGGCCAACCAAATAAAGAATACAAAAATTTATATGGTTCATGAAAATTTCCTTATGTCCATGGCCTAAAAAGCAACTTTTTTAACTAATGAAAGAATGCTTATAATTGATTATACCACACCCAACAATTTGGGTCTTCACCAATGAAGGAGATGATTTATAATAGCTTTTTCTTTCTCATCTATCATATTCTCATGCTCCTTTTTTTTTGCACTCACTAATTTTTTCCAAACACAACACTTTTAACATATTTCAAACCTTTACAATAAGGGTTGTCCCAAGAATATGTATTTTCTTTGGAAAGGAGTTTGTTGTAGTACTATCAATAACCAATTCAATAGTTTCTCCTAAACTTCATCCAAAGTTTGTTTGTAATTTTTATTGTATGTTTGCTCCAAAAGTTTCATTATAGTTAATAAACATGGCAAATGCATGCTCTTAGTGGGCATTGTATTTATATATCATATGTTCCCCATACCAATCAAGTAATTATAATTCCATAATCATTGACATTATTCATCTTAAGTTTTTCATAATTTCAAATAATGCCTTCATCCATAGCATTCCTCCAAGTCGGAAGTGATCAAAACATCTTTCACATCAACAACAACCTTAATACTTGTAGGAACTCGAATTTCATTTCTTTAGTTCTATTTAAGCTCATGGCATCATGCTTTACAACCTTTTTAGGCACTTCATTAAGATTTTTATAATGAGGAGCAAAGTGCAACTAAATGTAGTGCTTCTTCAAATTATGCACTTTATAAAAGTCTTTAAACCCACAACCCTTTTGGGGGTCTAGATAAAGACTAAGAAGATCTGTAGGGATTAAAATAAGTCTTTAGTGCCTAAAAATTAATTTCCTCCAACTTATTGCTACCTATGCTATACTAAACAAATTCATGTTGCCAAATCAATTCTTCTTTCTAGACTCATCTTTTTTATAGCAATATCCTTCTCTTTCTCCTTTTACCTATTCAATCTCCATGTGTTCCCTTCCTTAAGAAACAATTGAGATTCATCTTCCGCTTCATTACATAATTTATTAGCCAAAGTATTGTTGATATTGTTTTTCCTTCTTCTTCCTATATTTAAGATCATATTTCCCAGAAGAACTAGAATTTCTCCTTGACCCTAGAAGGAAACTTGTTCATTCCTCAATCCTCTTGCTTTTCCTAAATATCTAGTGGGGGGTGAGGCAAAGCCTTGGATCTGGTGAATGTAACATTGGAAAAGGTGGATGGCGATTCTTTTTACTACTGATTGAAGCTTGTTCGTGGTAGTTGGCTCTTCTTGTGTGATAAATCAGGTTGTTGCAAACGAATCTTGATCTAGTCCATATCGCTAGATTTCTTGATCTTATAAAGCATAAGGTTAAGTGTCTTTTATACATCCTTCTTATCATCAAAACCAAACGTCATATATGGCCATTTAACACTAGATTCACTAGATTCCCATGAAGCAAGCCAAGTCAACCGACCTTCCTGAGCTAGAATCAGCCCATAAAGAGCATCATGACCTAAAGGAGCCATCTAGCGTTGAACTAAGACTGACATCGCCCAAGCCACAAAAGACCTAAGACATGTATTTGTCATCAGGAATGGTCGCATCAATGGAGGAGAGCTGATCAAGGATGGCCTTAACATCATGGAGAAATTCTGTCACAGAGTAGGAGCCACAAGTCACTATTTGGAGCTACAATCAAAGAAAGGATGAGAGAGCGAATGAGAGTGCTGCATATGTGCGCTTCAAATGTGACCATGCATCGTTCAAGGATCAGATATCGGTCAATTAGGTCACCACCGTGTTGGTGAAGGTGCCCAAAATCCAACCCAAAATGGCTTAGTCTCAAACAAGCCATGCTGTGTAGGTAGGGTTTGGATTTTAGGACCCATTAATGGAAAGGAAGGTTTGTGGCAGGTGTTGGCTCTGGACCATTAAGAATTGGCAGTAATTGATTAAAAATTAGAAACAAAAGGAGTTATGTCTTCCAAACAATGAAGTTTGTGTCGTCAAACTACTGATTGAAAGTAGTAGAGGGCATCGTTGGTGAGGAAGAGGTCGCTAGAATTGTGGGGATATCATGAGTGGGAGGTGTTTAGAAGGGGTTAGAAGAAGAAGGAGTCGACATGGGATTCTGGTGGAGGGGCATTGGTTAGTGGCTATACCAATACCATGAAAGAAAGGTTAATTCCAATAGGATCTATGATTGGAATCTAAAATCTCCAAATTGAAGCAAACCCTAACTTAGGATTTATAAACTTCATGATGATGTACAATGATTGAGTTTGCTTTATTTATAGAGAGCTATTCATATTCAAAAATTGAATTCTAAACACTACATTTGAATTCAACAAACTTTCAAAAACTAAATTCAAAATCAAACCTAAGGCTGATGTGGCAAACATGGGTTATAGGTCACCATGGCAGATACATTAGGATGACATGGTAGGCATATGGCACTTGATGTGTTGTAGGCTTTTAACATGGACCAAATGGTTAGTAGCCAAATGTTGTTTGGTAATGGTTAACTTATTCCTTTCGTCGAGTTGTTGGTTAGTGGCCAAGGATGAAATTCTTTTGGCTTACAATCCTTTTCCCTAATTCAATCGATAACTTTATGCAAGTCATTCAATCTAGCCATCACAGCATTAGGATGAAGCAATTTGTCAACTTAACTAAATAGAATGGTGTCATTCGGAGTCATTTACAAGTCTTTTACTGATATTTTTGTTGCTTTCATTTTGTTGTAGTAAGTGGGGCTAAACAACGTCATTAAGAGGTCTTTATATAATGTAGTTATTAGGTCACAATTTTGGATAGCTCATTTTACAAAAACTCTATTTGCGATTTTGCAAGGTTCTTTTTTTCCTCTAACAAAACCTATTGTTACATCATTTAATGAAAGATGTTGGACTTCCCTCTTTTGAGATCCAAAATTGTGCTAATAATTTCTCATAATGAGTTCAAACTATTATAAACTTTCTTATGGAAATTAGGACTATTACAACTGGTATTAAAAAAAATTCCATGTCTTATGACTAATCCCCAAACTTTTTAACATTTTGACGTTTTAGAATAAATTCTAAAATGCATTTTGTGTTCCTAAATAAATGTAAAGCTTCAAATGAGAATAAGTAACTAGGATCATAGTCATCATTTTGTCTAATAGGCTATAATAACCTAGGTTAATGCTCTTAAAGAGTTTAAATGTAAGGATAAAGGCTTTGACAATGCTCAAAGTTTCGTGACAATCTCTTAAATGAAGTGCATGAAGATTAGAAAGTTAATGGAAGATACTTGGGATTGTTGGCAATTAAGATCATTAAGAATATTTGTCTAATAGATTGCAATTACTCAAATTTAGCGAAATTTTGGAATGTAGGAAGAAAATTTGCAAGCAAACAACTAGTGTAATTTGAAGCATTGAATTAAAGTAAAATCTTATTTTATTTTTTTTGCAGGAAATTATAACTTATCCATGTTCACATAGAAAGAAGTAGAGACCATATGGTACCTTAAAATAACATTCACTATAATTAGAAATAAGTTGAAATCAAGTATTAATGAGATCTCTTCAATGCTATGTCCAATTCACATTGTCTTACTTAAACTTTAGTACTTTGTAACTTAAAGCTATTTAATTTAGAATAATTTCAAGCGATATAATTGTAACAAAAATTAGATAACCAATCCATATAGGTAATTTTTCTATTAGGTGACAAGAAAGAAGACTTTTGAAAGGAAAAGCTTAGGTCTGATGGTTATAAAATCCATCACCAAACTTATAGTAGTGATGATGGTATTGCATATCCTTATAATTACTAAAGTGCATGCCAAAGGTCTTACCCCTTTCCTTTCCACTTCCATGATTTTTTGCATAAGCTCTAACACCATTCAACAAGATAGGAGTTACAACCAACATTACCTTAAAAGTGTGATGTAAATGTGTAGAGGTGATAATACATATGGATAAATGTATTGCTATACTTCTTTTTAAATGCCTATTTTAGAATTTGAAATACAAAACATTTTACAGTCAATGATAATACAGATGGATAAATGTATGACAATTATTTTACTTTCAAAACATCTATTATTTTTATTCAAACTATACATAGTATATGCAAAGTTAAAAAAATACATCTTAAGAAATTTTATAGTCAAATCTTTTCCTTTAATTACTCTAAACATTTATTATAATTTTCATTTCATTCTTCAATCTAATGCTAGATTTCATTTTAAATAAGGACAATCTTTCAAATCATCCTTAAGTACATTCAAAATAGAGATAATTCCTATTTTTTTACTATAGACTAAAAGAAAATCACAATATTAGTTAACTAAAGGGAGCTATTTTACAATTGTTTTCTATAGAAAGTCCATCTTAACAAACTAGTCATCTAATAAATTATATTTGCTAATGCCACCTATCATCAAACAAGAAAAGCAACCAATAAAATCATACACTTGTCAATGGAAGGATTATCCAAGGTTATGGAAAGACATTCTTGCATATCAATGTGATCCATCATTTTGTTATACTATACAAAAAATCATATGATAAATGACATGTTACAATATGTTAAATGAAAAAATCATCCTCATTTTAGCGTTTTTGAAATAGGGATTGCATATAAAATTGCTTTTATATTCAACTAAATCAAAAAGTCTTATTGCAAGAAAAATTCAACGTATAATGCTTCTGTTTAAAGAACTATACAAGCCTATACATTCCTACACATTTTTCTATAGACAAATTCTAATGGCTTTTCTTCCTCGGTTCTTTAACTAGAAGGTTAGCTCTCCTTTAGTTCTTTCCTAAGCTTTCACGGCCAGCATCTTGTTTTCCATGGATTGTTTCTACCTTTCCATTTTGGGCTTTGCTTTTGTTAGATTTGCGAAAAGTTCCAACCTTCCCTAAAGTGGAAACCTAGGCATTTGAAGTGGGTGTTCAAAGCACCCATGTAACATCATGCCATATCATTTCCAATAGATAGCAATAGCTTCCCATTATCATCCATAATTAAAAAATGTTGAGATTACTCTATTGAACATCATCCTTTGGCATTTCAGTGAGGTTTTAAGGAAACAATTCTTACACTAACTACCATTCCATTTAGGTTATCATCACCAAAGTGGCTTGACATCGTGTAAACCATCCATTGGCATAACACTTTTAGTGAGGTTTTAAGGAAATAGTTCATACATTCATTACCATTCAATATCAGTTATCATCACCAAAGTGGTTTTACATCTTGTAAACCATCCAGAAAAGATGGTTGACTTCTTCAATTGCTCACAAGTAGCTACCAAAGTTGAAAGATTTCTTGATCTGTTAACTGCCAAACAATAGGAAATCATGAAGTAAAAGATCAAATTGGAGAAACTAGCAAGTTTATTCAATGGCTACAAGTACAACCCTTAAAAGTAAACCTAAAACAACACTATATGAGGTCACAAAGAAAAGGTTAGCCTATAATTAACAACTAAAGCAAGAGGTCCAAACTAACCTACCTTTAACAAGATTCTTGCCAAGTTCTGTTTCCACAATTGAGCATTATTGTTATCTTCTTCTATGTATCATATGTAACACATGCAGTCATGAAAAGCAAAACCACATCATTTTCTTCAAGAACATCAAGCAAACTTCTAGGGAATTTATTAGGACAAAATTTATGCCCCTATAAATACTTATTGTCTTTGAAAATACAAGATGTCTTTGCCTAACAATGATTAACAAGTATGTATCACCTTGAGAAAACTTAGCATCTTTGCTGAAAATCTCCTAAAGATACTTTTAATGGATTAAATGTTTAAATGTTAACCAATAACTAATAACATTTAAGAAAACATTTTGACATCATTAATACATTTAGCCAATATAAAAGTTAGGAGGCTAAAATACCATAGAAGTTAGTCCATCAATACTAAGTTCCCACACATAAACACTTTATGATAAAGGAAATCATATGGCAATAATGTGAGGTTTAGTAAAGAACATCAATATTAATATTACTTGTAGTAATATTTTGTCATATTATAGATACAAAATAACATCAACATCTAGTACACGATCCTCACTGTAAATGACAAACTAAAGGACCATGGGAAGAAAGTACATTAATCTTAAGCAAACCAACAGGAGTAGTTAGGAGAGTGCTTAACTCTAAAGGACAAACTCCTAATGCCACATATAAAGAAAGTTTTCCAACAAGAATCCCTATTCCCTAAAATGATCAACGATTCATATTAAACAAACTAATGTTCAGAATAAAAAATGCCACACCTAGCAACCAAAATCCCCTAGCCCTAATATATGCTCACCATTAGTCACAACAATAACTTGGACATTCCCTTCTTGCAAATTCTTCAAAACTTTAAGAATCTTCCCCCTAAAATTGAATACTCATTCATTATCTACTCCAATGCTATACATCAAATTACAAGAAAAATGCTTCTAGCAAGCATACTTTTCTTTCAAGCTAATGTTTGAGGAGCTGGTGGACTTGAAAATGCTATCGTATTTCTAGCAAGACTGATCAACAGTTGGAGTGTACACAACTGGAAGTAGTTCCATAACTGTTGCAAGATAATGCCACGTAGCTTAACAATTCAGCCAAGTGGTAGTTATTGAAGGGGAGGAGCTGATGTGGAGGCCTTAATAGTTTTACCGAATGGAGATTATCCATTTCGTAACTTCCACTATTTATTAATAATCTATTTCAGCAATACTAACTAATAATGCCAGCCTGGACTATGAGCAGCATGTCATCTATAAAATAACGGGAATTGGGAATGTAAGGGCATTAAGAATTAAACCTGTATTTAGTTGTACCTTTGGCTTCGGCCAAATAGTAAAATCTTTTTTCTAACTTTCACTCTATCCTAACTTTCATTCTCTTTTCTATCCATTTGATTGCTCAACTTTCATCATTGGTAATCAAAGGAAGAAACGTAGTGTCATTGACTGGGAAGACTTCACCTTCATGGCTCCAACCACTAGATCCATGTTGTAGGCTCTCAACAATGTGGTATCAGAGCCATCTGATCCACTATGGGCGGATGGCCGCTGGGACGGTTTTAAGGCTGAGATGAAAAAACGAGATGCCGAGCGAGATGCTGATTTCAATCAGAGATTTGGTGAGCTATTTGATGCCATTCAACAACTATCTGTCTAGTAAAATATTCCTGGCACTTCCAGCAAAAACCACCACTGGGAAGAGAAAACCGATTCCGGTAATATATAACACTTTGAGATTGGTAATAATTTAGGATGGTGATATCGGGGGCAACAAACTGATTTTCCTAGATATTTTGGCCAAGAGGATCCTTATGATTGGATTTCCCAAGCAGAGCAGTTTTTTTATTTTCATGATGTTCCAGATTCAGAAAAGGTGTAGTGTGCTTTGTGGAACCTGGAACAAGATGCACAAATCTAGTTCCAACTTTTGAAATGGGAATTCCGAGGTCAAGATTTTTCATAGGAGCTATTAGTCAAAGAAATCACCGATCGATTTGGTCCTTTCGATTTCCAGAGTCATTTTGGAGCAATGATTCAGTTACGTCAAACTGGATCTGTAGATGACTATTACAAGCAATTTTCTCGATTACTCCTACGAGCTGGTGATTTATCACAAGAACAACAAATTACCTGTTTTGTTGTCAGACTTAAGCAGGCTATTCGCATTGACGTCCAGGCTTGCCGTCCATCCTCAGTTTCCACTGCAGTTGGTCTAGCCAAAATTGTATGAGATCCACCACAAGCCCCTCCATGAACTTCCGCCTGCTAGGACCTTTGAACCACCTAGCTTTACAACTAATAGGAATCACTTACCTGTTAAACATCTAACTCCAGCGGAAATGGCAGATTGGAAAGCACGTGGCCTTTGTTTCCACTATAATGACCAATTCCGATTGGGCCATAAGTGCAAACAATTGTTTGTTCTAGAAGGCATGTGGTTTTCTAAGAATGATGAAGAAGAAGTATTGGACATTCACCACTCAATTGGTTGTTTGTCAGATGTTACAGGACCTCCCGAAAAGAAAGTGAAAATTTCACTTAATGCCATTTATGGCACAGAGACACCTTGCGTGATGAGAATAGTGGAGAGATCGGAAACGAAAAAACTCTAGTAAATATTCTAATAGATTCTAGAAGCTTTCATAGTTTTGTGGATTCCTATATGGCCAAAAAACTCAGCCTTACTCTAGACAAGAAAATGGAAATGAAGGTATTGGTGGCTAACGGTGAGAGTTTGACAAGTACTAGTTAGTGTAACAATGTTTCGGTTTCCCTGCACAGAGTTCCTTTCCATCTTGATTTTTTCCTCTTACCTTTACAAGGTGTGGACATCGTGCTCGGTGTTCAATGGCTTCGTACTCTAGGTCCAATTCAATGGGATTTCGAAAAGCTTCGGATGGATTTTCTTTTCAATGGCCATTGGGTGACGCTTCAAGGAGGCAGTATTTCTTCGGATCACATTATAAGTGATGACCAATTCAAGAAAGATCTACTCCATAAAGACCATGCTATTTTATTCCAAGTTGCATGTGTGCCCGAACACACACCACTTGGTGCTACTATTGCCGCCTCCCTGCATTGCAAGCTCTATCAATTTTTCGATGTTTTGCACCACCTAAAAGTCCACGAGTTAGTACTAGTGGCTAACACATCACATTGGAAATCCTTGTGAATGAAAATAAGATCACTTGCTATAGCTTGCAAGGAAGTTAACACAACTACGTAAATATTTTCTTCAAATGTGTCACCCCTTTCAACCCACGTGGCTGTTTTAGGATGAGCTTCCAAAGGAATGGCACCTCTTAAGCATATACTTTCTGCTACAGCTCTCATTATGGGTCCCATCTCTCTATCTTCAATTACTGTGTTCAACACATCTAAGACCTCATACCGTACCCACTTTGCAACACCTTTTGTTTTCTCCTAGATGCTTGTATTGTCTAACTCAACCACACTATCCTCCACAATGATAACTAGGATTCTTGCTCTGCTTTTTCCAGTTCTGAGTTGGCTTAAAGGCATCCATGAGGATGCTCAAAACACTTCAGTGCTAGCCACATTGGACAAGGAAATTTATTCACGAACTCATGCTTGTTTCCCTCTTAATGCCATTTAGGAGGAGGTCACCATTCTTCTCGAATGTTTTCCGAACCTTAAGGACAAGGTTCTTGTGAGGGCGGATGATATGTTGCAAGATAATGCCACGTAGCTTAACAATTCAGCCAGGTGGTAGTTATTGAAGGGGAGGAGCTGACGTGGAGGCCTTAATAGTTTTACCGGATGGAGATTATCCATTCTGTAACTTCCACTATCTATTACTAATCCGTTTTAGCAGCACTAACTAATAATACCAGCCTGGACTATGAGCAGCATGTCATCTATAAATAACGGGGATTGGGAATGTAAAGGCATTGAGAATTAAACCTGTATTTAGTTGTACCTTCGGCTTTGGTCAAGTAGTAAAATCCCTTTTCCAACTTTCACTCTTTCTTGACTTTCACTCTCTTTTCTATCCATTTGATTGCTCAAATTTCACCATTGGTAATCAAAGGAAGAAATGTAGTGTCATTGACAGGGAAGATTTCACCCTCACTGCTCCAACCACTAGATCCATGTCGCAAGCTCGCAATAACAACATTATCGATGAAGAGCTTGTAAAACATTCTCACATTTCTCTCCTACAAACCATGACAAATTTGCACCAGAGTGTAGTATAATTGCGAAAACAAAATGTTATTCACGGTGAGGATCACTCCTAAATGTTGAATTTATTTTATGTCTATAATGTTGCAAAATATTATTGCAAATAATATTTATATCAATCTTCTTTCTTGAATTTCACGTGGTTGCCTATAATGCAATTTCCATTATTATCATAAGACTAAGAGATGAGTGAGGAACAAAGTAAAGTAGAGAAGGACCCCATCGGTAAGAAAAGTGACCTGCAGACAGCGAGTGTCCGAGAGTGGTGAGTTTGGCATGAAAATGATAACAAGAATCGGCAAGGAGGAGAACACGCCAATGGAACATCCTTCAACTTGCTTCAACAGAATTGTAGAAAACAGAGCCCACAGAATGAGTTAATCACAAAAACCACCTGGAAAATATGTCCTAAAACCAATTGACGCCCTAGACTTTGGTTTTCACGGTGAATAATGGATCAAGGAGCAAAAAAAGTCGCAATTGCTGTCAAGAATGAAACCATGAGTTCAAGACAATTGGTTGAGTCCTTTACCTTAGCAAGAAACCATTGTGAGTCTCACCTGTTTGGTATCTCAAAAATGGGCATCTGCTTGCTCAATCAATTTCTCTATAGCTCAAAAGAAAGGAAAAAGAAAATTCATTAAAAACATTATTGATAATTGAAAACATCAATGGCAGAAACACCCACGTCACGCAACACGTACACATTAGCAGCTTAGGATCCCGTATTCCTCCAGGCAAATCTAACAAGCTCCAATGTCAACCACCAAAGCTTCAACTAACACCATTGAAGAACAGAGACAGGGCCACAAAACCCACTTGAAATAATAACAGCAAAGAAACAAGCCTTCCTTACAAGCATTGGCTACCAGTCCACAGATTTTATTCACTCCTTGGGAAACTTGTATAAATAGAGATAGGGCAATACTATAAATGAACAACTGAGAAACAAAACTTGAAGCCAAAATTTTCCCTCTCTTTTTCCTCGCCATTTTTCTTTGTCCTTGCCCACATCTGTTTCGACTCCACCATCTCTATTTTTACATCTTGAACATTAACCCTTGGTCAAATAAAATTTCAAGCATGTTTTGCTTTAAAGAAGTTTTAATGGTGAGAGACACACCAAGGAGAGCAGAGGATCGGTGGTTGATGTAGCAGAGAGGGTTTAAGAGTGTCAAGGATCGTTCTCTTTGCTTCGACAAAAGCTGAGCTAGAGCTTGTGGTGTCTAACAAATTGGGGCAACATCTTCTCCATCTATGAATTACTCTTCTCTACTCAAAGGCCTGTGTACTTTTAGAATCCAAAGCATGAGATGACATGTCACTTATAGCCTTAACAAATCCCAAATGTCCATTGCAATATGCACCACCCTCGCAATTTAAACAATTCATGCAATTTGGATAACCCAGGCACTTTACACAACCCTCATGATTTGCATAATCCTTGCAACCTGCATAACCTTCCCTACAATCTGACGAATTGCAATGTACATCACATGCCAAACACTTCACCTCCACATTCAGGTTGCATGATTCAACTGAAAAATCAACCTAGGTCTTTTCCTCAAGCACAAAGTCATACATATTGCAAAATTTGTAGAACCAGGCTGGACGTATATACGCCCAAAAGGCATTTGGCCTAGAGAAGGGATTTTGGGGGCTGAAAGTAGTAAGGATGCCTAAACACCAAATTGTTTGATCTAAATATTACAAAGAAAAGGGGAGAAGCATCATTTTTTCTTTTTTGGTCGAAAGGTAAATTGTATTAATACATATTAAAGTACAAAAGCATAGGGGCATACCCCAGTATTACAAAAGTCACCATATCTATGAAAAGATGAAAGTTGGAAGCCTCCAAATCTCACTTAAAATAACATTGCATTGAGAAGATTTTATATTTCTAAACAAAGAAGCTCTCCCTTGTACTATCTTCTTTATTTTCGCTAAAAGAATAAGGATATCCATTGTTTTCCCCTGAAAACGTCTTCTATTTCATTCAGCCTATATACAATAAATACAAGCTAAGAAAGATATCTTAAGGAGTTTGGCAGCTAAATCCTTTCCTTTTATTGTTTTGATCATCCATTGTAGTTCTTCATTCCATCCTCCAATGTCATGTTGGATTCCATTCTGATCAAGAATACTTTTCCAAATCATCCTTGTCCATACACATTCAAAAAAGAGATGAATTCCCATGCTCATCCAATTTTCATTTTTCTCTTTCTCCTTGAAAAGTGTCAAGCTCACGGCCTTGATAATGCGGTAATAGAGCAAATCCACCAAAGTCACTTTTCCCTCTAAAATTATTCTCTTTTTGAATCAATCTAGAATTTTAGATACTATCATAGAGCCTACAATGAGGCTGCAAGCATCCTATATAATAGAAATAAAAAAGAACAGGCCATCAATTGCAATATTCTAATCTATGACACAACAATAACTTTTGTTGATCTAAATCAATAAAGGAAAAAGGAAGAGACTTACAATGCCTCTATTTAATGCTAAACCACTATCAGCTTGTAGACATGAAGATTTCCTTAGCATCATACAAGGTTTACCATCATGATCAATCAAAAAAATGCAAGTATAAATGAAAGGTCCGATATCTTTAACATACCAAATATCCAACAATTGACAATTTTTTAACTCCAACTAAGTTAAGTTCAATGGTAATTTTGGTATTGCTAGAAGTTGAGTACAATTGTTCAAGTAAAGTTTATGAAGAAAGGCAAGTTGAATGAAATTAGATGTTCTCTTGAATTTATTACCTATTAGGCTTAAAGTATGAAGCTTGCATAAGAAATTAAGACTTTCAAGGTTCATTTCATCTGATAGACCACAATAACTCAGATTTAGCAGCCTTAGAGTGCTCATACAAGACAGCAAAGGCTTTAATGATGTTTGAAGTTTAGTATAGTAACTCAAGTGAAGATTAATAAGGTTAGGAAGTTTAGAAACACTAAATGATATAGTTGTAAATTTGTTTCCAAAAAGATTTAATGACTTGATTGAAGATAAACAACTAAATTTATCAAGAATATCTACATCTGACAAATTGGGAAGACTCAAATCTAATGCTATTAAAGAGCCAACGCCTAAAACAAATTAGGATGTGAAAGACTAGATAGATTTAACCCTCTAGCTTCATGTCTGAAACTATAATTCTATCATAAGAGTAATCCTTTTCCTCCCAGAACTTGCCAAACACACTTGCTACAATGAAGCCTTTAACCAAGCCACATTCCATATCACTAAAGTAATAAGCACTAGCTATGTAACCTTCAATGATGCACAAACCATCTTCCTTTTGAATAATGTTCCTATTCCTCAAACAGCCACATAAATTCAAACATTGAATATATGACAATCTCTAGAATGATGGTGGCAACATCTTAATGTTAGTCCCAACCAAATCAAGAAACTCCAAAGATGTCATATTGCCAAGAATAATTGGAAAATTTGTGAGTCTTGAACAACCAACAAGATTAAAATAGGCAAAGGACTCTAGACTAATCTTTTTAGGAAGACTTTGAAGGCATTAGCAACCTTCCAAATCCAATTGCTAAAGTTGTTTCATAAATCCAAGCAATGAGTGGACCTTGGACAAGTTTGTACAATACTAAAGGTCTTACTTTTCAAGGTTTGGGATTCCATTAAAATTTGGTATTTCAATGTTATGTGAGAAAGACATTGATTATGAGGACACCTTTGCGCCAATTGAAAATTGGTAACTATGCGGATTCTTATAGCTTTTGCTGCCATTTATCATTGGGACATGCATCATATGGACATCCATAATGCATTCTTGCAAGGAGACTTGGATACCAAGACATACATGCATCTCCTAGAAAGGCACTATAGCAAAGGGGGATTAGAGGTGTACAAACTAAAAAGTCATTGCACAGGCTTAAACAAGCATCTTGATAATGGTACTAAAAGTTCATTAATGCATTACCTTAAGTTGGTTTTAGTTATTCTCCACATGACTATTCACTCTTCCTCAAACAAACAAGTGAAGCTTTTTAATTGTCTTTCTTTACGTCGATGATATGATAATTACAAAAGGTAATAAGGAAAGGATTAAGCTATTAAAGGAATATTTTTGTTCACAATTCTAAATGAAGGATCTTGGATTGGTGAAGTAATTCTTGTGAGTTGAGATGGCATGCTCCCCCATTGGAATAGTAATGAACCAACACAAATATGCCCTTAAATTGATATATAAGTATAGACTTTCTAGATGGAAGCTAGTAGAAAGTCCCATGGAGCTGAATGTCAGATATACCAATTTGGATTATGATAAGTTCTTAGAAAAGGAAGGGGATACCCCTTTAAAGGATATCACAAGTTATCGACAAGTGGTAGGGAGACTAATTTATCTCACAATAACTTGACTTGACATTTGCTTTATAATGTGACTACTAAGCCAACTTATGCATGCCCCTAGGGACTCTCATCATGAGGCAGCTCTTAAAGTGCTTTGTTATGTCAAATGTTCACTAGGACAAGAACTACTGATGAAATCCAAAAATAGTCCAGAGCTCGAAGCATATTGTGACACCATTGTTCAACAACTAGTTTTTGTATCATGCTTGGAGATTCTTTTATTTCGTGGAACAACAAGAAATAGTCTACAGTATCTTGTTCATCCATAAAGTCAAAATATTAAGCCATGGCATCAACGACATGTGAGATCATTTAGCTTCTTGGACTTTTAAGAAATTTACTGGTATCATTGATTAAACCTGTAAACTTGTTTTGTGATAATGAATCTATTATGAAGATAACTGCTAACCTTATGCTACATAAAAAAACCAAGCATATTGAAATTGATTATCATTTCATCTGTGAGAAGATAACAACTTGGATTATTCAAACTACACACATTTCTAGCATGAGAATACACCTATATTAGAATATAAGATAATTATCCCGATGCCTCCACGTTTCAACACTTCCATTGTTTTATTTACATGTTAATAGCCATGAGTTAGGCCTTTCCTTTTTCTCTTTGGGGAACCAAAAAGAAAATATGTTCAATGATACTGCATTGGAGAAATTGCACAACTAACTTATTGTCCAATTGTCTTGCTTTCGTGTGATCTTTTTGCATACAATATGAAAGCTTGGTTCCTTAATAGATGTGTGAAGCATATATGTTTGAAGCATTAACATTGAAGAAGACTTCACATACAAGAAAAATAATTAAAATCTAGTTTTTGACAAAACCAATGATGCTTAAAGACTTTGAAATGGAAATCCTTTTCTTTTTTTGCATGAAAAGTAAAGTATTATATATCATTAAAGAAAATATAATTGTTTCATTACAACATTCTTATTTAAACTTAAAAATTATATTTGGAAAATTTTGAAGGTCTTACAAAAACTTATTACAAGTTATAATCTTCACTCCCTAGACTAATAAAATCTTACCTTTTATGTTCTTTTTTATTTTAGCAATAATAGTCAACCTTGTCTAAACTTTTACGATTAAATCTTTTTTTACTCTTTTCTCTCCAAATGTGATATATAAAGCAACTTTGAATAATACACTAAGCAAGGATGCTGCAAAACTTTTAGGTTTAATAGCTTTAATCATCTAACATACTTTTACTCTTAATTGTTCAATTCTTTAAGGTAATCCATTCATACATAGTAGAACCCTCTAGAACCTACAATTAAAAAATAAATGTTCTTGGGAATCTTTTTCTTGCTAGTAAGGGTTTCACTATAGGTCTACTAAATTATTTTATATTGTCACTTGATTTATTATGGTTAACTTATCTTTTAAAATGATCTAGTAGATAAAATTATGCTTTGGTACTCTTTTCCATACTAGTCTTGCCCATTCAATTTTTTCTCTACTTTCTTTCAATGTTGTATAGCTTTTGACATTATTATAGTTTGATCTAGTTAGTTGATATAAAAGTTCATTCTAACTTGTAAAATGTTCTTCCAACTCTAAGCTAATGATCCTTTTATCTTTACCTCTAAAACACTTCTTCCCTTATAATTTTTCTAGTATCATCCATCTAGCCTATAATGGGTTTGATGTATTATGAATGAGTTTTTCAATTGTCATTTTATTCCAAGTGTGAATGTTTATCAATCCCAACCATCTAGAAATTTTAGGATGACAAATTTCCTTTAAGACCACTGTTTCTACACTTCAACCAATAGATTTTCTTGTCCATAGGAAAAGTCTAATTCCTTTTTCAATTTCATATAACATCTATTTAGATACTAGAAAAATTGGCAACCAATACATTTTTAAGGAGAATAGAACACTTTTTGCTAGTTATAGTTTACCCCTATAGCTAATACGTTTAGATTCCCATCCTTCAATTTTTCTTAGTATTTTATCTATTAAAATTTCATAATCTATATTGGAAAGTCTTTTTGTAATCAATGACACTCCCAAGTACTTGGTAGAATGTTGGCCTTCTTGGATTGGAACATGATCAAGTACTAAAGTCTTCTCTTGTTCAGACAAGCATGAGAAGAAAATTTGACATTTCTGTGGGTATGTCTTAAATCTTGTGATTTCTTTAAATTCTTGGGTGGCTAAATTAGCTAATTTTAGATAAAATAATTTTAAAGTTATTTGGATTATAATAAATATCAAGTGGCCTATGGAAGTCGACTTGACAATGCTATAAACCTAAGACCATGGAAGGTTCTTCCTTCCTTTATTTAGTTAAACCACTATGGTCCTTTTGATCCTAGGGAAATTGATATTTTAAGGTTAAAATGTCTCATACTTGTACTAACTTATTAGAAAATATTTTTATATAAAGTAATCATCTTTTCTTATAAATTAGTTTTAAAAAAAAATGAACTTACTAAAATGAATGAGTTAACCTTCCTTGATACCTAGCACTATCCTTTTTTTTATTCCAATGTTTCTTAGAAGTACAAATTGGAGTAACTTTTAGTTTAATTGGATTAACCTTCCCAATGAGGTATATAAGGCAAAGCCCATAGTTGTGCACAGCTACATACAAGAGCATTAATTTGACCACAATGAAAGAAATCCACATGCTTCCATATAACATCTTGTTTAATAGGACTAGAGACATTAAGACCAAAGACAATAAAAAAGCAATTCTAAAACATTTCTAAATCTAATTCTTGTGAAGTTATGTTAGTTATAGGCTTAGACTACTATGAAAGGTCATCTTGGCATATTTCCCATAGCCCATATTCAGCCCCTATGAATCAATTAAAGCGTCAAGGTGGCCCTTTAGATTGCTTAAGTCACCAAATCTAAACCCTATTCAATTATGTGAAGTATTCTCTCCTTTCAATATATTATGTGTTATAACATAGAGATTTCAACAATAAATGTTAGTTTGTTCTCACGTGTTTCCAATCCAATCTTTCTTCCCTATAATAAACATTGAGTGTAAGGGAGAACCAAAAGGCTCTATCCTACCCCACCTTCAACAACATTGTCATTAAAACTCCAATTCTTTTTGTAACGACTTGATGAATTAATAAGGGCTTTTTTCCTATCTTCCTTGTTTCTTAATGTTATTTAATTGTTTGCAGTTCGCAAGGTATTTTATTTTTAACCATTTACTGTATCCCTTCATAATTCGTATAAATAAAATTACTTATTCACTAATTCATTTTTCATTATGTGAAATGCCATGTATTAAGATTCCATTTTTTATTGAAATTCAATCATAAATGCAAATAATAGTTAATGATATAGAATTTAATGAGATGTAAAGGACAAATACTTTATTAAAATTGGATGATGGTTCATTGCATGTTTTGTTGAACTGATTTTTTTCTCGTATGTTAGACTTCCCATAGGAGACAAGTATAAATTTCTTAGAAAAATCTTGTATAGTCACATCTCTTTAGCCAAAACATTAATGAAAGGTTAAAGCAACTTTAGTGGTATGCTATCATACTTCCAAAGGCCAATGATCATAGATTAACATTTTTAAGTAATATTTCATTCAGAATAATTTCAAGTCATAAAATTGGAACGAAGATTAAAGAATTGGTCCATATAGTTAATTTTTCTATTAAATGATGAGAAAGGAGAATTTCTAAAGGAAAAGCTTAAGTAAGATGGCTACAAAATCCATCAACAAACTTATTGTAGTAATGATGGAGTTATTGATCATCATAACAACCAAAGTGCATGCCAATGATCCTTACCCTTTCTTTTCTACTTCCATGTTATTTCCTACAAGCGTTGACACCTTTGAACAAAATGGGAATTACAACCTTCATTGCCTTGAAAGTACAGTGGAAAGTTGTAAAGGCAAATCAATATTTGAAGAGATGGAGAGATGTATTGCTTCTCTTTTCTTCAAGTGTCTCCGTAAGAATCCAAAATACAAGAATCATTTAGGTGTTGATCTTGTGAAAGCTTGGGTCATGTGTAGAATTCATTGTTCTACGAAAATGAAATATAAAGATTTAGCATTGGCAAGATGTTTGTTGAAGTGTTTTGAAGGGCGCTTGGAGAAGCATTAACTGTCTACATCTACCATCAAGAAGCTCTAATGTTGACAAAAGGTTCTCAATTTCTTATTAGTTGTCTCTTTATAAATGCAAATATACACACTTGTGGAAAGATATCATTCGCACTTATGTGAATCCATTTTCATAAGTATTGTGATAATGGTTTCATTACCAATTTTTATTATCCACCATAAGATACCTTATTTCCCACTTCCTTGTTGCAGAATTCGTGTAAATCAAGCTTGTCTCAATTGTTGAGTTTGTTTTGGTGGTTTCATGGTAAGTCACATGCATCACAAGTAATAAAGTTAAATTTTATTGATAATAAATCCAAGTTTTAGGCCTTTTCTTTGTTTATGTATGCCTTAAGTTATGAAATAAATAGATGGGAGTACTTTTTACTTTTGTATTTGGTATTGGGAGTTGTTTACAAAATTAGAGTGTCCCATTAATGGAACTGTGTCACTTTTGTTTTTGGACCTTTTTTCTTTAATTTTTCTAGTCATGTTGGGATCTAAGATATTTAACCAAAGTATAGGAGAAAGTTTGAGGGTCAATAAATTCTCCTTCATATAAACCCTTCACCAAGCCTCATCTTTTGCTCTGCCCAACCTCCATCCTATTCTTCACACATGTTTATTCCACAAGATAGATGCAAAAAATGAAAAAACATGAAAGAGTTAAAAGCAAAGTGTAGTCTTTGAATTACTTTATGAAAATCAATATCATATACCAACATAATTTCCAAGCGAAAAGATACCAAATCTAACTCTACATGGGAAAAGCTTTTCTCATAAGAAGAATAGCACAAACAAGATGTACATGTTCCAAAGGATGAAAATACTTTGCCTATGCAATAAAGTCTATTCCCTACTACTTTATTACAGGCTACCAATTTTGTGTTTCAATAACAAATGTTAGATTGTTTTCATTATTTTCACTTTTTTCTAATCCAATCTCTCTTCCTTACAATAAATGTCAACTATAAGGGAGAACCCAAAGGCTCTATCCTACACCCCCCTTGAACACCATTGTCATCAGATCTTGATTTTCATTGTAGTTCAAGCATTGCTTTGATAATTATAGATATGATCTTTCCAATATTCAAAATTCACTCCTCACCTTTAATATATTCTCCTTAATTTCACATTCTAATGAGCAATTAATAATAAAATAATAAATAACAAAGAAAACTAAACAATCTACCTTATCCTACAGGTATACAAGACCTTAACTAGTTTTTGAAGAAGTGCCAATCAATCCGATCCTTTAACAATTAATCTTCCCACTTAAAGCACCTTACCATGAAACCACAATCAGGTAAATCTTTACAAGTATCAAAATCCAAATCATGTGGGGAAATTTCACTCATAACCTTAGCTAGATATGGAAGATCATCCCCATGTGCTTTGCATTCAAGTTGAATGATATAATTGAAGCCACAATGCTAGTCTTGTTGTTTTCTAATCCCTATATCTAGCATTTCCCTTGGAAACTTTCACATAGAATGTGCACCCAAAATGCATTTGGCTTGAAGGGGGGGACTTTAAAGGCACAAAGGAGAAACGGTTTTTTGTGCACTAGTTTTACTAAATTGAAAATGACAAAGAAAGTACAAAAGAGCAAAATTGTTGTCATCAAACATTTATAATTTGACCTTCCATGCTCATCCACCTTTTGTTTTTTCTCTTTTGTTAAAAGTATTAGGCTTCTATCAATAAAGAACAAATGGAAAAAAAAAATCCACCCCTATATTTCCATGAGTTGCTTTCAAAGATACTTGACTCGCAAGCAACTTTTAATTGTTCCGAAAGGACTTATAGTTCTCTAGTTGTACTAGTATATGATTCGAGATAATAAGGTAGGGCTAACATTTCCAACAACTACATTCTGCACAGTAAAAAATTACAAAAACAAGATGTAGAATGTAATATTTTGATCTATGACACAACTAACCTCCATTTCTCATCAAACAATAAACCAATCTATTGATATGAAGGTTGTTTGAAGATTTGATAGAATCTATCAAAATAAACGATCTCAATGGCGCTATCACTACTTAACACTCCAACTTCTTCCAGCAAAGAAATTTTTGACAATAGATAATTGAGAAGATTCAAGCTTTTTATGCCTTACAGTATTTTTGTCAATGCTTTAAAATTTGGATAAAATTTGACAATCTCCTAAATTTGTTGCTACATAGATCTAAATGCTTAAGTTAAGAGAAGCAAATAAAATCATTGAGGATTACTCCATTTACCATGTTACAATAACACAAATATAGCACTTCTAAACAACTTAATCATGAATATGAAGGTTTAGGGAATGTTTTAAGGGTGGTAGAACTTCTCGATTGAAGAAACACGTGGTTCAGTAATTGGTAGATACTTGATGAAATTGTCCTTAACTTATTCCCAAATTGATCTAAATACTTAGGTGAGAGTAAATAGCAAAATTGACATAAGTATTCATGTTGAGCTTGAGACAAATTCTTCGTGAACAAGTTTGCACATTGCTTGTTGCTGGGACATAATCCAAAACTCACTTCTTTTGACTCGATTAGCTTCCTTACATAATTCACTTTAATTGAAACATGTTTAATTCATAATTAATGGCTTGGATTTGTTGCCATTGAGCTAGAAGACTTATTGTCACAATAAATTAAGATTTCCTTTTTTCGTTCAAATCCAAGTTTAGGAAGCATTCTTCATAACCTTACTGATTAGCAAGTTGCAGCAAAGGCTACTACATACTTTGCTTCTGTAGTTGAGAGGAGACTGCACTTTTCATTTTTAATCACCATAAAAATGCAATAGATCCTACACTAAAGATAAATCCACTAGTACTTTATAAATCTTGTTCATTTCCTCCTAAATAATTATTGTTGTAACCCTTCAAGGCAAATTTCTCAATTTAAGTGTAATACAAACCAAATTTTAGAGTAACTTATAGTTATCTAAGAATTTTCTTCAGTTTACTAAATGGCAATGTTGTTGAACTCTGCATGTATTGAGACAACAATGAAATAGGAAACAAAATATTTGGTCATATGTTGGTGAGGAACAAAAAGTTTCCAATAGCACTCTTGAAAATTATACAACTAGCCATTCCTAGTCTATCTCTACCATTGATTTTTTCACTTAAAACCAAAGGAATGGCCACTAATTTGCACCTAATCATGTTGAATTTAGATTGTAGGCTCTTCACAAACTTAGTTTAAGATATGAAAATTTCATCATCAAGCTAGGAGACCTCTAAGCCAAGTAAGTATTGCATAACACCCATATCATTTATTTTAAATTCTTTCATCATCTCAACTTTGAACCTTTTCATTCTTTCCTTGTTGTTACTTGTATAAATCAAATCATCAACACAAATTAATGCTATGAGAAAGGATTTACCATCATCAAAGACAAGGAGGTTAGGCTCACTTGGAATATGAAATATGAATGATAGTATTGAATTTCTTTTGAAAAGGACATATAAAAAAATTGTTGAAATGACATTACACATATTCAAAAAATTCATTGAACCAAAGGCAATTGATTTTATAGTACAATGTAATTTGACTACATTTTAGCTTTTGAACACTTTTAGAATCCAGTAATTGATTTTTTAATAAATATGGGAATTTATTCTCAAATAATAAGGTGATAAAAAAGCTTAGGAAATTCTTTTAGGCAAGTAATATAGATACCCATCATTCTCACAAAGTAGCTTGACAAATTGTTTACTTACTAAAAAAAGAAAAGGGATTAGGATTATTAAATCTTAAAATTTGGAATAAAGACCTTCTTGGACTTATGCTTTGGAATCTTATAAATCTCCCAAAAGCTTCATTATAGAGTAAATAAGTTCATAGTACAAAGTATAAAAGAACTTTAATAATATAGTTGGACATAAAAGGTACCATGGCTTGGAGTTGATAGGGTCTCCTCAAATTGAGGCCTACACTTACTTCTGTTTTCTTGAACCCTACATACTTTTACAAATAAATTTATAATAATCCTCAGCAAAGTGATGAAGTAGTAGATTGGTATAATTTAATTTAGACTGCTAACATTAACAAACATAATTTCATTCGATGATTTTTTTATAGGGATAAACTTTCTATAGCAACAGAAAACAAGACTCATCTCTTTTTTGAATGTATATGGACAAGGATTATTTAAAAAAGTATTTTCACCCAAAATGGAATCAGACGTGACATTGGAGGATGGAATAAAGAATTACAATGGATGATCAAAGCTATTAAAGGAAAGGATTTAGTTATTAAATTTCTTATGGTATCTTTCTTAGTTTATATCTATTGTATATAGGCTAAACAAAATAGAAGACATTTTCAGAAGAAAACAGTTGATATTCTCATTCTCTTAGCAAAAGTAAATAAGATAGTACGAGTGAGATCTTCTTTGTTAAAAACATAAAACTCTCCTAAGGAAATATTATTTTGAGAGAAATTTGGAGGCTTCCAACCTCCATCCTTTCATAGATATGGTATTTTTGTAATGTAGGGGTATGCCCTTATGCTTATGTACTTCAATTTTTATTAATCCAATTTACATTTATGCACAAAAAAAAGAAGCTTAGGAGCATACCTCAACATTACAATTCATCTAAAAGAAAATCGAGTTTGAAATCCTAAATAGAGATACTCTTTCATGCACTACTTTTTTAATTCTAGCCAATAAAATTGGTATCTTAACACCCTTGTTTTGAAAACATCTACAATTTTGTTTAAACTATATACAATAGACACATGCTAATAAAGAAAGTTTAGTAAGCTTCATAGCTAATTCCTTTCCTTTAATGGCTTTAATCATATATTGTAGTTTATCATTATAATTGTTGATGATTGTATGAAAGCCTTGTTGTGTAAGAATACTTTATAAAATTTGTCTAGTTAAAGTACATTGAAAAAACATGTGTGAATTGCTTTCTACTTAAGAACTACAAAAATTACAATGTGAGTTAATAGAGGGGAACCATTAGCCATCTAATGAAGTCAAATTTGTTGATTCCACCTAAATATATTCAAGTCATATCATATAATCTCAACATTAATGCATTACAATTTTATTTATATATCTTTTTAACAATAAGAAGGCTTGAAGAGCACAGATGTGAGAATCTATCATAACTTGATAAGGCCTCCCCAACTCTATGCCATATTTTCTTTAATTTCAAGATGCATAACTAAAGTTCCCTTGTATTTAGTACTATGAAGTAATCTACTTCATAAAGATGAACTTAGATAATTTATGATATTCTAGAGTCATTGTTCCAATAGAACTTTATTCCCCACTTTAAGGTCTAGGAGCCCAAGTCCTCCTTTCTTTTAAGATGGGCAAATAACTTACCAAGCAACCTTGTGACTTTCATGATCTTCCAAATTACCTACTGACATAAAATGCTTAATCTTTTTTTCAATCTTATAAATGGTTTATTTTTAGAGAAGGAACATTTGCATCCAAAAGGAACAAATAGAAGTAAGAACTAATTTTTCCAATTATAACGTTCTTATATAATTGAAATATCTCATTCTCTAACCATCAATTCTTCTTATAATTTTTTTCTTTCAAAACATTATAATCAATGTAAGTAAGAATTTTTGTAATAAATGGAATACCATGACACTTAGTAAGAAAAGTTCCCTAAAGAATGGAATATGATTTACTATCAAAAGCTTTTCTTGCTTTGTGAGCCCTTAAAAAACTATTTCACATTTGATTGGATCAAAACATAAACCTTTGAGTGTTACAAAGTTCTCCAAAACATCAATGAGACATAATACTAAATTAACATCTCTATTTATAAAAAGAAATAAGTCATTTACAAGGTAAAGGTAAGTGATTCTTCTTCCTTTTGTCACCAACAAAATTTTAAAATTGGAAGCAAAAGTTTCTTAATAATAATCTTATTAAGAATCATTATGACAAGAACAAATAAATAAAAAGACAATGGATCTTATTGCCTTAACCCATTGGTGCCCTTCAAATAGCCAACATGCTCACCAATAAAGTTTACAAAAAATCTAGTACTAGTAATGCAAATCTAGAAATCAAATATTTTAATAGAAATAACAATTTTAGAGGCAACTAAGAATGAGAATACAACACTGGTTTCTACATGGGTAGAAAGTGATCTTCAACTATGGCTTGCTACCGGAATGGATGGACATCCCTTACCAAGCTACTTAACACTTTTAGCTAGGTCCAATGGGTCATTTTCGTAATGTCATATAAAATGGCTAGATGGCTCATTATTGTTTATTTCCAACATTTTTCAAAATTGACCCTTCACTAAATATTGGTGCGGACTGTTGATTATTCTCAATTGTAAAATATTCCTATGACTAACCATTGAGTTGTTTCCTAAACTTTTATTTATAATTCTATTATTTTCATAAAAGCTTTAAGTAAATAATTCTAATATATATTCTTTTATATTTTTAACATTAATAATTGAATAGATAGAATTACTAGACATGTGTGTTGAGTTTTATGGCTTAACAAGAAGGGGGGTTGAATTGTTCTTATACCGAAATATTCTTCTCAAAAATTCTAATCAATTACTTTAGCAATTTATATGATAATATGCAATCAAACAGAAATATTTAATCAAATAGAGAGCAAGAGAATCAACACCCAATTTACCACGGTGGTTCGGCACTCTACCTTAGAGTCCTACATCCACCCTTTTCTCCTTCAATCCAACCGATTGAAGTCACCTTTACTCAACCTGATTAGGAGAATACGTTCTCCCTAATCCAAATAATTCCTTCTTAAAGGAATTATTAAGTCCGAATACAAATAATGATCAAAAGATCATATATAATAGCAAATCCCCAAATAATATGTTAGTTTATGGGATATTACTAATCAACGGAGCTATTCAAACAAATATATCAAGATACAATCTCCTATCATGAAATCCCCAATTTGGAGAAATTAGGGTTTTGGATTTTCCTCAAGATTTATGTGTAGAAAATGTTTATAAGTGAAATCAGCACATAAATAATGTTATACAAGCTATAATTGATGATATTATCAAAGATTAAACTAAATAGTCAAATATCACTAAAAGCTTATGAACCACTGAATGATATTTGATCTTGAATCAAATGGTAAGTAAGTTGAGTAGAGTATCTTTACAAAGAGAATGCTTCAAGATCGATGTTAATCATTAAAAGAAAACCTTCATGTGCACATCTCCTTATAAAGAAGTAGATCTAGGGTTTTCTTTTTGAATCAAACCTGAATCGTAGCCTTCTTCCTGTTAGGAATAGTAGGTTATCCATCAAATCAGCCTCATTTCAACCTTTTGATTCAAAATCCGACCGTTTTGACAACCTGTCGCCTTCAGATTCATCCCGTTGAAGTTTCAGCACTTGAGAAAGGCGAAGGTAGTGTCGGGGAGAAAAATGAAGCAGCTAGGGCATGACCCCTCGAAGAATAGACGACTCTTATATGCCCGTAGTGAGACAACATTGTAGCCAACAAGCGTATCAAGGAAGCTTCTAATGATCACAAGATGACACCGTAACAGGAAACCTCTGATTATGATCAAGACGACACCATAACAGGAAGCCTCTAATTATGATCAAGACGACACCGTAGCAGGAAGCCTCTAATTATGATCAAGACAACACCGTAGTAGGAAGCCTCTGATTATGATCAAGACGACATCGTAACAGGAATAGGATCAGGCAGGTTAACATGAACTTGGGCTGCACTTATAATCTCATAGTCCAACAGCAAAAGTCCAGTATAGTAATAACATATATTTAGCATGTATATCTGGTCCAATATTAACATGGTCCAATATCAATACATTTATAATGTATTGCATATATTGAATTTAAGCAAATATATTGTTCCTGCAATTTCACCAAACCAAGTATCATATTCTTAAAATAAAATATATTCAAGTATATTTTATATTTCTTGAAGAATTATTTAAATAATCAATATATTCAAATAATCAACATTTAATTGAATATATGTCACAAAGACTTTAAGAATATATTTTATGAGGAAATGTAGGAACCCAGGTACTTTATAATATCATTAATTGATATTATAATTTGTACACATTTTACTTCTTATAGTTTTTCTTTTTGCACATTTAGAAAAACATAATTTGAGAATTGATATTTACAAGAAAATATTTTTAGTCACAACAAAACCCTATTTTCCAACAATGTGAACAATACTTATCAACATAAGTATCACCACTTTTCTTACATGAACTCAAAGTGCCAACCTGAAAATCATGTTGGATTGACATTTATTTTCAAAAGGGCTAGAGATATGTTGAAGGCAAAACATCTTAAATCCCACATTGGATTGACAATCATAAGTAATATGGTAGAGAGATTTTTAAAGGATTGGGGATGGCACCTTGTTGGATGGCCAAAGATTGTTGGAAGTATGGAATTTCATTAAAACCTAAACTCAAGTTTTTACAATTTGTTTGCCATGAGTTTGTAAAGAATATACATGCTTTTCTCAACATTTTGGCCATTGGCTACGCTGTTTGGTTTCTTCCAAATTGTTGTTAGGCTCACAATCCTTTTCTTCCATTTGAACCACCCTCCTTTTGTTAATAGACAAATCGTCAACACAATTTTATCTAACAAAGTGAGGTTTTGTACTCTTTAAGAAAAAAAGTTCAAATATGAAAAATAAAATAATTGATCCTTTATATAGTTTGAACGAAATTGTAGGTATTTCCAAAGTAAGGTAGTTGAAATACCATTTGCTTGAATGAGAAAAGTAGTATATGGGAAAACATCTCTATTTAAAAATATTAAGCATTCTCAAGTAAATATTTTATTATATTGTAGTTAAAATATTTTGAACTTTATTTTTTCTTAGATGAGCTTGTAATCTTGAAGTATACTTCTATGCCTATGTATTATCTCATTCATAGATGAATTAACTTGTATATAAATAAAAATAAAAGAAAACATATGGCTCATTTTTTTTCTTTAGGTGAATGGCAAATGTGGAAAAGTTAGTTGTCAAACCTAGGATCTTTTGATTCCAAGTGACATAGACCACCAACTAAACAATAAATCTATCAACAATAATTGACTCTTTCATTGCCTAAGGGGTTATACATCATACAATTTGATCATTAGGAGTTTAAGCAAATGAAGGTTTGTAGGACATTTGTAAATTTTTATGAAAATGGTTAACTTTGTTTTCACTAGTTAACTTTCCAATGGCTTCTATAACTATTTGACAAATTAATGAGGGCTTTTGTCCTTGCCTCTTGATATTATTTAAATTTTTCTAGTTTTAATAGCATTTCATTTTTTTTTCTCCCTTTACTATAATCTTTCATAGTTGGTACTACATAATTGCTTATTTTTTAATACATTTCTCTTTCTATTAAATGTCATGTGTTAAGATGTCACTTCTATTTTTGATTTGATCCTACATGCTTAAAATGTTTGATGATATAAAATTTGACTAGAAGTAAGGGACTAAGACATTATTAAAATTATATCACAATTGGTCACATGTTCTTTTAAACTAATTTTTTCACATATGCTAGAACTCTTAAAGGAGTTGAGTATTAATCTTTTAGAAAACTCACATAAGGTCATATCTCTTTAGTGAAAACATTTTTATAAGGTTAAAGTAACTTTATAGTATCACACTTCCAAAAGCCAATGATCTTAAACTAATATTTTTAAATGCTATTTCATTTATAATGATTTCAAGCTTTATACAGCAACCAAGATTAGTAAACAAGTCCATATATATAATTTTGCATTAGACAACAAGAAAAGAGATTTTTGAAAAGAGAAAGCTTAAATATGGTGGCTACAAAATCCATCAGCAAACTTATTGTAGTGATAATGGAGTTGCTTGTTATCGCAATTACCAAAGTGCATGCTAATGGCCTTACCCATTTCTTTTCCACTCCTATGTTATTTCCTATTGATTTTGATGCCAATCAACAAAATAAGAATTACAACCATCATTGCCTTGAAAGTGCAATTGAAGCTTGTAAACACAAACGAACGTTGGTAGATATAGAGGGATGTATTGCTAGAGTTCTTTATAAATGCCTCCACAAAGATATGAAACAAAAGAATCGTAGTCTTGCTGATCATGTTCTCATCATGGAAGAATGCATGGTTTATTGTTCTAGTGAAAAGAAACTTAGAGGCTTACTTGTTATAGGATGTTTGTTAGACTGTTATGAAAGGAAAATACAGAAACATTGAATGTCTACATCCAATACCAACAAGGTTTGATATTGGTGAAAGGTTCTCAATCTCTTATTAGCTATCTCCTCTTAACATAAATACTCACACTTGTGAAAACATTTCAGGCATATTCATGTGAACCCATTTTCATAAGTTAGAAAGCACTTTTGAACATCTCTCTACAATTTTTGGATTGTGATAACAAGTTTATTACCATTTTTTGTTGTCCATTGCAACATACCTTATTTCTTGCTTTTCTTGTTGCATAATTTGTGTAAATGAAGTTTGTCTCACTTGTTGAGTTTATCTTGTGGTTTCAGGATAAGTGACATGGCATCACACAAAATAAAGTCAGACTTTATGGATAATAGTTCCAAGTTTTAGTGGCTTTTTTGTTTAAGTATGCCTTGATTTATGAAATAAATATGTGGAAGTACCTTTTAACTTCATTTTATATATGTATTTAAGTATAAGAGTGTACAACATTAAATGTTGGTATCCATGCTCATTTTGTTTACAATAGAAGAAATTGTAAGCCAATCGCTCATTATCACAATTACAAAAGTGCATGCCAATGGCCTTACCCCTTTCTTTTCCACTTCCATTACGTGCTTACAAGTTTTAGTCCTCTTTTAAATGTTAGTGTAAGATTGACTTTCTATAGTAAAATAAATTGTATGATGACTCCTTTCACCTAACTTATATTGTAATTTTTATTAGGTATAGATTGAAAATAGGAGTAATATCTTTTTTTAATAAAGAATTGTAAGATGATTTGGAAGACTATCCTCATTTAGAATTGAATTCAATGTTATATTAGAGAATAAAATGAAGAATTGTAATGGATGATCAAAGCAACTAAAGGAAGAGATTTTGAATTATAAGCTTTTATTCTTATCGTATGTATTTTAAAATGTGTGACACCAAGACTTATATTTTGTATATTGTTTTACAACTATTCTTTTCTACCAACATATTGAAAAAGAACAACTTGTTGAAAAGTTTAAGCTCTTGCATGTATCTCTTTTCAAAAAAGTATTTCATATATAATAATATTTGTTGCAGTCAATGTATCACGGAAGATTTGTATGTTTTAAGGATCGTGGTGTATTACTTACCTCAAATAAAAGTACTGTATATTTTGAGATAAGCAAAGATATTAATTTTATTGTCCCATCGTCCCATCGTCCCATCGTACCAGACCCATTCCTTCACCATCCCCGTCGCCGTCGTCCAAGACCCATCCCCATCCCCGTCGTCCCATAGATCCAGTCCCACTCCAGACCCATCCCCGTCTCGCCGTCGTTTCCAGATCCCATCTCTTCGGGAGGTAGATCAGCGGCCAATCCCAGACACACCCTCCCCGTCGTCCCAGACCCATTCCATCACCATCCCCGTCGCCGTCGTCCAAGACCCATCCCCATCCCCGTCGCCCATCGATCCAGCCTTACCCCAGACCCATACCCGTCAAGCCGTCGTACCAGATCCCATTTTTCTGGTTTCGTTTTCATCAAGGTAGATCAGCGGCCAAGGGTGTGGTAGGCGACGGGAGGCAAAGCTGGTCGTCGGCGGGAGGCAGAGCTTGTCGTCGGAGGGAGGCAGAGCTGGCCGGCGGGAGAAAAGGTCCTGAAGGCTGATCGCCGGATTCCCTAGGCTCGGAGGTAAGGGACAAAAAAAAAGAACAAAAAAAGAAAGGATTTTGTTGTGGTGTGCTATTTCTTGGATGTTTTGAGTTATTGATTGCTTAGTTAAGATATTTGTTTTGGATTGGTAAGAGATGAATATACCTACCAAAAGTCATGTTTCTATTAAGTTAAGTTAAAGGGATTGAAGGGTGAATTTTAAGTAGATTGTCGATAGTAGAAGGCAAAATCTATCAGGTCAGTATACTAAGTAGATCATGAATATGTAATACATGTTACCAAAATCCTGCCTATCAAATTAGTTAATTACTAAGTTGATAACTGATGGTCAAGGACTTCCAAAGGATAGACCTAGATAGTGTAGAGTTTGAGAAAAGAGAGAAAAGGAAAATAAAGAAACTTAAAGATTGTTAAAAATTTTTAGGAGAAAATAATAATATAGAAGTTAAAATAATGAAATCTAGGCGAAGAACACTTGCAAATAAGAATATGACTAAAGGAAGTATGACCAAGGATAATATAGCTCAATAGGACAGGGTGAGAATTGAAAAAGAAATCCAAGAAAGTTTATTTCAAGGGCCTCCAAGAAATTAGGAGAAAAATGATAGGCTAGAAGAGACAAACAACATTATCTTTAAGGAGAGCTCTGAACATAAAGAAAAGCATGAATCTTGGAGTAAGGTTGTAATAGGAGGATTAGTACAAAGTGCTCACATGAAATATCAACCACCGATATTAAATGATGGAAAAATTAGAGTTGCTCCTCCTAAAGAAGTTATTGAAGAAGCTAGTAAATTCTATGAAAATTGTGTTGTGGGTTTCTTTTTGGGATCAAAATTATCATTTTCTCTAGTAAAAGGAATTGTAGAAAAGCAATGAGAAAAACAAAGTTTAGTAGATATTTCTACAATAGATAATGACTTCTTCTTCTTTAGATTTTCTAATAAACAAAAGATGGAGGAAGTATTAGAAACTAGAGTATATGATATGGTAGGAAAACCAATGTTTCTACAAAAATGGCATAATACTATTAGATTGGAGAAAAAAAAATCACTTCAATACCAATTTGGATAAAGTTGTATAATGTTCCACATGCTCTATGGGATGAGATTGGTATGAGTTATGTAGCTAGTGCTGTTGGAAAGTCATTGTACATGGATAAAGCTACTAAACATAGACAGAGAATATCATATGCCAAAGTATGTGTGGAAATAGATACAAAGTGTTCTCTACCAACCTCATTTGAAATTGACATGAGAAATGGTGTTATTTTTGAGATAAGAGTGGAGTATTGTTGGTTACTTAAAATATGCAAGAAATGTGATTGCTTTGGACATAAGGAGTGTGTTATAAAGAAAAAAGAGATATGGGTTCCAGTGCAAAAGTTATTAAGTCAAACGGAGAACTATGATAAAAGATGTGGGGATAAAGAACATTTGGATAATGATAATGAAGATCAAGTTCATGAGGTCTAAGGACATGAGGATATAAAAGATAAGATTGCAAATTCAATAATACATGAAGTTGAATCCACCATAAGATCCAAGGCCAAATTCAATTACCTCATCATGCTTATACGTTAGACGGAGCCATAACTATGCACTGTCAGTGGTACATTGAAACCATATCTGGAAGCGACCCAATCAATCCAAATGCTATGGCACTCCTTCATCAAGCAAGCCAACGATAATGAAAGAATATCGAAGCAATTGGTTAAAAATTTCCACATCCAAATAATGTGGGGAGATTTTATTTATCATCCAAGGCAGCACTCCAATATCATCAAAAAATATTCTATCTATCCCACACTCTACCTCTACATTCAAGTTGCACGATTCAATTGAAACCTCAAGGCTGGCGTTATTTAATGCCTCGAAACCACATACGGAACTCCTCGCTGCGTCTAAACAGCCAGCCGTAGTTTATAAACACCCAAAATGCATTAGGCCCAACAGAAGGGACTTCAGGGGCAGAAAGGAGGACGGATTCTTTTATACCAACTTCGTTGACTAGAAAATGACAAAGAAAGTGCGGAAGAACAGAATTGTTGCCATCAAGTATTCCATAACTTGAATTCCCACCCTCGTCGATCTTCTCTGGTTTTCTTTCTTTGTGAGAACTGTCAGGCTTAACTTGATAGACAATTATCAGAGCCAATCCACGCCATTGGCTCTGATGATTGTCCCACCAATCTTCAGATGTTAAAAAAAATCGCTTGGGTTTGATTCCGACCAACTCTCAATTGTTGTAAAAGAACTAGTAATTCTCTGCCTGAACCAGTTGTCTGGGATTTTAGATGGTAATGCGGGGGCTACAATGTTCTTCAACTTTAGAGCATCAATCTGTACAGTGAAAAACAAGAAGAACAAGATGTAAAATGCAGTATTTTAATCTATGAACATCCTCATAAAAAAGAAAGGAAGAGACTCACTCCCTGTTTCTGTTTTTTCCGTTGTTGTTCCCATTCATGAAATGAAGCAATTCGCAGATAAGAAGGTGGTCTTAGGGTGATATAAGGTCTTTCACCATGGCCAATATGAACCGCCGGCAAAGTACAATCACTACTTAACCCTCCATCCATTTCAGCCTGAGAAATCTTCAGCGATAGACAATTCAAAACATTCAACATTCTTAAGCTGAACGGTAACTTCGGCAATGCTTCAAGTTCGGTACAATTAATTAACCAAAGTCTCTTAAGCTGATAAAGTTGGATCAAATCTGGTATCCTCTTAAATCGGTTCCCAGATAGATTTAAGTCGCTTAGTAAAGATAAGCAACCAATATCAGGTCATTCCACCTAATATGTTGCAATAACCTAGATCCAGATCTTCTAAACAAGTTAAATGTGAAAATAACGGTTTTGACAATGCTCGAAGGCTACTAGATTGTTTCAAGTGAAGAGTACGAAGTTTAGGAAGTTGATAGACACAATATGGTATTGTTGTAAACATGTTCCCAGATAGATTTGATTGCTTAATTGAGGAACAAATAAGTTCACAAGGCATATCTATATCTAACAAATTACGATAACTCAAATCTAGTGCTTCTAAAGAGCCAAAATGAGAGAAAATATCTAAGAGTAAACAACTAATGTTGTGTGATCCATTACCACCAACATTTAAATTTGGAGCTTTTTTCCAACCAAAAGTTGCCATGGAAGAAATTTCTCTGTATCTGTGTTGACCATTGTATGTCTAGACGGTAAGATTGTACAAGTGTCCAACAACTCAAAAGGCCATATAAGTTGAGATATCTAAGAGATGATAAACCTTTAAATGATATTGACAACTCTTTAATGTTAGTCCCAATCAAATCAAGTATCTTCAAAGATGTCATATTATCAATAATATCTAGAAATGTCTTAAGTTTCAAAGATGTCATATTATCAATAATATCTAGAAATGTCTTAAGTTTTAAACAACCAGTAAGATTAAGGTATTCAAGAGACTTTAGGTTGAACTGCTCTAGGAGTTTGTTGAGACATACACAACCTTCCATATGTAATTTCTTCGGTCATTTTAGAAATCCAAGTGATGAGTGGACTTTAGACAAATTTCTATAATATTGAAGATCTAACTCAATAAGGTTTGGAATTCCACTTACATCCGGTATCTCCATCAAGTTGCATGAGTAACTCATGTCAATGAATTGTACTTGTCATAAGTTTGTAATTAACAAATAAATTAGTAGATATACAAGCTAAAATTAAATGTAAAGCAAAGAAGAATGAGAAGAAGAAAACATGTTTGGCTAAACGAAAATCTTACCTTCCATTCCCCCAATTGTTTGATGTGGCATAAAGGCACTTGAAACATAACAAGATTATTTGCTTGAAACTCAATTGGCAAATTTTCTAAATGATATCCAAACCATTTCAAATAGTATAACTCATTGCTTAACATGAAATTTGAAGGATTTCCATGCCATTCCAAAACATGAAATAAATCATAAAATTCATTTTGAATTATAAGCATTTTCAATCTTCTCATTTTTTAAAGTACTTCAAGATTTAATCGTTCTTGACTTTTTGCTGATAAATCTAAATTAATGGCTTCAACTGTTTTTGTTCCATATAAATAAAGAATTCTTAAAATTAGTATCATAAAAATATTTAACAAATACTTCAAGGAATTTTATTTAATACACTTTTCACTTACAATATTATACTTCAAGATATGAATAATATTTTTATAAAGTCATAATCTACTACACTTGCCAGGCTCACTTGGACAATCATGATAGATTATTTATTGACCTAACTTTTTTAACAAATCATGCATCCAAATTGTTCCACCAAAGTCCTTAATAAGATATTTGTCCTTAAGAATTTCAGTATTGATGGCAAAATAGTTACCAGGACATTACAATTTGTTGTCATGTTTACCAATAGAATCCTCATACATGTCACTGAACAAATATGCAATATGTAAAAATAATTTTTTTTGTGAATCCTCCAATATATCAAAACTTATTTGAACTATATCCAAAATTTTTGCATTAGGATTTTCTTTCAATTGATTTCAAGTAGCTATCCATGCATCCATTGTTCTACCAAATATATACCATATTATTTGTGTGGCTTTTAGTGATAAGATGATTGAAAGATTTATTGTAAATTAAGAATGTTTATAAATCTTAATATACTTTATTTATTTCAATTCATATAAAGATATAATAAATTAAGAAATGAAGTAAGTTTACTATACTAAGATAATAGAATAATAAATAACTTAAGAAGTTTCACTATTATATAGATATTATTATTCTTGCAAGCATAAACTATCAAAATTCATATCTAGTAGTTATGGTGAAATTGGATGTTCTAACACATTTTTTGGATTGAGTTTATTCATTTAAATTTAGTTGTGAAATTTTTTTTTAAAGAATATTACTTTTAATCAATTCTCAAATATTTTAATTTACTAAATAAATTTTAGGATTAATTCACTCTTAGTATTTAAGTAGCTTAATATTTACATTTTCATCATTATATTATTTGTTCAACATGTTCACTTGCATTTAATATTTAACGAACAGTTAACTACTTTATGCTTACTTCCAAGGTCTTTCCCCATTTGCTCTTTCCAAAAATGTGTACCCTCCTTATTTTCTTCCATTAGTCTTCCCATCGTGCAACACTTGTAGTCAAGGAATAATCATTAAAAATAATAGTGGTAATTGTGGTAGATATTGATAACATTTCTTGTGTAGTGTCGGGAAACTGCCCTTACACTAAATACCAAGCTAGTTGAGGTAATCATCTATAGGCCCTTTGTAGATATTTAAACCATGTAGATAAGAACGACTAATTCATTTTTCTTACCAAGTGGTCAACGAAGTCTTGCGCTATTTTGTCACTCCAAAATTGAGTACCATCCTCATCATCTTCCATTGGTCATCCGATGGTGCAACACCTATAGTCAAGGAATATCAGTAAAAATAATAGTGGTAATTGTGGTAGATACGAATGTAACACTAAACCAAACTTCTTTAAAAATTGTAGAAAACTTTGTGTAGGTTACTAGGACAACGTCATCCCCATAAGAGTTTATTCACTCTGAAAAATAGTTGGCACCTTTGCCAAACAACTAACCAATACTTACTTATTTGAAAAAAAAAATAGCATCCTTTTTAGAAACCTCTTATTTTTATTTTATTTACTTTTTTACATTCACACTCACTCATGCATCTTTGAGATATCAAACCCAAGCCTAAAATTTTCCAAGAAGTACCTACTCACCATTGAGCTAGGCATTTGTTGACTCTCATGACAATTTTAGTTCATTAAATTTTCCAATGTTGCAATGCTTAATAAGATTTAGCAAAGCATTTTAACCTTAACAACACATTCAGAAAATATAAAAGCTAAAAGATTGACAAGTGACAAGGAGAACTCGCACACAAATTGCTTTGCTCCATTTTGTAGTGTTGGCGAATTGCTCTAATTGTACTAAGTTAAGCTCAATTCCACCTTGATATACTTGCGCACAAATTGCTTCTACCTATGGCATATTGTTTGTAGAAATTTTACATACAAATAAACATATCAAGTAATTAATATAATAATGAGAAAATATATCATCTCACAAATATTAACAAATACTAAACTAATTAAATACTTATAGTTAATTAACCATAAAGCTTATCTAGGAAATCAAAATAATTGAAAATGGGTTAAAAATGATATCTTTTAAAGTATAATTTCACAACTAAAAACAACTAAACTGAATTGAATAGACTTTATGAAAAATATGTTAGAGTATTCGATTTTACAATAATTTTTAAATACAAATTTTGGTGATTTATTCATATAATAATGATAATATTTATGTGATAATAAAACTTCTTACTTTAATTACTATTTTATGTTTAGGTATAATAAATATATTCAATTTATTGATTCATTATATCTCTATGTGAATTAAAATAAATAAAGTGCATTAAAACTAGTTTATAATAGATCCTTCAATCACTTTATTATCAAAAATTACATAAATAATATGGTGTATATTTATATATAATTAATTCATAACTATATTATAAAAAGTAATTGTATATCCTTTTTTATCAATCTTAAATATATAAATTAAATTATTTAAAAAGAAGTTAATTATATAAAATATTTAATACAATAACATATAATTCACATAAACATCATTGCTCACAAAACATGATAAAATAAAATTCATATTATTATAATTAATTATATCATGACTCTAATAAAAATAAAGGATATACAATCACTTTATTATCAAAAATTACATAAATAATATGGTATATATTTATATATAATTAATTCATAATTATATATTATAAAAAGTAATTGTATATCCTTTTTTATCAATCTTAAATATATAAATTAAATTATTTAAAAATAAATTAATTATATAAAATATTAAATACAATAACATATAATTCACATAAACATCATTGTTCACAAAACATGATAAAATAAAATTTATATTATTATAATTAATTATATCATGACTCTAATAAAAATAAATTAAAATATAATGTAAAAGTAAATAAGATCAATAGTAATAATTAAACAAAACATCTTAAATTAAAAAACAAAAAAACTGTATCACATTATGTTCTCTTTTAGAAATTTTTACAAAATTCCTACGCAGCATAAGCAAATCCGAAACCGTCTGAAACAGAGAGTACCCAGAATTGGCTCACCGAAAAGAAGCCCAAAACGCAGATCTACCGGAAAATAGCGCAGATCTGCCAGAAACTCTACAGAAAATGCCCAGACACCGATCTACTGGAGAATCTCGTAGGTTTACCAGAAAGTTGCCAAAAAAGAATATAGATCTGTTCGAAAAGAGCCCAGACGGCCGGATCTACCACCAGGGTTGAACGCAGATGGTGTTTGGGTTCTTCCTCGCCAGAATTGAACGTTGGGTCGGATTTCATGCAACTGTCGCATTCTCTTAGAGTCGCGCTCTGTCGCGTGCGGCTTCCTCCAGTTTTCCTTAAGCGGGCCCCTTTCTCCAGCTGCCTAGCCAGCGTCCTCTCACACATTCCCCCTCTCCTCTGTTTTTCTTTTTTCGCCTTCTTTTTCGACCGCTTCTCCCACACGGATCCCCTGTTTTGTCTTGCGTGTGGGTCCCTTTTTCTTTCTTTTCACGATTTTCTTCTTCTTTTTGTCTTTTCTCTTTCCCTCATTTTCCTTTTCTTCTCATTATGCTATTTTTCGCTACACAGCAAGGAAAATATAAATAATTATAAGAAAATATAAACAATGACTCATTAACACTAGTTTATTTATTGTTTAAAATAGTCAAAATAATTATATAAAAATAGAGCTATTAGCCACAACTCTATTCTTTAACAAATTATGTTCAATGTTTAAACTTAAGTGATCATCATTTTTGCTCGACAAGGGATGGACAAGACTCAAGATTAACTCTATGCAAGGAATTAAAACGCTTTTTAAGTTGTTGAGATGCTTCCATGTAAAGCTTTAAAACTAAACACGAATTCCATGATTTTAGACAAAAAAAAAAGAAAAAACTACTTCCATGCACTAGATTAGTATGCTTTCTTTTTTTAATGTACATGGATAATGATAATTTACAAAATTATCCTGGTTTAGAATGGAATCCAATATCATATTGAAGGATATAATGAAAAATTATAATAAATGATTAAAATATTTAAACAAAGAGATTTGGTTGTAAAACTTCTTAAGAAATATTTTTTAACTCGCATTGACTATATATAAGCTTAATGTATAAGAAGATCACTTTAGAATAAAACATTTGATATTTCAATCTTGTTAGTTAAAGTTAAAAAAAAAATTGTATGAAATGAGCTTATTTGTTTTAGAATATAAAATCTTCACAAGAAAGTATAATTTTGAGTGAAATTTGAAGTCTTGTAACTTTATCTTCTTGTAATTTTGTAATGTTGAGATATGTTTTTATACTTTTGTATATTAATTTTTATTAATGTAAACTTATTTTTTTAATAAAAAAAACACCTTATCTTGCTTCTTTGTGCCATTTCATGCATCTTCTCCAAGGCCTTCGCGCACATCATAAACCTCGGGATCAAGATGTTTGCTTTCTTCATTTCTTTAAGTAAGAAACCACTATTGTCCCACCGGGTTTGGTATCTCAAAAGTGAGCATACATTCTTATCTTTAATTGTTGATTTCTCCACAAGGCAACACCTACAGTTAAAAAGCAATGATTGAAAATGTTTATGATGATTGACAACATAGGCCCTTTTATGGTCACATAAAATTTTAGGATTACTTTGCATTCAAGGAACTTCTATGGTAGGAGACGGACCAATGAGAACATAGGAGCTTTGCCATCTTGTCCATCTACGTACTACTCCGTCAACAACGAGGCCCATTGAAATCTATAATCAAGTTGATTCATGCATCTTCTACATAACAACTATCTAAACAAGAAAAGAAATTACAATGGATTGGTTATTAGAATATAAGACTATAATTAATATGCACTCAAAGACTGAGACTCAAGTTAGGACTTTTTGAAATCTTTATTGGCTAAAAGTTGCTCAAAGTCTACAACATTAAAACTTTATTAAAAAATCATTGCTCAACTTTTAATCATTTCTAATGTTTATAATTTAAAGCTCCATGAAAGAGTTAACGATAAAACAATAAGATAAACAAGAACCAACAAGAAGGTTAGCACGTGGTTTAATTCTACCTTATCATGTTGTTATGCATATTGAAGTCACACTTACCGTTTATAAAATTGGGATTCATCAAATCACAGCATCACCCATGGATGAATCAACCACATAACAACATGGATGCACATACCTTAGTAGAACAAATCTAAGGAGCTTCTAATTGATTTTCTTTCATTTTTCCTCTCACCAATCAAGTAGGATCTCATGAAATTCTTTCATCACCTAGAACCCATGAGGCACTCATCACAAACTTGTAGTCAAACCCCTTTCAAGGCTTTCTTCAACAACCAGATAGCTTCATTAAGGGTACTATTTTGTTGAAACAACTTGCCCACCAAGTTCTTCCATACCTTATATATTTATATAGGAAAATTATTATTTTTACAATTACATAAATACCCTTACTGATTAGGATTTTATAACTTCACCATTTGCACAAATATCCATACTCCACCAACTATACATCAAATGGCCATGGTTCAAAAGGTTAATTTCCATAAATTTAGAAGGGCCAATGATTATGAAGCTTTGATCAAATAATATCCTACAGGTTTCAAAATCCAAGTGTGGGGAAATGTTACCTACAACCTCAACTAATTTTGAATGTTCATCCTTGCATACTCGATGTGCCTAACATGCCACCCCTACATTGAGGTTGCATGACTCAGTTGAAGCATCAATGTAGCCAATATTGAGCATATGTTCCTTAAACCACTCATTCCCTACATAAACCCAAAATTCATTTAGTCCAATGGAAGGGACTTCAGGGGCGCAAAGGAGTAAGGATGCATTTGTACCTAGCTTATTATCCTTAAAATTACAAAGAAAGTTGGGAAAAGCATGATCCTTGCCATCAAATATCTTATAATTTAGATTTTCACGATAATCAAGACTTTGTTTTTCTTTTTTTCCTTTAGAATTGCGTAGCTCATGGACTGGATAATAAATTAACAAAGCACATCCATCCCACTTCCCATCTAACCATTCAAAGCAACTTGTCATTATTCCAAAAGAACTAGGGATTCTCCTATTGAACCACTTTGGAGTTCTAGATACCAATGTAAGACCTATGGTATTACAATGTTTTGTAAGCTGTACAATAAAAAACAAGAAGAATAAAATGTTATGATCTATGATTCACAATAGTCTCTACTACTTTCAAAAACTAGAAGGAAATAAAAAGACTCATTGCTGAAAAACCACCACTTGTTGGAGCTGAATATTGCTTTAGGATCTTGCACGGATTGCCTTCATAATCAATTTAGGCGACCACAAAAGTGATATCATTATGCAACCCTTCAATGCTTTTAGCATAAAAAGTATTAAGTGATTGACAATTGTACAATTCCAACCATTCTAGACTTAATGGCAACTTTGGCAATGCAACAAGTTAAGAACAATCATTTAAGTAAAGATGGGAAAGGGAGGAAAGTTGAACCAAATCAGGTATTGTCATAAAATCATTCCCAACCAAACTTAAAAACTTAAGTGAGGATGAGGAACCCAAACATTAAGGAATCATTCCATCTACTAGATTACAATAACCTAAATTTAGCTCTTTTAATACTCTAATACATGACAATAAGGACTCTGGCAATGTTTGGATTTTCCTACAATAACACAAGTGAAGGGCAACAAGCTTAGGAAGTTGGTAAAGGCAAATTGGTATTGTTGTAAACTTATTTCCAGAAAGATTTAAAAACTCAATTGAAAATAAATAAACAAAACTAGTTGGGAAATCTGCATTGGTCAAATCAAGAAAACTTAGATCTAATATTTTTAAAGAGCTAAAACCTAAGAACAACTTTGGAACCCAAAGACCAGATGGCTTTAAGCCTTGATCTTCGATGCTTAAATGTCCTATGAAATGATGATGAGAAATGAAGATGTCCAAGAAATTTTTCTTCACAGACGCCATAAAATAACCTTGATTTAGGTTACTATTCAAGAAATTAGTCCCTAACCTATCAATAATAATAATGCTCCTACAACTCAAGTGACCACATAAATTGAGATTTTCAATTGATGACAAACTTTGAAATGATAATGGTAACTCCTTAATGGTAGTCCCAACCAAATCAAGAAATTTTAAAGATCTCATACTCCCTACAATATTAGGAAACTTCATAAGCTTTGAACAACCAGCAAGATTAAAATAGGTAAGAGATTCTAGGTTGATCTCTTTTAGGAGATTCTTAAGCCTTCAACATCCTTCCAAATCCAATTTCTCGAGTCGCTTCATAAATCCAAGGGATGAGTGGAGGCTAGACAAATTTGTACAATATTAAAGATCTAACTCCTTAAGGTCTGGGATTTCACTTAAATCTTGCATCTCAATCAAGTTATGGGAAAAACTCATGTCAATGTATTTTAGTTTATCAAACATCTATTACAAAAAAAGGAAAAGGTATTAATATAAAAAAATTATAGAAGTAAGATGAAGAACTTAAAAAATATATTTACATAAACCAAAATCTCACCTTTAATCCATCCAATTGACAAATGCAACTATAAGACATTTTGAATGCAACAAGATTCTTTAGTCAGAAACTAGGAGGCAAAGATTTGAAAGGATATCCAACAAATTGCAAATATCATAACTCATTGCTTAACCTCAAATTTGAAAAATCTCCATACCAGTGCAAAATAGGAAATCCATAAGTATGTACTCTTTCATAAGATCCACGATCACCACAAATGAGTATTTTCAATTTTTTCAATTTTGAGAAACCTTCACAACTTAGCTCCATTTTTGGTACATGTAATGGTAATTTTGAAATAACGCTTTCAACATCCGCAATTGAAGACACTCCCATGCTTGAAAACACTGGTTGTAATATCATACCCTTGACCATATTAGTTTCCTAGAAACAAAACAACCTAAAATTAATGGGATAAAAATGCTTATAGGATATTTAAAAGAATTGGCATGAAAAATATATTTTTATAAATCACATACATATAAATTAACTTACAGTATTGTTATTCAATATCAACAATATCTTCAAGATTTGACAATCTACTACGTCTTCCAAGCTCATTTGCAGATTCATAATATACAATTTGTTGACCCATTTCTTTAATCAAATTATGCATCACAAATTGTCCTTCAAAGTCTTTTATAAGACATTTATCCCTAAGGACCTCAATATCAATGATTAAATATGGATTAAGACATCCTAATATTCGTTGGTCATAATTTCCATTGAACAAATGTGCAATATCCAAAAGCAAGTTTTTTTTAGAATCCTCCAATCCATCAAAAGTTATTTTAAGTTTATCAAAAATGTCCTTCTTCATATTTCCCTTTGCCTTTAGTTGTTTTAGGGCCATTTTCCATGCATCTATCCTCCTACCAAATAAATGGGATCCAAGAACTTCAATAGCTAATGGAAGTCCTTCAGTATAATACACAATATCCTTGGACAATTTTACATACGTTTCTTTAAGATGGTTCATTCGAAAGGCTTTCCAACAAAAGAGTTCCAAAGAGTCATCCTCACTTAACTCCATAATCTCATATATCTTATTCATATATCTTTCCAATAAGTGCCAATCCCTACTTGTTACAATAACTCTACTTCCATGACCAAACAAAACTTGACTTCCTAATAATGCTTTTAGTTGGTCTTCTATGTCTACATTGTCGAGAACTATAAAAACATTTTTATTATGTATTGACCTCAATATCATGTCAATTCTTGAATACATATTCCATATCTTTACTCCACTTTCTTGTAAAATCTCAAAAACAATTTGTGTTTATAGATGGACAACATTATGATTTTGTGTCACTTCTCTAACATGAGCAACAAAGCAACTTGCTTCAAATTTAAAAGATACTCGATCATAGATGACTCTAGCCAAAGTTGTTTTACCAACTCCTCCCATCCCACAAATTCCTATAAAATGAACATCATCAAACCCTATAGAAAGTAAGGAGATCAATTCTGAAGCTCGAGAATCAATTCCAACCAATCCATTGAAAATGTTTGAAGGTCTACGATTTACTTCATCAAGTATCTTTTGACTAATTTCTTCAACAATACTAGCCTCGTGCCTGTAAAAAAAATTAAATTAAAATCACCATAAAAACAAAACAAAAGTTTCCCTGAACGGTTCAGTTTCACAAACCAAGTAAATAAAACTTATTATCCTAATCATGAGAGTGTAAGCCAAGTTTAGGGCGGCAATTTGCAATGATTATACCTGTTTGATATATGCCATCCACAAAGATGACCAACGTCTTTCAAAGCTGCTCTCCACCTTTTCATTTGTTCTTCATCAACATTTGTATTTTCACTATGTCTTGCAAAAGCTTCTGCAAAACGACCTTTTTGCTTGCGTACATCATAAGGGTCGACATCATGGAACACAGGAAAAACTTTCAACCCAGTGTTTGATCTGCATTTCATGATCTCTGTTAGCTCAATTAAGCACAATGTAGAGAAAGAAAACCTCTTTGAGATTATAACAATTGCAAATCGGGATTTTTGTATTGCTTTCAAGAGTTCTTGGGAAATATATTTTCCTTGCTCTAGTTTCTCATCATCTCGGTGATAATCCCTTTCCGCTTCAAAGCAGCATATAAATGGTCTGTAAAACCTTTTCGAGTATCTTCACCATGAAAACTAAGAAAAACATCATATATCCATGAAGAAGCAGTAGAAGAAGAGGAAGATCCCATAGTATGCATGAACGCCATTGAGGAGTATCTCAAGAAGAATAAGATCACTAGCAAATGAAAGAAGTAAAAGGATTTGAGATGAAGAATATCTAGGGAAGAATAAGATCACCGGTAGATAAGATCAACGCCAATTCCACGCGTCTGTCGGTCCTGCTTTTTGACCATCCGGCGCATGGTGGGGTAGCTGGTTCGTACGCTGAATATATTCCACAACACGTCCTGTAACTTGTAAAAGTGAAAAAGTGAAATCAATTTATATTGCTTTTTTTTTTAAGAATAATTACAATGTAATTATGGTTTGGTTCCACTTGACGTCTACAAGAGGCTTTGTGAAGTTGGCTAGAAATAAAAATGTCTGTCCCTACTACTTTAGAAAAGCAAAACTCAGTGATTAGCAAGACCCTTAAATAATCTTCATACCTAACTAAAGTGCACAAGTTATTATAATGTTGCAGAAAATTTTCAAAGAGTCCTGTGTAGGAAAAAGTGGTTAAGATGAGGAAACTTCTAGGACACTTGTAAGTTATAAATGAAACTTTTATTCATATTGTGCTCAATTTTCTTTGTGATGGATTTGCCATCCATGACAAACTTTTAGCAAACTGAAGATGAGCTTGGCTGAGCGCACTTTGGTTAGAAAATGAAGAAAACAAAATTACAAGTTTTGCTGGTTGCTTTAGCTCTTGAAAATAATATCAATATTCATTTGAACTATCATTCTAGACTTAAATAAGTGATGCAAGAAACAATATTAAATAACATTTGAGACTTGGGTTGTTGGTTGCTACAAATCCATCTTAGAAGTTTTTTTTAGATTATTTATTTTCTATAATTAAGTAAATAATCTTCGATGTCTGTTGACCAATAGTCATAATTTACAATCAAACGCACATGGTTGCAAAATGCTTAAACCACGTAAGTATTTTAAATTAATTTTGTGACAAGCGCGACTGGTTCAATTTATTAGAAGTAATAGATGTTTATCTAGGAAATATTTGAGTACTCAGAAAAACAAAAAGTGTACAATTAAAGCGAACCCTCTACATTTTGACAATTTTAATAGTTAAAAATGCTCCTTAAATGTAATAACGAACTATATTTTTAGTTAAAGTTTTATCAACCTATACGTCTCTGTTTGAGAAGATAAAACATTTTTTTTTTGAAAAACCCAAAATCCACTTAATCAAGAATTTCTTATTTATGTAGTAGTAATTTCGAAGCATCACTGAAATTTCTAAGTGGCGTGTAGGAGTAGAAGTTCAGTTCTTGCTTTTTTTACATGGACGTCAAAGGCAGACGCGAGAACAACGTCGAAAAGGCATATATAATTGCAGAGCAATTATGATAATGTTACACGTTGGCTTCGCACCAGCGAAATCTTAAGCTTTTCTTTCGATGCGGCTATTGCAGAGTTCGAGATCTATAATGTCGCTTGATTGAAAGGAAAGGTGGCAGGAAAGAAATCTACTTGATTCCCCTTCCCGCCACACAAAAAGCAAAGTAGAGATTAGCATATTGCTTGCACTAAATACGATATCGAGTGTCGTGCAATGGAAGAATTGCTAGGCATAAAACTCATGGACTCTTAAATGCACAAGTGTCTGACACTTTGTTATTATGCATTAGCAATTTTTATTTTTATTTTTTAAGATTCAAAACTCCATTAAACTTTGTTTCATGATTTAAACTAAGAAGTAAATTGTCCACTCTAAAATATATTTAACTTTAATAAAAAATATAATCAAGGGATTTGAACTAAAGATATTTACTTTATAAAATTTACTACATAATTCCTCTCTCCAATCTTGACAACATCTTGAGGGATATGTATCAAGCACTTTCTTAATAGATTTGTTTGAAGAATCAACAAACACAGGGACTAACTCATGAAGGTAATACAACTGTGCTCCCCGAATAAGCTCCAAATGTCTACTTGGCCAAGCAAAAGGGATGCATATCTGCTTCCTCTTGCCCTAGACATGGCTCGCAAGAAATCTATACGATGTTCCCACCACCTTAAGAGGCATATCCCTGTTTAGCATGAATTTCGAACCATCTCCATTAATTCCCACTTTCTGCAGGTTATTAAAAATTTCGAAAAGCGATCAACGAAATATGTCATATGTCGGAGAACAAAGTTGTGTTCATTCCTCTTTTTTTTTTTTTTTTGGTTTTTAGTCAGTGGACGTTAAAAGCTGGGACCGTTCCCTTCTTTTGAGGTGGGGAGCGCAAAAGCAAATATAATTGCACTGCAATTATACAAAAGATTCCATGTTGGCTCTCGTCTGGTTGCCTTTACAACACCAACTCCACGCGTGTTAAGACAAAGACGAAAAGACTTACCTACCTTTCATTAAACCCCGTTTGACGCGGTTAAGACACAGGACGAGGTCGAGAAAACCTTCTGGTTGGATGTTGGGGCCAGAGAAATTTCCGTGACGTTTTGTAACTTAAATTTCGAATGATCTTATACAAACTGCGTGATCAATCAGAAGATTCTGCAAAAGAGGTGAACATGCAGGAATTTCGAGGACGTTTACAGCAACGGAAACTCGAGAAGAATCCTTCCACTCCTGTTTGATGAGTGTAATGCATTACCACGTTGTATTCAAACGAGCTTTTAAACTTTTAAAAGAGTTTCCAAAAGAATCAACATTTTAACAAAGTAATAACACAAGTAAATTTCTAAGTTGACAACCATAAAAATAAGTTGAAAGTCCCATTTTAGTCCATGATTTGGTTTTGTGATAAGGTTCAATCAAGTTGGGTATTTGAATATGCAAGCCACTTAGATACTTTTGATGATTTTGAAATGATTTAATTTTAATAATTTTAGAATGAGTTCACATCAGAAGATTGGCCCCTCATTAGGTTTCAGCCCCCTTTGTATTTTTGAAATCTGTACATCCATCAAATAGGGTAGGATAAGATTTAGGACTTAGTGAAGTTCAATACTTCCATTAAAGCTTAGATAGTAAAGCAAAACAATCAGTTATCAAAATTCCCTTAAATAAATAGTTGAATAAAGTAAAGCAACAGGATTTAAGAATTCCCAACTACGTTACGCTTCCTACTAATCCGTACTAAAAGCAGTTTAAGAATCTATCTATCCCATGATCAAGCAATCAGTCTTTGATATTGCTCACGATAAAAACAAATAGCCATCAATCTTATATATTCCAGAGTTCAAAACTAATAGCTCAATTTCTTAGATCCCTCTCTCGCTAACCATAATTTTACTTTGGCTTAAATGTCTTCATGAAACACCAAACGATGATGATGATAATATAATATTTACAAGTCTTCATTTGAAAAAGGAGTCCTTAAAGACTACAACTAGAAAGCAGAATTCTTTTAATAGGCAAGAAGACTGATTATTACAAGAAGCACAGGAACTAGGTCATACAATAGCAGCACAACTGCACTCTCGGAAACCAATTTTTGGGTATAAGCTCCCAAAATCTACTTGGCCTGCAAAACGAGTGCATATCTGCTTCCTCTTGTCATAGACATGGCTGGCAAGATATGTAAAGGATATTCCCACAAACTTTAGAGGCATATCTCACTATTTAGTATGAATTTTCCCAAACATCTCCATTCGTTCTCACTTTCTGTAGGTTATTACAAATTTAGAGGAGCGATCAACGAAATCTTTAACTCGCAAAGAAGAAAGTTCTGTTCATATTACGTCTTTCTGTCAGTTGACGTTAAAAGCTGGGACCGTTCTTTCTTCTGAAAGTGGTGACGCAAAAGCAGAATAATTGCACTGCAATTATACGGAAGGTTCCATTTTGTCTCTCAGACTCCAACCAAGCTGCCTTTCAAGACCAACTTCACACGTTCATTAGTGTTCCTTTACGACCTGAGCAGTGGTGAATGTATTCAGGAAGATAAAGGGGAATATTTCTGCACCAGGTAAATGTTGACTACCTTTCTTTAGACCCCGTTTGATGCGGCTAGCGCAGAGTACGAGGTCAACAAGACCTTCTGATTGGATGTTGGGCGCAAGGAAATCTACATGATATTTCTTAGCTTAAATTTCTAAGGATCTTATCCAAAGTGCGAAATCAACCAGGATATCTTTCAAAAGAGGTAAACAGGTGGAATTTTCGAAGACGCTTACAGCAAAAGAAACTTAAGAAGATCCCTCCCATTTGTGTTTGAGTGTAATGCACTACCAAGTTGTCTTCAAAAGAACTTTTAAACTTTAAAAGAATTTTCAAAAGAATCAACATCTTATTAAAGTAATTACCCAAGTAAATTTTTAAGTTGTTGACGCTAAAGTTAGCTGAAAGTCCCATTTAGTTCATAATTTAGTTTTGTGTTAAGGCTCAAATGAGTCGGGTATTTAAGTATGAAAGCCACTCAACTACTTTTAATGATTTTAAAATGAGGCAGCATCAGAAGATTAGCCCTTCATTAGGTGCCAATCTTTCTTTAGTCCCTTTGTATCCCAAAGATTTCTAAAGCAATATCATAGATGGCCAATCAATTAAAAGAAAGTGATAAAGTTAAGATAATCTTACCCATATTATGTGATATTTTGTTGTCTATTATTTAGATTTTCATCACTTTCATAATATAGCTTTAATTTAATTCAATTAAATCATACATATCATTGAATATATTTTATTTCCATATTTGTTGTCATAAAATTCCACCAATATTAAAATATTGATATTTATATTTAACTTTATAAGATAAATTGCCCGATTTTTTGAAGTTTCAGCACTTATGTTATTTAGTTTTTAGTTTAACAAGATTATACATCCTTAATTGTGTTAAGTTGCTTCTTTAACCTTTGAGCAGTAAGATAGAGGATGGTTCCACACCAGGGAAATAGTATACCTCAAGCCTCTCTCTAATTAAACTTTGGAGAAGTATTCATAGTGTTTTTGCATCCACTCGCATCATAAGTTGAGACGCTTTTTTTTTTTTTTTGAGGTGTCAAGTGCAAAAAAGAGATGCTTTGTGTAAAGAGCCAAAGTAGGTCCCGATTTTGTCTACATAAAGCAATACTAAACATATTCAAGAAGATAGAATTAATAAATGTGATATTTTAATATATTCATATTTGTGAAAATGTGATTAATGGACAAAATTTCTAGGACTTTTTTGGTACAGGCAAAACTTGTAATCATATTGCTTTGCGGACTAGGCCTTCACCACTCCAGGAAAGCAATATATATATATAATGTTTTAGTGTAACCTTGAAGGATCTTCATATCTATGAAAGACGGTGAATTGAAAGACTATTATTATTCAAAATGAAATCCCATATCATATTAGAACATAGAATGATAATCAAAGCAACTAAAGAAAATAATTTGACTGCAAAAATTTTTAATATATTTTCTTTTTAGCTTGCATTTACTATCTATGGGTTGAACATAGTAAATGAATATTTTAAAATAAAAAAATTGACATCCTAATTCTATTGGTGAAAACAAAGAAAATTATATGAAAGGGGGCTTCTTTGTTTCCTAATATAAAATTTTATCTAGGACATGTCATTTTATATGACATTTGTAGGCTTTCAACCTTTATTTTCTTTTATAGTTTTTGTAATTCTTGTAATACTAGATATGTCTCTATGCTTTCATATATTAATTTTTGTTAATATAAACTTATATTTCTAACAAAAGAAAAAAAGAGAGGGTAAATTATCAAAGCATCTTTAAAAGGAATAAACTTATGAAGAAGTGATCATCGTTGAGCATCAATACAAGGAGATTTCAAAAAAGCTTATTATAAAATTTCAGACTAGCTTCCAGGGAAAGTAAGTCATGTTTATTATATTTTAAGTGCATTGATGTCAAAAGTAGTACTTTTCTTTTGAAGTGGGGCCAAAAGCAAATCTAATTATAATGCAACTGTGAAAGGTTTCACATTCATTTTGCTATTGCTTGACTTGGCCTTTATAAAGTTCGAGGTCTAGAAAACATCCTGAAGGTTGTTAGGAAGAAATCACGTGATACCCATACTCACCAAGTCAGAAAATAGAACTCATTATTTGGTGTGACCTTTAAGTAATTTTAACATCTGAAAAAAGTATGTGAATTATCACAATGTTTAAAATAAATTTAAAAAATCAACTACGTAAATTAAATAAAAATGTTTAAAACAATGTTTCAAAAACTCAGCTATGTGAAAAATCAAACTATTGAAACTTTCTGTTCATATTGCGTCTGTACACAATGTGTTCTTGCTGGATCTGAAACCAAGGACAACTTTTCAGTGTAACGAGGGGAAAACTTGGCCGTGCATGTCTTGGTCTAAAAGTAAATAATGCATAGTCATGACTTTTAGTGGCTACTTTAGCTCTTTTAAATAATTTCAACATTCATTTGTATAGACACCAAAATCCTTTGCTAAGTATATTTTATTATTTAGTATGAATCTCAAAATCTCTCTATTCATCCCACCTTCCCATAAATTGTTGTAAATTTAGAAGAACTATCAAAGAAATTTCTAAGTAGTTTGTAGGAGTTCATTCAGCCCATATAACCTTCTTTTTCTTTTTCTTTTTTTCCATTGATGTCAAAAGCAGAAATGTTTATCTTCTTTTACATATATAATTGCAAGGCAATGGTGCAGAATCACTACACACCTGACCCCTCTCTTAAATTCCAATATCGCTTCACACCAACTTCTTTGTGCTTCTTTTTGACTTGCTCGCTTATGGTAGGGAAGCTAGGTCCCTATCATGTTTAGACTAAGTAGTGCTAAACATATTTTAATGGAACGTAGAAGAAAAGAAAGGACATTACAGTACCAAAAATCTTGGCTTTTCTAGATGTTGTTGACAGTTGGCGGAAAAGAAATTTATGATGTATCCATTGTCGCCACCACTCGAAAAGCATCATTGCTAAAGCCGAAATCCATTTGCTAATGACTTGAGTGGTCTAAGTGAGGAAATTTCTAAGATGTTACTTTGTCTTATACAAATGAGAGTCTTCTAACTAAGACTTGGATAAATAGGAAAAGTAAGATTAGCTTACTATTAAAAGCAGAGGGGATAAAAAGCAATATAATTGCACTGCAATTATATGGTTTCATTGTGCTATTACAAAGTTTGAGGTCTACCATGTGATTTTTTGATCAAACCTTGAAAGACAAAGTCACCTTTTTATACTGCAAAGAAAGCTCTGAAGTATCATTTTAACAACACAATACGGACCTTGAAACCAAAAACCTTTACATCATATTGTTTCTTAAATAAAGCACTTAACTTTCATAATGGTATTGTTGAGCTAAATATGTTTACATGAAGCATCTGAAATTATCAAAAAATATTTTCATGAAAATTTTATAACTATTCATTTTGTAGAATGCAAATATTTGTTAAACTTAACTTTATGTCACAATTGTTTATTTTCCTTACGGTATTGTGTTGGTGGCTTTTAACTTCGCTTAAATATTCGTCATATTTATATGACCAAGAAGGGACAGGACTCGACATGAACTTCAATTCAGAGAATTAAAGAGGTTTTTAAGTTTTTGACATGCTAACACATAGAGCCATAAAACTGAACACGAATCCCATGTTTTTGGACAAAACGAAGACCCTGTTTATTTCCCCCATCTGCTAAGATTGATTGGACTTTTCTGCCAAAGCTCATTCAGCTTCATTGCAATGACTACCCACAGTTGTGGACAGCATTCTTGGACACCAATGACAACCATATAGCAATTCATTGAAGAATTAGATAACTATTATTTTATTCACTATTGTGACATTTGAGCTCCCATGTCCAGAGCCATCTCTTACAGTGTAAATCACCTGGCCAAGATGGTTGGCTTCTTCATTTCACTTGGCAGGAAGCCATTGTTGTCTCACGGAGTTGGTATCTAAGAAGTTATCAAGCTATTTGTCTTTTGCTATTGATTTCTCGTGGTGCAACCTTTGCAGTTAAAAACAATCATTGAAAATATTACTGATGGTTGTAAACATAGATGATTATGTTTCCTCTTGAATATGAGCCGTTCCACAATAAAATAAAATTTCAGGATTGCTATACATTCAAGGACCTTTAATGGCGGGAGGTAAACTAAAGAGAACAAAGGCGCAAGCCATCAGCACCAAGGCCGATCGCAAAGAGGGATGCTTTCGTACCAAACTCATAGTCCTAAAAATGATGTAGAAGGACGAAAGCGCAGGATGTTGCCATACTAATTCAACCTTCATTTTTCTTCTTTCCACTTGAAAAATGTCAAGTACATGAACTTGATAGATAATTAGCAGACTACATCCATCCATGCATCATCTAACCATTCCAAGCAACTTTTCATTGTTCCAATGGAATTACTAATTGTCTAACTAAACCACTTCGTAATTCCAGGTAACAACACAGAGCCCACCACGTAACAAGGCTCCCAACTCCATACAACAGAAACCAAGGAGAAAAAGACATTAAATGCAAGTATTAATATCTAAAACGTAGCAATAATTTAATGTTAATTTCAAACAATAATAGGAAAGAAAATGGGTCAAGGTTTTCCAACATTATTAATGTGGACAATTAAAAAAGTGAAATCATCAATAAAATTGCTAATGCTTTCAACATAACAGAGGTCAAGTTAATTCACAATATTTTAGTTCCAATTAAAGATTTTAATATATTATAACAACTAAAATCTTTATAGGTCAAAAACATGATAATAAAGGCTTTGGAAAGTTTGAAACTTGTTACAGCAACTCAATTGAAACTCAATAGAGTTGATTGAGATTGTTGTAAATTTGTTGCCAGAAAAATTTAATAACTCAGTTGAAAATAAACAACAAAAATGATTAAAAATATCTGCATTTAAAAGACTTAAAAGACTTAGAAGACTTAGATCTAATACTTTCAAAAAGCAGAAAGTTAAGAAAAAATTAAGAAGCCAAAGACTAGATGGATTTAAGCCGCCACCTTCAATGACTAAAACTCCAACGCTTAGGAATAAGAAAACCTACAGCACAAGAATTTTGGGGCCGCATATATTAGAAAAGTGCCACAAATAATACAAATCTTCTACTAAGTCTCCATATGACCCTGATTGATACTAAATTAGAGCAGCTTTCATGGCAAGGAAGATCTACTTAGAGGAGGTCTCGGTGTTGGTGCTTTCAAAAGGATATATGGAGGAAGCAGGAGGAATGGCGGTCGCCCACCCATTTCTGTAACAGCAGTGGGGATGTTTCTCGTTACATTCTTCAGCAATTGCAGAGTATGAACACCATTGATATTGACCCGAAGGGTGGGAGGAATGCCGGCCGGCGAGATCTTGACCAAGTTGCTGGACGGAATGCAGCTATCTAATAAGCGAGTTTATGCAGGCCTGTTAAGGATGCAAATTACTTGAGAAGAACTTTGAAATTTTGCTGTTTGATTGGGAGTATATATAAGCAGGTAACGTTATCTGATTTTGTGCCCTTTTGATGGCAGATTTAGATTACTTTTTCTTTTGCTAAAAAAAACAAAAGTAGAAAACAAAGAAAAAGGAAAAGAAAAGAAAAGGAAAGTTACAGAAGATAAATTCCAAAACTACAATAATAACTTCTTAATGTTAGTCTTAGTCAAATCCAAAACTTTAAAAATGTCATATTATCCACATTGTTTGAAAAATTTGTAAGCTTTGAACAAGAGCAAGATTAAAATGCATATGGCATCATGCCGATCTCTTCTAGGGGATTTTTAAGGTAGTGACAACCTTCTAAATCCAAGTTCGTGGGCCATTTCATAAATCAAAGAAATTGTTATTTTACTTCTTGTCAAATAAGATTAATGTTGTCTAAATTCTAATTATCTATCTAATAAAATCGAGGCATTTGTCCTAGAAAAGTTCTTTTATTAATTTGAAGGAATTTTATTTTATTATTTACTGAAAAATACAAAATAATATATGTAAATCTGGATCAGATTGGCTTTTATTTGGAGCATCATACAAACAAAATGGTTCTTGAAATCTTTATAAAACTAATCTTAGATTCTATATGTCTAGAAAACTTAATAAAGAGCTATAAAAGAGAATTCAAGGACTAGATTTCTAAGAAAAGCTTGAAGATTTTTCAAGTTTGGACCAAACCAACCTCTACTTTTTCTCTCGACTTCTAAATGTTGATTGGGCCTTTCTAACAAGTCTACTCTATTCATTGGAAGGATTATCCATTGTTGCAAACAAACATTCTTTCACCTCAGTGTGATCCATGAGGAAGTAAACATTATGCTAAACATCCAGTGATAAAAAACATGCTATTCGGATACTTTAAAATGGAAAAAAGAAAAAAAAATCATACTCCTTCTTGTAGTTCTAGTAAAGCATTAGGAAACTATTCTTACATTTGCACATATTGGTTAAACCCATTTGGAGGCAAGCCATCCACCTGGTGCCTTTGACTAAGTGTTTCAATATTGATGACAATAAAATATTTTTCATAAAACTTTTTGACTTCAACACCACATTAAGCAAATGTAAACTTGGAAGATGAAAAATATTAGCTCACCAGTCCATCAGCACCAGGCCCCATTGTAGTCTGTGAACAGCTACATTCATCTACGACTTGTACCACAAACAGCTGCATAAGCAAATAAATTATAATAAACTAATTATCAGAAGATACAATTAAAATTAAGATGCGCATGAATGCTTATATTGAAAGCTTAACTTTTTGAAATCTTAACCAGCTAAATGATGTCAAACATCTATAACAAAATGCATCAAACTTTCTAATACTTAAATTCATTTCTCAGCTTCTTTATCTCTTCTATTGTGTTTATATTTTGATGTTTCGGGAAGCAATTAGCGATAACACTAAAGTAAACGAGAAACAGCCGCACTTACATGTGGCGGAGCCGCCCCTAAGGTTGTTAGTAGGGCGGGCAGATTCGACCAAATATGTAAGGAAACCTGCGGAACCAAGCCATCAACGAGAGCTAAGAGATAACTAAATGCAACCTTCTCGGTTTGGATGGTGAGAGTCGCACAAAAAGTGGATAATGCCCTCAGGCTATGTATTTACCATTACAGAGACAAAAAAAAAAGCTTACAAGAATCCTTTTGTAACAGGGAGAAGGAATTGGAGAGTGCATAAGGGAAAGTTTTCAAAGAAATCAATATTGTTAAAAGGTTGAAAGTAGTAATTTAATCCAAAATTTAGTTTTGCAGCAAGGCTCAAACAAGTTGGATATTTAAACATGCAAGCAATTCCCCAGCTCTTGGCTTTGTGCCAATGAGTTTACATATGACAGTTTTGGGTAATTTCGAAAGATTGGCCCCTCAACCTTCATTAGGCTCTTATGTATCTTAAAAATCTATAACACGTTAATCACATGATGACAAATCAGTTACAATAAATGACTAGATAAGATAATTTCTCCATTATGTGATATCTTGTTGTCTATTCTTCATATTTTCAATACTTACATCATCTAGTTATAATATTACATAACTCCACTTATAACTTTGATACTTATATTTAATTAGATAAAATAATTTATTTATTTTCTTAAAATTTCAACATTTACGTAATTTTCTTTTGAGTTTAATCAAATTACACATCATTACATATACAGGTGGCCAGATTAATTACATGGTGGTACCTAAGGCAAGTGCTGGTGGAGAAGTAAAGAAAGTCCTGCGATTCACGGCCAAAGTTACTCCGGTGTGCGGGTGCGCGCGTGTTGGGATGTTGGGTTTTGCTTGCTGGTTGCAGACGTGGAGCCAAGTCGCTACACGTGACGTGTGTCATGTTGGAGGTTAGGGCTGACGTGTCTTCACGCGTGTGACAAGTAGAGTGCCTGGCATCTGTTGTACTATGTGGAGCATGTCCCGGCATGTTGGTGAGGATACGTGGCATGTGGTGAGTGTGTGATTGCTTATGAAGGATGCTTATGGAAGTCATCTATCAAAATTATCCAGTTCGATTTTGGAAATGGTTTTAAAAGTCTGGTTCTAGCAACCAATGCAAATCCGAACTTTCTATTATATGGTGTGCTGATTCAATTGTCAGAGGCATTTGTTAGCAAAGCATTGCATTTAGTTTCCATTTAAAAGATTTAAAAGATTATGATGAATTATGAATATCTTCATTCTTTCAAAATTAATTGAAAGCTGATGTTGACTTACTATATAATCTAATTAATTATCTCTAATCTATAAGTTTATTTAGACTACTTGATTTTTACCATATTATTTATTTGATATACTGATTTTTCTTTTGACAATCACATAAAAACCTAGCTAGTCAAACCAATACGTTAAACAAAAACATTTGTATATACTCAATAAGATATATTAAGATGTTTAAGCAATTTCCAACTTATATTTCTGGTAAAAAATTTTGCAACCTTCTAAATCCTACTCTAAGCCATTTTAAAAATTTGATAGGTTGAAAGACCTTAGATTTAACAATCACTAAACACTTAATATGATCACATCTAAATCAATCAAATTCCAGTATTAGGACTTAACAATAAATGATATTTTAATGATTTAAAAATTATTTAGAGTATTCCATATATTCTACATCATATCTTTTTGAAAGTTTTAAATGTTTTTATTTATTTATGAAAAGACCACTTCTGATACGAAATACATTTCTAGAATCAGTTTCAATTCATTTGATTTAGTATGAAGATAAACTAATTTCATGGTACAATTGTCAATTCTCCTTGTCTAGCCAATAACTTGTCATCATTGGAATTCGTTATTTTCAAGACTTAAAGACATTTATCTTAGTCAAACTAATAGATACAAAGTTAAAAGAAAAATGACTATCAAGAACAAGCAAAAGAAGCAATAGGTAACAAAGACCATAGTTATTCAATAGTAAGAAAGTAAGCATTTACGCTAAGCAACTCCTACAGAATTTTCAGCCAATCAAGTGTTTCAATATTCATAAAACTTAATATGTTTCATTAATGTCTAAAAATTCAAAAGCACATTTGGCAAATGTAAAAGTTGCCAATGGAGAATGCCAGCAAACTAATTCCATCGGCAGCAAGGACTATTTTGTGCCTTTTTCTCATCATACATCCCCACGCAAGCATAAGAATTTAGAATAAAAAAAATTAACAAAAGGGAAAACTAAAACTATTTGTACTCAGTGAGAGAGAAAGAAAATAATTCGTAAAAGGATGAAATAATTGCATACAATTTAATTACAAATTTCGGTTAAAAAGTTTTGGACAATATGTCCTCCGATGCAAATATCAGAAACAAGACCAAAAATCAAGAGTAGATTAAACATAGGAGAAACGTAACAGGGAAAAAAGAAAAAAGATGGTACTTCTTCTAGTGCTAAAAAATTTCCAATAGCTTCGGGTTAGCGACCTCTAGGCTCGTTGGGCTACTAATGAGCAATAATTGGTCTATGCGAGAAAGGCCCAACTTTTTTAGTAATAGTTTCTCCATATAGATTCAGCGAACAGGCCCCGAAGAACGAAAGACAACAAATTCCTATACCTTTGAACAACCACATAAATTAAGATATTCAAGAGACAACAAACTTCAAAGGCATAATGAGAACATTTTTGTATTCGTCCGGAACATATCCTAAAATGTCAAAAATGTAATATTACCCACAATATTTAAAAAATTCTCTAAGTGTTGAATATCCAACATCGTTAATGTATTTAAGAGATATTGCAGACTAATCTTGTCTACAAGCCTTAACGAGTTCATAACGGTCACATCCCATTCCTTACGCGATTTTAGAAATCCAAAGGATGGGTCAACCTTAACTATTTAAGCAAGTATCTTAATTCAATATTTTGGTTTGTCAATACTCTATTTGATTATGTGAGCCAAAATCTAACATTCTATCAATTTAAGAAGAGGCTTCAATTTAGTGTTCTTTAACCATCAATGATGGAACTTAATGTTTATTTCAAACGAAAGAACATGTATGTTAAAAAGAGAGAAAAGGACATATACTGCTTCCTACCCATACAAGACTTTTCAAAATTTTGGAGGTCAAGTTATTTACACGCTCTATTTCCATGGTCACTGTCACAAAGCTTTGCTCATGAAAGATTGAAATTTATTTTTAATAAGTTTATAGTTTTTTTTATTAAAATAACTAAATGCATGAGTGCAAGTATTTAGATGTCTAGTTGAGTTTGCTTATAGAAAAAAAAGTTCCTGACTGTAAACTGAAATAGCTATTACTTTTTTTGGCAACTTCGTATTCGTAAGGCTGATCTGTCTTGAAGACCTGAACCAAGTAAAGATATTACATGAGAAGTTAAAGATTAAAATTCATTAAGATAAAAAAAAGTCAAAAATTAGGCATAATGAAGGTGTTAATAGCAACCAAATCACCAGATGAAGATGTTCTGAAACTAGTTATAGCCTACTGATTCTTTTGATAGTGACAGACATTTGATGAGTCAGATCATCGACTTCTTGTTTGATTGAATTCCGTAAGACCATGCCTGTGCACTAGGGGAGCTGACACTTGCGCACTGCCAACACGAACACATCTCCTTTAATTGGGCCATGGACTTCCAAATCTGCTCGACAGAGAGATCCTGCAGTAATTCAATTCTAATGCATGTGAGGAAATACTACTAAGAACTTCACTGAATTAAAACATCACGTATTAGACAAGCTTCATACTCTGTCTCTGAGCTGGATGTTGCAATTGAAGCCTCAAAGTAGATCCATTAGTCCAAAAATTTCACCTGATCCTCGAAGCAGTTCGCTGATACACAGACAAAGAAACCTTTTGGCCCAGCAGATGGGATTCCGAGGATACGAAAGGACTTCCTCCAAATGTTGCTGAGTTTGAAGCTCATGCTACGGGAACATTTCGTATTGTCCAACTTTATAAACAATAAACTGGAATGTCACTTCGAGGCGCTGAGCTATGATCCAAATCTCCGTATCTACAAGACTAAAGGACACACCAAACTAGGATGCCCGAGTGGCTACACGGGGTGTGTGATTAGGTTGATGGAGTTAGAGGTCGACTTGTCTTCACGAGTGCAAAGGAGAGTGCGTGGCATCTGTTGTATTAGGTGGAGCACGAGCCAGCATGTTGGTGAGGATACGTGGCATGTGTTGAGAATGTGCTAGCTTAATTAATATATAAATTATGATGAACTGGTACGTAGATATCAATAATTAATATCTTCATTCTTTCAAAATTAGTTATAAGGTGGTTGTGTCTTACTATATTGGCTAGTTAATTACCTTTGATCTATAAATTTATTTAGACAACCTTTTTTTCCCTATAAAAAAAATAAGAGTGCATTAGTTGGTATAATTGGATTTCTCTGAATAGGGGCTATTTGTTAGACTTTTTAGACAAGCTAAATATATGACATGCCTTAGATCATTCAGTTTGACAAGGCTAAATGTTCCAAAATATTAATTATTGATGTCTTAAAAAAGTTCGTAGGTGGTTGCATTATTTTGGAACATTTGGTCTTGTTAAACTTAGTTAATTCAATGTGTTAAAACTTCAAGTTGATATTTGAAGTTCTTTTCATGTAAGAATATTATATTGTTAAAGATTTAGTGCATAATTGAGCAAAGGTTCTTCATTAGGTTTTAGATTTGATATTGTAAGAAAATTTTGGTTTATATATTAGAGATAATTTTGTTTAATTATAAGAAGGATGTAAAAAGCTTGTTTAAAGTTATTTTAGATTAAATTAAGCATTTTCTATGCAAATGTTAGATACTTTTAGAGACTTATTGTATAAAAGGATTGTATTAAACATAAATGAGCATTTTTTTCTTCCACTTCTTACACTTGTGGTTTGTACTAAACTTCCAGTCCCTATCACACGTATAATCCTTCATTTTTTCACATCCCCATTCATGCAACTAAAATTATATGGGTTGTAATGCCTTTGTCCAATGGCAGGTCAAATGGATCTAAAAAGTTTTAGTCTTAAGTTCAACACTATGAGGAGGAATGTACGTGTAAACAAATAAAATATACATAACACCATATGGGTGCCCATAGGAAACGTGGAAAGCTGACTTACGGGTCGAGTTACGTGTTCGGCCATACCTGGTCTTGTTGCCTTACGCAACTTCTATGGTCCTAGGTGATGTTGAAATTCTAGGACGTCACAAAAGGTTGGTTAAATGACTTCAAAATTCGATGGTTGGATGAAGAATTTTCAAGATAATTATAAGGGTCGGTTTCTCATCGTTGCATATCATTATAGGTCAATCCAAACCATTCGTGCAACAGCAAATGGTTCGTTAAATTTATTATATATATTAGGCGTAAGCGTTATATTTCGTAAATTGAAAGCATATACAAGAAAACTATTGGCCAACCAGATGGATGCTTCTAGTGCTTTAGTGTTACAACTGTCCAAAATAATCTCTTTCAAAAAGATTCCACTCGCTTGTATGTGTTATTTCCAAATCTTTCATGGTAATTTTTCTTTTAGTATTTGTAGGTTTTCAACATTTATAACAAAAGCAGAATGACAAATGTTATTGGATATATGGGATAAAAACAAAAGTTAGAAGTTTAGAAGGAAAACATTTGACTCTTTTATTGGCCATACGGTTGTGCACTGTACATTTTTTTATTGGGAATTCAAATGAACAAAGTTCAATAAGACATTTTTAAACAAATGTAAAAATGATTAACTTTCTAATCACTTTTATAACTATTTGATGAATCAATGAAGGCTTTTATCTTAACTTCTTTGCCTTTTGATCTTAATAGTTTCTAGTTCTCATGCATTTTATTGTTCACTAATTGTACCCTCTTCACAATTGGTATAATACAACTGCTTTTTTTCTTATATGTTGGACTTTTTATAGGAGCAAGTATTAATTTCTAAAAAAGCTCTTGTAAAATCATATTTGTTCACCCAAAGTATTAAGTCAAGATTAAATCAACTTTAGCTAAGGGTCATATATATTTAGCCAAAACATTAAGCAAACATTAAAACAACTTGAGTAATATACTGTCACACTTCCAAAAGCCATTGATGTTAAACTAATATTTTAAAATTTTATTTTATTTAGAATGATTTCAAGGTATATAATTGCAACAAAAATTAGAGATTTACTTCATATAAGTAAATCCTTTGTTAGACAACAAGAAAGGAGAATTTCTAAAGGAAGAGTTGAAATTTTGATGGCTACAAAATATATTAATAAGCATGTAGTAGTGATAATAGAGTTGTTAGTCTTGCTAATCAACAAATGACCCCATCCCATTCTTTTTTCAATCTCATTTTATTTCCTGTTGGCTTTGATGTTACTAAACAAAATAGGAATTACAACCTTCATTGCCCTGAAAGTATTATGAAAAGTTATAAGGCATACTAGTTTTGGTTGGCTTGGAGCAATGTATTATTGTTCTTCTCTTCAGGGGTTTCCATCAGAATCCAAGATGCAAGAATTTTAATTTTAATGATCTTGTGTTAGTTGCAAACATATGTGTAGGATATTGTCTTAAGAAAAAGAAACTTAGAAGTTTAGATATTGTTGAATGTTTGTTTGAGTGTCATGGAAGGCATGCAAAGAAGCATTAAATGTCTACATCTAGTGTCAATAAGCTTTGACATTGGCAAAAGGTTTTCAATATCCTTTTTGCTTATAGCCCTTTTTCTCTTATTAGTTTGAGTGTTATGAAAGGCATGTGAGCCCTTTCTTGTTTATGTATGCTTTGAGTTATAAAATTAATACATGAGAGTATCTTTTTACTTCATTTGATATTTTCATTTGGTTGCTTATAGAATTAAAGTGTCTCGTGTCATTTGAACTATGTCTCTTCATTTGATATTTTCATTTGGGCCTTCTTGTCTCCACTCATATTTGGGTCTAAGATATCTAAGAAAATAAGAATATTGAAACTAATGTTTATTTGGGATATGTATGCGAAATTGTCTAAAGATTTAAAGGAAAGAATAAAATTCAAAAATTCTATTCATTTATCTAAGAATTCACAACTAAATGATTGATTAATTAATTTATAAAAAAACGATGGTTATTAAAAAACAGCACATTAGCAAAATCTAAAGACAACCAAGTTATTTATAGGATTTTAAAGTCTAGGTAGAAACTACTAGAAAGCTTTTTAATCTTAGCCAAAAGACATCACTTAAAGCAAAAGTTACATGACTATAGAACTTCATAATCTCATAAGTAGGAATTGTTAAGTAATATTCATTCTATCAATATTATATTCAAAATAAGATGATTCGTAAATTTTTGTTATCTTTGGATACAATGTGTCTACCTAAGTGTTTTAGACCATCTAAAAAAGTTCAAATGCTGAAAGTTTCTAGCAGAAGAGGAAATCAAAGACTACAAGATATACTAAAAGGTACATATTGCTGATTATTGTATTGCTTATCCCTATTTCGCTTGAAACAAAAGCTAATGACCTTGGCAAATCTATCAAGGCGTTCTTTACCTACGTTGAAGAAAAAGAAGAAGCTTGTTGGCAAAAGATGCGGCCACATGCTTTTGACAAGTTTCATTATTGGATGTGTATTTATCTTGGCCCTATGAAGCGTTTACTAGCCCATAAACATATATTGGTGTTGCTGTCGACTGCATTGGTTTTGCATTGAACGATTGCATAAGAGTAATGATCTTACACCTTCTGTTAAAATTGTTATGAAATGCATCTCCACGATCACAAGAAGCTTTAGAATTATTATGAAATGCACGAATATACATCGATGTGTGATAAAGACTTACTCATCTTTTAAAAATTCAAAACAAAAAATCTTTAACATTCTCATTTTTTATAGAGTATCAAATAAAAAAAATTCTAGGAATAATTTCTATTTATTCATCAAAAATGTTGAAAATTCTTCTTTTAGCACAATTCTTCACTCATACTTTAATTTGATACCAACAAATTTCCGAACATCATTTCCCCCCCAAGTAAAAACACTCCAAACATCGGCATGACCATTAAATCTATGCGTGACTCCGTTTCCGTTGGCATGGGATGCCACCAACTAGAACATAGCCCAAGAACGCTTGTAGCAAAGCTCGCATCGCGTGCTTTATCAAATTTTTACCATTTCTATGCTTCTATTTTGAATCGTCCGACAAACCTTTTAATATCTACATCTAAACACTACATAAATTGTAATAAAAACTACATATAACTAGTGTGACAAGTTCTCTAAAATCTAATCCCTCTAAAGGACAATGTTGCAGTAGAAGAAAAGTTATGAGATAACGTTAGTTGATTTGTTGATAGTTAACATTTTTAACTTCAATTTGACTAAGTGAATATTATTTGAAGACAATATTAACACCATATCATTTAGCATGATATTTTGTCAAAAGCTGTCTTGATTAAATAGTTTTTGTTCAAAAACAATATAAGGGAACCACTTTCCAAGTGGCCAATTTGGTTGCTGCCAAAGGGCATATCTATAAGTGATTATAGCTGTAATAAAAATTTCCTTATGGTAATATTTAAAAACGTGCCATTATTCTTAATTATTGTTAACTCCTAACATTAAAATTTGGTGACAAAATATTTGAAGTACTCACAAATCCTAGAAAGTAATCAATTACTTGTAATAGCCATTCTATTATAAGTTCAACATTTTTCACGCTATAATGTAATGGTTTATGTAGCAAAAAGTAATAGGAAAATTCTAATTTTGAAATTAAATCTTCAATCTAACTCCACAAAGTGTATGAAGATTTTTCTTCCGAAAGAAAGTAAAAGAAAGCAAAAAGGAAGAAGGTTAAAGGGTTGCTCAACCATCTTTGGAAGGATAGTTTTAATACCATATCCATCTTTTCCTTTATTTTATGTAAAACTTTATTAATTTTATATGTTTATGTTCCTCATAATTGGGATCTTTCACTTAAAAATTGTTGCAATTCACGTATGTGATTTTGTATCTTTTTAAACCATCCTCACCGACGTAATAGAAAAAAATTTTAAGGACATTAAAATCATCAATAAAATGACTTCCTTGGAATTTAAATGCTAACCGAATGTAACGTTGCATTAAAAGTTACCAAGAAAAAGTTGCTAGACTAATGATCATTTTGATCACTTAGCTAAAAACTTCTTTTGATTAAATAAAATACTACTGATGCAATATGCCCTTTTGAGTTATTTAGCCATTAAATCAATATATTGTATTCTTATTCAAAGCAAATAAACTTGATGCTATATAGCTAATATACTCTGATAAAATTGATTATCTATAAATAGCTCTTCATGAATCATTTTAATCACTCTATTAAAAGGTAGTTCTTTTTAAATAACATCACATAATACAATATGCCCTTACACATTAGTTAGCCTTTAAATCGAAATACATTCCTATTGAAAGTCATTTGACCTGACATGGTGTAGTTAATATAATCTAATAAAATTGATTATGTGTCAATGGCTCTTCATGAAACATTTTGATCACTCAATTAAAGACTACCTTTTCTGAAATAAATTACCATGATAAGATATTCCCTTTTGCATTAGTTAGCCTTTAAATCAATATACTTTATTCCCAACCAAGTCGTTTGATTTGACAAGGTATACTTAATATAATCTAATAAAAAGGATTACTTGTAAATGGCTCTTCATAAATCATTTTGATCACTCAATTAAAAGCTCTTTTTCTTTGAATAAAATACAATTGACACAATATGCCCTTTTGCATTAGTTAACGATTAAATGAATATACTTTATTTCTATTCAAAGTCATCCAACTTGACTTTGTGTAGTTGATATAGCCCAATAAAATTGATTATCTATAAATAGTTCTTCATGAATTATTTTTATCACTCAATTATAATCTAATTTTGTCTAAATTAATTATCATTGATACAACATACCTTTTTGTGTAGTTAGGTATTAAAACAACGTAATTTAATTCTATTCAAAGTCATTTAGCTTGACGTTGTATAGTTTATATGTTCTAAACATTCATGAATGAATGTTTCTTTAAGATACTAGTATGCAATATAAAATCTTGTATTGCTAAAAAATTATTAAAAATTTATTATCTTATAAATAGCTCTTTATTCAGAATTCCATATTTTTCAGTAATTTTTTTAATAAATTCAAACTATTTAGCTATGCAGTCTTTTCATCAATGGGTAACGAGATGGTTTGAATTCTACACATTATAATCTTAAGCCTTGATATTAAATACTTATTCAATCATCCTTTACAGTTTTTGGTTTGAAAAAAAATAAAATCTCTTAGTCATATAGTTGATGTTCTCTAAAATATCCAACCCTTCTTAGAAAAATAACTTGAAATCTTTTGAGTTAGATCAAAGGGCACCATGTAAAGTATACTGACCAAAGTATGAGACTTCATAATATTCATAAATCATAATTATTAAGTAACACTTGTTTAACTGACATAAACTTTATAAGAGAAATCTTTTTAGTGAAAATGTGCCTAATCAAACAATTCCATGGAAATATAAGGGTTTAAGGCTAAATTATTATCTAAAATAAACTTCAAAATCAATATCTTAATGGAAAAATATTGATGGCTGAAAAATAGCAAGAAATTTATTTTCTTACAATCAAGGCCTAGTAAAAATGATGGATTTAAGAATTCATATTTGAATGATTGATTTAATTAATTTATAAACAATCAATGCTTATTAAAAATAGTACCCTAGCAAAATCTAAAGAGAAACTCATTATTAGTAGACTTTAAAGTCTAGGTAGAAATTATTTGGAAGCTTTTTAACCTTAGCCAAAAGACATCACATAAAGCAAAAGTCACATAATCGTAAAACCTCATAATATCTTAAGTAAGAATTCTTAAGTAATTTTCATTCTATCAGTATTATATTAAAAAATAAGTTGATTCATAGATCTTTACCATTCTTAGGGAAAATCTGTATGTATAACTGTTTTAGTTCAATCTAAATTACACGTCAAACATTGAGAGTACCTAATGGAAGAGAAAATCAATGACTGCAAAATATAGTAGGAGATACATAGTGATGATAATTGCATTACTTATCCTTACTTTGCTTGAAGTGAAAGCTAATGACCTTGGCAAAACTACCAAGGCATTTTTTACCTGCGTTGAAGAAAATGAAGAAGCATGTTGGAAAAAGATAGGGTCACATGCTTTTGACAATTTTGATTTTTGGATGTGTATTTCTCCTACCCTTATGAAGTGCACACTAGATCATGAAATAGATATGGCATTGCTTCCATCTGCGTTGAATTTTGCATTGATCGATTGCAGAAAAGAAATGATTTTACACCTTGTGTAAAGAATTGTCATACAATCCGTCTCCAGAATCGCAAGAACCTTTAGATTTCTTTTAGATGCAAGATCCATAAGCTCTAAATCTAGCTGTGGTAAGAGTTGCCTAACTTTCCTTTTTCTATTGTTTTCTTTTTGTAAGAATTAAGAAATGCATGAATATATATTGATATGTAATAAATACTCGTTAGTCTTTTAAAAATTCTAAATGAAACACTTACACTGTCATTTTTGTAGGGTATCAATGAGGAAAAACATTCTAGGAATAATTTTTATTTATTCATTATAAAATATTGGAAACTGGTTCTTTTAGCATAAGTTTTTACTTGTACTTGAATTTGACACCAACAGGTTTTGGGACATTACTTCACAATGTTTTGAACATTCTTCATGCCTACATTGGTACATAGACAAAATGATTTATGAAAGCATGTTAGATGGCTAAATTTGAATTGTCTACCTTATGGTAGACACACTTGCTTACTAAATGTTTATGAGTGCTCAATTGTCAAACATGGCTAATTAAGCTGCAATTACAATAAGTTTTTATGTTTACTTACTCATCTTTTGAACATTAAAGTTATTTGAAGGATGATGCTATATTTCCATCCATTTAATAACAAGAATGCTTTTCCATTTTTTAATAATCAATTTATTTATTTATCACACTTCATAATTATGCCCTTATAATGTTTCAGATTTAAATTGGAAGTTACTCAAGGCTAATGGGGAGTCAGACTTACTCATTATCTTTTCCCAATTGTCCATTGTCATGAATAATGTATGGTAGAGTTTTAGAATAATATAAATAGGGGTCTCATACTACTTAGTTTAGAGATCCTATGTCACTAGATCTTATATAGTTGCATATTTAAGCTTTACTTTTTAGTTGATTAAACCTTAAGGCTTGAAACTAATATAGCTTGCTATTTGACATTTATGTAAGATTTGTTAATCTTGTATTATTGTATTTCCAGTAATTTAACACAATGTGTGATGTCTAGTTCTAGCAAGTTTTAAAAGCTTGTAAGATCTCAGTATTATCTATATACATGTCAATGTATTTATTCCAATAGGGATTGTTTGTTACTCTAAAAACATTTAGGTACTTAGCTCTTACAGAAGACGACATGATACTTTATATGACTAAGAGACATGTATATCCCCCTATGGCATCCACTACATCATAATAGTATTAAATAAGATTCTAGTGTTAGAGTAAGAGGTTCCAATTTTGAAGCCATACAACTTAAGTAGACCAATTTAATCCTTTTGCTAAATAGAGATATAAATAGTTTAAATTTCTCCTAGAAGCTTTTAAATAAGAAAAGGAAAAGAGAACTTAAATAACCCATGAGAAGAGTCCAAAAATGATTTATTATAGGGGATGAATTCAAAGATACCTCATGAATAGGAGGAACATGTATGATGCCTGAACAAAAAAAAAAGGCAATTTAGACAATCACACAAAGATGCATTCCACAACTTCCTTTAACATGTTCAAAAAATTGCAAGACCATTTGATTGATGCAAATTGGTGTGATTTCAAGTAGGGGGTAAGAAGGATAAAGAAAGAAAGAAATAGTCTACATCATGATTATTTCAAAACTTAGATGTTTACCAAAAGACAATGCTGTCTCACAAAATAGAAACAGAAGATTAAAGCTAGGTTTGCTTAGCCACGTTATTTAAGCAACTTCCCTCAGTAACATGTAACAATATTTCCACTTCCAGCAATTTGAAACCTACATTCAACTCATATACGGATGCCCTCACCCTTAGTTGCCAAAATGTGGACATGGTTGTGTGGCAGTGCATAGAATTTAGATAAGAAGCAAAAGCCCTTACCGTGCACAAACAATAGGATGGGACTTTCAGGTCGAATTATGGACCTACGATGGGAAAATAAGGATAGACATATTAGGCTTCGATGAAATTATCATGTCTTCGGATTGTACCAAGTGATTTTTATTATTATCAGTGTTTTAGCATGGAATTTTTGCTATATGCGAGTACACTTCCTTTTTATATGATATTGAATTACTTCAGTTTTCCTGGAATGTGATTCTCCTTAGAGACAATCCTGATTTGAAGACAAGCAGTACATGGCCCCGTGGGCAAACAAGGAAAGCTTGCTTCTTGTTTTTTTAAATAAAAAAAAAAAGAAAAAAAAAAGACAATAAAAACAACAACAGCAAGAGAGAATAGCCTCTCTTTTTTCTTTTTATTTTATTTTATTTAAAAAAAGAAGCAAGCTTTCCTTGTTTGCCCACGGGGCCATGTATTGCTTGGCTTCTTCATATCAGGATTTTCTCTAAGGAGAGTCACATTCCCAAAAAGCTGAAGTAATTCAATATCATACAATTTTTCATCATTCTAGAAAGTCATAAATTCATTTAATTTATCTAAAAGGGGTAAATTATCAAAATGGTCAAAAGAGCTTTTTAAAAACTCGATTTTGTAAAAAAAATCAATTAATTGGAGGAATTCTTCAATGCCCACAGTAAATGAAGCTCATTTTCTTTTTAGAAGAAAATTTCTAGATAGCTTCTTAAAAAAAGAAAAATTAGTTCATATTGCTTTTTTTTTAGGTAAAGGTAGCGTGATTTCAATCCAATTGTAGGTACATTTCACATTGGTACTACATTATGGAAAATCTTGACTATCCTTCCTTTAGGTGTTTGATATAGCCTTGCAAAATTTAATAGTTACAAGATATTTTAATTAAAAGTTGGATGAAAGAAAACCACGTGATATTCATCCTTACCACTACAAAAAAGTAGAACTCACAAATTAGCATGACGTTTAATTAGTTTTCATAACTAACTAAAGTGCTTGAATTATCACAATGTTCAAAATAACTTTTAAAGAATCTACTTTGGAAGAGGTGTTTAAGACAAGAAAATTTCCAAGAGACTTATAGTTGATAAAACTGCCATTCATAGTGATTCTATGCACCATTTTTTCCTTTATTTTTTAATTTTTAATTTAATTCTTTTTTTTTTTTGGTTTGATGATGGATGTGCAACCAAGGACAAAATCTTGGCAATCTGAGATCAAAATTTTGATAAAGACCTTTGTTGGTTGCTTTAGTTTCTTTAAGGTAATATCTTTGCTCATTTGAATTAGAATTATCGATCCATATTTAACTAATTACTGTAAGAACCAATATTTAATGATATTAGGGACCTATCTAAACAGCCATGGAAGTTCATGGTTATTCACCTTTTGCCATTCACTCTCATAACAATTTCTATAAATCTATTGATAAGCCTCTCAATCTAATTTTCTCATGGAGTTTCTTATCTGTGATTTAGCAATTTAAAGGCCATTAAATGGCATAGAATGCTTGAGTTAAGATATTTATAGCTTCTCAACTTCTCTCAAAAATTTCATTGCGCATGTTCAAGATAATGATAACAAAGATAAAACCAACCATCATTTTGGTGGTATTGACAAATTCGGGCAACAAGATGTAACACTCTATTTATTTCTTGGTGCAAAACCTGTTAATTAGAAGTCTACTTCTCATATTACTTAGACAGAGCTGCAGACTTAGAGTTCTTTATCCTGTTTCTGTCATTGGAGAGTCTTAGAAGGCTAGGACTACTTCCGTATGTACTGATGCACATGATAGACAACAATGCATCTATAGTACCAAGCAACTAATAATTTACAATTGATTTGATTACATCCAATATCTGCATTTTCAAGAGAAAAAGCAGAGAGGGTATCAACAAGAGTGGACTTATATCGAGACAAGATTGAGATGCGGGAATAAGATCTAAATAGCAACCTTATTCTTTATTGGCATATAGAATGGTTCAAAACAAGTAAGAAGGAAGCGTCCAGGCCATTTGCCCATAGCAGCTTCTAACTGCGAAAGACAAACCGTGTAGTTATTAATTCATCCTAGTTCTAGGACATCTGCATTTTCATGAGGAAAAGCAATGAGGACATCAAAAAGAGTGGCCTTATATCGAGGCAAGATTGAGATGAGGAAAAAAGATCTAAATAGCTTACTTATATTCCTTGTTGGCTTATAGAATGCTTCAAAAAAAGTAGGAAGGAGGCGTGTGGACCATCTAGCCATAAGAGCTTCTAACTGCAAAAGACAAACCATGTAGCGATTAATTCATCCAAGTTCTAGGATATCAATTCATACTCCTGATTTTCAAGTTTACTTTACCACTTCTAGTTTTTAACTCAAAGTAATGATAAATCATGCAACTTTGATGTGGCATGACTTAATTCAAGGCATTAAGTAAAGCAGTCAATAGGTTGACTGAACAAATAGGCAATAAATAAGAGGTGAATAAGAGAATTCAAAGATGTGACTTGGAAGTCGTACTAGAGATGGAAAAAGAAAACTTGATCTAGAAGACCTCTACGTGAGGACATGGACAAAGTGAACAACTTAGATTAGGTGCCATATCATCTGCCAAAGCATTTATGTTGATAATAGCCTTTTAATGAATTGACATTTGATTCAAGAAAGTATATGTTCACAACTTAATATGTGCTCATGGTTTTGTCCGAGAAGACATATTCCATTTTTTATTTTTTTTATCAGAAACTGGTCATCTTTAGTTGGCAATATCTCCCTAAACCTACTATTGGGGTGGAAAATGAAAAAAAACTCACCTATAAACTATTATTCTAATAAAACAAGTTTTAATGGTGAGAGACAAACCAGGGGAGCAGAGAACAGCGGGTGACGCAATAGACAGGATTTTATGGGGGTGAGGATCCGAGAGGAGAATGAGAAAGCAGCATCTTCTCCATCTGTGAATTACTGCATCTGCGCTGAGGCCCGTTGCAAGCTATAATCAACTTCTTCCAAGTGCCTTCTACAAAATAGCGGCCTGCACAAGAAAAGACATAATCGACTGGTTATATTGTAATCGGCCTTCACATCATATTATTTTTTGATGAATGATTTTAAAGTTATTTGTTGTAATCGTATTCTTAAACTAAATAAGTTACTTTATCAATCTAAAATCAATCAAAAAGATTTTCATGAAATTTTTATAATCATGCATTTTGAAAAATATAGATAATTGTGAAACTTTCCTTACAGCACACAAATTGCCTCCAAAAACAACAAAAAAAGTTTGCTGGTAGGGGGAGAAAAAACTAGGGGCACACCAGGTGTTTGCGAAAAATCCCCGTGAATGAGGAACAAAACAGAGTGTAGTAAACACTAAGTAGAATAGTAAAAAAAAAAAAATCCAAAAAACACAATTTTTAATAAATTTAGACATGAAAAAACACAATGAATTGACTAATACATGGAAGGGGAAAAAGACAAAAGAGTCTAGAATAGAACCTGTTTCTAATACTATCTTAGAAAACAAGGGCCATCATAAATCCTAAAATGAAATTCTTTTACTTAAGAATAAGAATATTTGTTTTTCTTATGAAAGTTCAAGATACATGATAATAAATAGAATAAGAGAGTGAAAGCTAATACAAGGAGACTTAGATCTTGGGTCAAGGCCATATATGTATAAAGCCTTTACTCAATAAACAATGACAATATATAGCTAAGCAATGTTATTTTCTCAATACTTAGACATCTTTTATTTTTATCCTAACTTCCTAAACAGTTCATTTATCTATTTATAAGAATTACATTTCCTATGTGTAAGGTGAATAATGAACTTGTGGTCTTAAGTGCTCCCTTATTTGTTCCACTTGAATTGAATTAATTGGGTTATGCCATTTTGGTATGTGTTGCGGATTGTAGGAAATGTAAACAAAACCAGTTGATTGTAACTTATCTCAAGAGCAATTATTTGGATTCAAAGCAGAAGACGAGGTAATGGGAGAGGGCTTTATGTGTTTGCTATTCACAATTACTCAGAATACAATGGATCTCCTATACAACTTATAGAAGCAACAAATGAATCTAATATAATGGACTACCGTAAGTTATTTACGTAGAAATATTGACTGGGCTTTCACCCATTCTCAACAATATATGATGAAAGTTAAGTAGCTCATGGAACTTGTCTTAAGAATTTCATCGATTTAGTACCATGGAGGGATCTTTCTTTTCTTTGCTTTCTCTTTTTCTTTCTCTTTCTTGTTTTGTTTAGAGAATCGTATGAATATAGAAGATGGATTTTTGAAGAGGGGAATGGCACCTCTCCCCGGCCCCATAAAACCTGTCCCTTGAAGTTATTGTTGTTGGTTTTTACCCAAAAACACAAATGATTGCGGGAACTTTGTCTTTTACGATCAGAAAAATGTTTACAAGCTCAAATTATAGCACCATGGATCGATTACAACCTTAAATAAAAAACTATACAAGCAAATGAAGTAGGTTCTGCTGCTAAAGTTGCAGCGGGTTGCCTCTACTTCTCAAGCTACTCGCGGGTTCTCTCATTTTGGAGAGAAACAGGCTAAGGGTCCTTTAGGTACTGCCACGCGAGCCATCCAACGTGGCAGCCACATGTCCCTTCTTTGATTATGTGTCTGCCACGTCAAGCTCTCTCTAATACCCAACAACTTTGTTGCAAACAGGATACTATGTAAGTCGAAACAGAGAAAGATGAGTTCCATGTTTTTGGACCAAACAAAAGCCCCCTCTCTGGTTGCTCTATCTGCTTAGGTTGATTGGAAGGACTATCCACACTTGTTAAGAGTAGTTTGGGCACACGAATTATATCCATCATTGTGTGTCCGAAGAAATATACTTCTATTGCATTATTTGCATTATGAAGATCGATCCAATCAAACTTCACATGTCAAGGATACTGTGTGTAAAGAAAAATGTCATTTTAACTTGAGAGTTAATTTTTGAATTATATTTTTAGGCTTTTTAGTATGGTATTAGAGTTTACATTGAATCTGCTCCATCCCATGCTACATTAAACCCAATATTCTTGACACTGGGAGGAAATGTGTGGACGCAAGTGGTACATGCTGCTCTACAAGGTCTGCTTCACCGCAGTCCAAGCCTCTTCTTTATCACGCTGCTCTACCCCAAAAGAAATACAGAATAATTGCTGGTTGCCTCTTCTTTAACCAATCAGATCGGCCCGTGACGCCATTACGTCTTTGTCTCAAAAATAACGTGCCCCACACTCCGCTCCACATTTAGGCTCCATAACTCGATGGTGCAGCAATTTGAGAGAGAGATCCCTAACACTAGATCTTGATGCGAATTGTGATGCACGACCAGGTCAACAAGTCTGTTTGATTTGAAACTGATCCACAAGAAACTCATTGAAAATTGGGCGAGAAAAGAGATGGCTGTGTGTCAGCGGTGAATAAAATTTCTAATAAGCTTGGAGGAGAAGCAAGCTCAATTAATGTTGCTTTTTAAGGTCCCAAGTTGAGTTAATCCCCGACCCCTTTCTCCAATTCCGATCAGGCTGCCCTTCAACACCATCTCCACGCGTACGTCGGTTCTTTATGAGCTGCCCTCATGTGGCGGGGCCGTGGTAAGAAATCTACCCGATATTTCATTCCCCACTCAGCCAGGAAAGCACAGCCCTCAATTTAGTGTAAAAGTCAACGGCTCTTCCGTGTTTATTCACAGCGCGTAAAGAATCAGCTTTGCCACGAGGAAATTTCGAAAAGGCTTGATGTGAGTGGAACCTGCGTTCGTACTATTTCTGTACGCAATGTTCTTCATGATGGGATTCTCAACATGGGCAATCTTAGACATACATGCATTGGTTTACTGAACAATGCCAAGTGAAGAAACGGTACAAAGAAAGCGCTGCAAATCTAAGTTCGAAAAGAGTATCAAGAAAATTACCCAAAACAAATAAATGTCATAGGCCAAAATTTGAAAAGCAGTAAGGCCCTTTGGTGTGGGAAGCAGCCCATTTGCAGGATACTTGTGTTAAAATCATTATTGCTTTTATATGAAATAGGTACACACTCTGATGTATAAAGCAGAGATTCGCAGCATCGTTGTTTACTGCATATCAATAATTTACAACCTGTGCTGATTGATAGAGGATCAATATTCATTTGAATTTGCTTTCAGCCATTCCTTGGACCTAGATTTGTGTTAGGATTGGTGGAACAATTAGGTTAAAGGGTATGGTTGTCATTACAATTAGGGGTCTATATAATTGTGGAACTAGGAAATATTTTCTAGATGTAGTGGATTTCCTAGTAGTGTTGGACTAGGATTCTTATCCTTATTCTTAGTAGTGTTGGAGTAAGATTCTTATCCTTATGTGGAAGTAGGTTTTCCTAGTAGTATTCAACTAGGATTCTTTCAGGGTTTCTCTATAAATAAGAGAAGTATAAAGAAACCTAGGGGGCAAATTGAGAGAGTCCCCATGAGGGGCTAATTGTTGAAAAAGGCCCCTCTCATGGATTTAAGTTGATGAGAGAATCCATGAGATACCTATTTGAGGAGAGGGAATGTATGAGAAAATCTAATTAGAAGAGACTACAGGGGACGTAGGACATTATGATGTTCCGAACCTCTTAAATCTGTTGTGTTTGGGTGTGTGCGTTCTTATATTTATGTGTTCAATCTCTATGTGGATGATGCGACTTTGTTGAATTCTCCCAACAATTTGTACTTCTTTTTGCCTTTGCAGTAGCTCAAGCATGAACTTCGAACGAGCTTAAGGGGGTGAATTATCAAAATGATCAAAAGATTTTTATTTAAAAGAATCAACATTGTAAAACAAGAAGTCAACATGAGAAATTGTTTAGTGAGCTTCAGTAAACGAAACTTCCGGCATTTGCTTCCCTGCGTAATGGTCTTTGTTGTGGATTTGCAGATTTGATCATGAAAAACGCATAGTCTCTCAAATTCCAGTCTGGTTGTCTTTGAACACTAACCTCATGCGTCGGGTAGTCCTTTTCATGATCTCCACGCCCTTCATGGGCTCCTGTTCTGTCATGTCTAGAGAGTAGTGCGGAACGTATTCATAATGATCAAAGAAATGAAAAGATATCGGCTTGACTGTTACAAAGTAGCTGGCCAAGAAGACTCTGGAAGCAATTTACATGTAAATCTATTCTCAGGATCTCCATATCTGTAGATGTTTTCAAGAATAAACGTAGCGAAAAGTTGGTCCAAAGTTCGAAGTCATTTCAACTTATAATTTCTTTTCCATTAGTTTTGACAGAAAATGGTAAATGTGATGGTGATAAGAATAATAATGTGAGGTTCATAACAATAATAAACATGAAATGGAAAAATAAAACAAGATGCTACGACTACAACTCAGTATAGAAAGATGGAAAATTATTAGCCTAAGATTAAGCTCACTGATGGGGTTAATAACAAACAAATCACCTGGAAAATATGTTCTTAAAACCAAGTGCCAAACAAAATTTTTTTACAAGCACCGGTATCAACAACCAGTACAACACTTTCTTCACTCTCAGAGAAAACTTCATATAAATAGAGATAAATTATAAAGTAAATGAACAAGCAGAAATAAAACCAAAAGCCATAACTTTTTCTCTCTTTGTTCTCCCTTCTCCTTGTCAACAATCTGTTCCGGCACTACAATCTTCGTCTTTACATCTGAATCATTGACCCTTCTATGGTCAAATAAAATTTCAGTATTGCTCGGCATTTGGCGAGTTTTAATAGTGAGAGACAAGCAAAGGAGAGCAGAGGACAGGCAGTTGACGCAGCAGAGAGGGTTTGATCCGGCGGCGGAATGAGAAAGACGTGGTAAGGGAAAGTACTCGTAAACAGATCATCGTTCTCTTCACTTTGACAAAACCCGAGCTGCATTTTGTGGAGTCTGATGAGTCGGAGCTACATCTGTGAACTACTGCATCTGCAAACGAGGCCCATTACATTGGTTATCAAAAATTAAAATTAAAACTAGCATGCATGCACACAAAGATTGAATTTTAGAGCTTAGTTTTTTGAAATCCTTTCTGCTAAAGTTGCTCTAGGTCTGTAATAGAATGACCATAAGCCTTTCCAATACCCACAATTCATTGATCAGTTTCAAATCTTGTCCCTTGTGTTCATTGCTTGATGTTCCAAGCAAGAATTAATGATAAAAGAATGAAATAAACAAGAAAGATCAGTAAAGTCGGAATATCTTGATTAATTCTACCTCATTATGCTAGTATATAAGCTGAAGTCGCACTTACCCCTGAGTCAGATTTCACATATTTGTCAGTCAACCAACATAGCTATTTGGACGAAATAATTTCCAATTAGTTTCGGAATCCAAAGCACGTGGTGAAATGTCCCTTACAATGTCAGCAAATTGCACAAAATCATTGGGCTATGCTCCCCAATACATTCCACGCACCCAACACTCCACCTCCACATTTAGGTAACATGATTCAATTGAAGCATCAAGGCAGCCTTTCTGTAAAACGTCTAAGCCATTTGGGTTCGTAGGTTTATAAAACCAGTTTGGGGATATATACACCCAAAACGCATTTGGCCCAAAGGAAGGGGTTTCAGGGGCATAAACAAGGATGCTTTCATACAAAGTTCATTGCTTTGAAAATGACAAAGGAAGGAAGGAGGTGCATGACTGTCATTATAAAATATTTGGTAATTTGAATTCTCTTGCTCATCCAACTTCCTTTTCTTTTCTTTTTCTCGAAAAGTGTGAAGCTTATGGACTTGATAATGAATTAGCAAGGTACATCCCAAGAAGCAACTTTCCATTGAAATTTCAAAGGAATTATTGACATTCTGATTGAACCAATTTAGAATTCTAAACACTGACACTGTACGTACAACGTTACAATTGAAATTCATCTGTCAAATAAAACCAAGAAGAACAATGATTGCTATTTGGGATGATGAAAGCTCTTTATCAAATGAGGATGAACAACAAGAAGTTGCACATTTATTCTTGATCACAATAGCAACCATTGAAGAAGAAGTAGGAAAAGTAAGATTAGTTTGTACGACTTTCTACTCATTAATGTTAAAAGTAGAGGTGGCTCTCTTCTTTTGAAGTGAAGGAGAAAAAGAAAAATAATTGAACTATAATTATATGGTTTCATGTGCTATTATAAAGTTCAAGGTCTACCATATCACTTCATTGGTAGGAAAAGAAATCTATGTGATATCCTTTCCCCCCACTATAGAAAAACAAAACTCACTTTCACAAAAATTTCAAAAAGTAGTATGTAAATTATCATAATGTTCAAAAGAACTTTCCAACAACTTCAAGATTTTTTTTAAAAAAAGTTGTCAATAAATGCATAAAGTAAATAAAACTTTTGTTTGGAAAAGCAATAAAGATCAACTCAAGAAAACTTTTTATGACACTTTTGGAAAAAGAAACTTTTGTTCATACTGCTTCTTTGTGCAATTGTTAGACTTAAAAAGAGTATTGCCATAACCGATATTAGTGATAGTAAGGACTTGTGTTATCTTGATCAAACCTTGAAAGACAAGGTTACCTTTTTTTATTGCAAATAAAGCTTTCAAGGATTATTTTAACAATACCATAAGGACTTTAAAAACAAAACCATTACATCATATTGTTTCTTAAATAAGCGACTTTAAAATGGCTTTGATAATGGTATTGTTGAACCAAAAAAGTTTACAACAAGTTCTTGAAATTATCAAAAAATATTTTCATGAAAAGTTTATAACTATCCATTTTGTAGAGTGCAAAATACTTGATAAACTTAACTTTATGTCACAATTGTTTATGGTCCTTTAGCTATTTTGTTGGATGCTTTTAACTTAGCATAAATATACGTCATATTTATATGACCACAAAGGGACAAGACTTAAGATTAACTTCAATGCAGAGATTAAAAAGGCTTTTAAGTTTTTGACATGCTAACATGTAAAGCCATAAAACTGAACACGAAACCGATATTTTTTGGACCAAACAAGCGCCCTATCGATTTGCTCTATCTTCTAAGATTGATTGGGCTTCTCTGCCAAAGGCCACTCAGCTGCATCGCAAGGATTATCCACTGTTGTGGATAGCATTCTTGGACACCAATGACAACCATATTGCAATTCTAATGAAGAATTATATAACTATTATTTGATTCACTACTGTGACGTTTGAGCTACCATGTCCAAAGCCGTCGCCCACATTGTAAACCACCTGGCCAAGATGGTTGGCTTCTTCATTTCACTTGGCAAGAAGCCATTGTTGTCTCGTAGAGTTAGGTATCCAAGAAGTTAGAACCCTATTTATCCTTTGCTATTGATTTATCGTAGTGCAACCTTTGCAGTTTAAAAACAATCGTTGAAAATATTACTGATGGTTGAAAACATAGACTATTATGTTTCCTCTTAAATATGGGCCCTTCCACAATCAAATAAAATTTCAGGATTGCCATACATTCAAGGACCTTTAATGGTGGGAGACAGACTGAGGGGACCAAAGGGTAAGCCATCAGCACCAAGGCCGATCGCAAAGTCGGGATGCTTTCGTACCAAGCTCAATGTCCAGAAAATGACATAGAAAGGACGAAAGAGCAGGATTGTTGCCATGCTAATCCAACTTTCATCTTACTCCTTTTTACTTGAAAAATGTCAAGTACATGGACTCGATAGATAATTAGCAAAGCACATCCATCCCATGCATCATCTAACCATTCCAAGCAACTTTTCATTGTTCCAACGGAATTACTAATTGTTTGACTAAACCACTTTGTGATTCCAGTTAACAATATAAAACCAACCATTTAACAAGGCTCCCAACTCCATACAACAGAAACCAAGAAGAAAAAGACATCAAATGCCAGTATTATTATCTAAAATGTAGCAATAACTTTTGTTAATTTCAAACAACAAAAGGAAAGAAACAGAGTCAAGGTTTGCCAACATTGTTAATGTGGACAACCCAAAAAGTGAAATCATCAATCAAACTACTAACACCTTCAACATAACAAATGTCCAGTTGATTCACAATATTTTAGCTCCAATTAATGATTCTAATAAATTATAACAACTCAGATTTAGCTTCTTTATAAGTCAAAAACGTGATAATAAAGGCTTTGGAAAGTTTGAAGCTTGTCATAGCAACTCAATTGAAGCTTAATAGGATTGGGTGAGAGTGTTGTAAATTTGTTGCCAAAAAAATTTAATAACTCAATTGAAGATAAACAACTAAAATTATTAAAAATATCTATATTTAATAGATTTAGAAAACTTAGATCTAATACTTATACAAAATAGAAACCTAAGAAAAAATTAAGAAGCTAATACCAGATGGATTTAGGCCTCTACCTTCAATGTTTAAAACTCCAAACCTATAGGAATAAGAAAACCTACGGCACAAGAACTTTGGGGCCGCATATGTTAGAAAAGCGCCACAAACAATACAAATCTTCTACAGTAAGTCTCTATACGATCGTGACTGATATTAAATTAGAGCAGCTTCATGGCAAGGAAGATCTACTTGAGAGGGGATCTCGGTGTTGGTGCTTTCGAAAGGATATATGGAGGAAGCAGGAGGAATGGCGGTCGCCCACCCCATTTCTGTTAGAGCAGTGGTGCTGTTGCTCGTCATGCTTCAGCAATAGCAGAGTATGAACATCATTGATATTGACCCGACGGGTGGGAGGAACATCACATCCACCGGCCGGCGAGATCTTGACCAAGTTGCTGGACGGATTGCAGCTACCGATTAAGCGAGTTTATGCAAAAGCTTGTTAAGGATGCAAATTACTTGGGAAGAACTTCGAAATTTTTCTGTTTGATTGGGAATATATATAAGAAGGTAATGTCATCTGATTTTATGCCCTTTTGATGGAAAATTTAGGTTACTTGTTCTTTTGATAAACCAAAAAAGAACAAGAAAAAAAGAAGAAGAAGCTACAAAAGATAAACTCTAGAACTATAATGATAACTTCTTAGTGTCAGTTGAATCCAAAACTTTGAAAATGTCATTATTCACAATATTTGAAAACTTTGTAAGTCCTTAAGAGAAGCAAGATTAAAATAGGTATGGGATCATGTTGATCTCTTCTGGGAGATTTTTAAGGTAGTGACAACCAGTTAAATCCAATTTTCTTGAGCCATTTCTTAAATATGAGAAATTGTTATTTTACTTTTTGTCAAATAAGATTAATATTTTTTAAATTCTAATTATCTATCCAAAAAATCAAGGCATTATCTTGGAAAAGTTCTTTTATTAATTTAAAGGAATTTTATTTCATTGATTTACTGAAAAGTACAAAATATGGATAAATATATGTACATCTGAATTAGATTGGCTTCTGTTTGAATCATTATAGAAATAAAATGATTTCTTGAAATCTTTATAAAATTAATATTAGATTTTGTATGACTAGAAAACTCAATAAAGAGCTATAAAAGAGAATTAATGGACTAGAATTTGAAGAAACGCTCTAAGATTTTTCAAGTTTGGACCAAATCAGCCTCTACTTGTTTCCTTATTCTCCTAACGTTGATTGGGCATTTTTGCTAGGCCTACTATTCATTGGATGGATTATCCATAATTGAGAACAATCGTTCTTGCACCTCAGTTTCATCCATCATGAACTAAACATTGTGCTAAACACCACGTGATAAATGACATGCTATTTAGACACTTTAAAGTGGAAAAGAAAAAAAATAGAATTTCATCTTTCTTGCGGCAAATCTAGTCAAGCATTGGGAAACTATTGTTATATTTGTGCACATTGGTTTAAGCAATCTCCAAGCAAGGCAATCAACCAGTGCCTTGGATTAAGTGTTTTAATATTGACGACAGCCAAATATGTATCATAAAAATTTCGACTTCAACGCCACATTAAGTAATGTAAGCTTGGAAGACGAAAAGCACGAGTTAACCAGTCCATGAGCGCCAAGCCCCTTTGCAATTTGTGAACAACTTCATTCATATGCAACTTGTACCACAAAAGCTGCATATGAAAATAAATTACAAGAAACAAATTATCAGAAGATACAATAAAATTTAAGATGCGCACAAAGGCTTAGACTGAAAGCTTAACCTATTGAAACCTTAACCAGCCAAAAGTTGATCAACGTCTATAATAAAACACCTCAACCCTTTCTAATATTTAAATTCATGGCTCAGCTTCTTTATCTCTTCTATTGTATTTATACTTTGATATTTAGGGAAGGAGTTAGTAATAACACTAAAGTAAACAAGAAACAGCCGCACATACATGTGGCGGAGCTGCTCCTAAGGTTATTAGAAGTAGGGGTAGATTTGAGCAAATATGTAAGGAAACCTGTGGAAGCAAACCATCAACGAGATCTAAGAGAAAACTGTAGGCAACCTTCTCGATCTGGACGGTGAGAGCCAGACAAGAACTGGAAAATGCCCTTAGCACGTGTATTTACCGTCCCAAGGACAAAGCGCAATACATACAAGCCTTTTGTAGCCAGGAAAAGGAACTGGAGAGTGCAGAAGGGAAAGTTTTCAAAGAAGTCAATATTGTGAAAAAGTTGAAAGTAGTTAATTAATCCAAAATTTAGTTTCGTGGCAAGGCTCGAACAAGTTGGATATTCACCAGCTCTTGGCTTTGTAATAGTGAGTCCATTCTAGGAACATTAGCAAATTAGATTTTGATCTCAATTATTCTCCAAAGTTGTTTGTAGTACGAAAAAATTTAATTGTGCATTTACAATCTGTGCATTGCAATGGGATTAATTATACTTATTGTAATATGAGCTTGTCCTTTTCTTTTCTCTCTTTGAGGACATGGAAGTGTTGGATTAGGATATAAGTGGTTAAACTTTTCTTAATTTCAATTAAATAAATCAGACTCCTAAAAAAAAAGACGCAAGGATTTGAATGTGGCAGTTTTAGGTAACGCTGGGAGATTGGCCCCTCCGTTGGAGGCCAACCTTTCATTGGGCTCCTTTGTATCTTAAAAAAGTATAAAACATAAATCACATGACGAAGAATCAAATACAAAAAAGTGAAAATAATAAGATAATTTCACCCATTATATGATATTTCATTTGCTATTCTTCATATTTTTAACACTTACATCATTGGTTCTTAGTTTAGTTGGGTTAGATACATAATCACATATACTTGATTTTCATACCAATGTAATATAACTCCACCCACATTATAATTGTGTTACTTATATTTAATTAGATAAGATAATTTATCTATTTTCTTCAAATTTCAACATTTATGTTATTTCCTTTTTAATTTTAATCAAACTACACCTCAGTACATACACAGGTGGCCAAATTAATTACCAAGGTTTTGCTCAAGCGATTCACTGCCAAAGTTACCGCGGCGAGCGGGTGCGCGCGTGTTGGAATGCTGGTTGTGCACGCGGAGCCCAAGTGGCTACACGTGGCGTGTGATGGGTTGCAGGAGTTAGTTGTAGTGTACTGTGGGAGGTTAGAGGCTGACGTGTCTGCACGCCTGTGGAAGGAGAGTGCATGGCATCTGTTGTACCATGTGGAGCACGTGCCGGCATGTTGGTGAGGATACGTGGCGTGTGCTGAGAATGTGCTAGCTTATGTAGACAATAATTAATCTGTAGATTATGATGAATTTGGTACATAGATGTCAATAATTAATATCTTCATAATTTCAAAATTAGCTATAAGGTGGTCGTATCTTACTATATTGACTAGTTAATTAACTTTGATCCATAAATTTTTTTAGACAACTAGTTTTTTACCTACAAAGAAAATCAAAGTGCATTAGCTGGTTTGTGTTTCTTTAAATAGGGGCTATATGCTAGACTTCTTACTCAAGCCAAATATACCATAACATGTCTTTGATCATTCAAGTTTGACACGGCTAAATGTTCCAAAATATTTACTATTGATATCTTAAAGAAGTTTATAGTTGGTTGCATTATTTTGGAACATTTGGTATTATCAAACTTAATTAATTCAACGTGTTAAAACTTTAAAGTTGATATTTGGAGGTGTTTCATGGACGAATATTATATTGTTGAACTTTTAGTGCATGAGCAAATGTTCATTAGATTTCAGATTTGATATTGTAAAAAATTTGTAGTTCCTATATTAGAGATACTTTTGATTAATTGTAAGCATGTTATAAAAGCTTGTTTAAAGTTATTTTAGATTAAATTAAGTGTTTCCTATGCAAATGTTAGTTTCTTTTAGAGAGCTATTGTATAAAAAGATTATTTTAAACATAAATGAGCATTGTTTTCTTCCACCTTTTACACCTGTGGTTTGTACTAAACTTTCAGTCCCTATCACATGTATAATCCTTCATTTTATCACATCCCCATTCATGCAACTAAAATTATATGGGTTGTAGTACCTTTGTCCAATGGCAGGTCAAATTGATCAAAATTTTTTTAGTCCTAAGTTTGATGAATGTATTTATCACCAATTAAAATATGCATAACACCATATGGGTGCCCATAGGAAACGTGGAAAGCTGACTTGCAGGTCGAGTTACGCTTTCGGCCATACCTGGCCATGTTGCCTTAACGCAACTTCTATAGTCTTAGGTGGTTTCGAAATTCTAGGACGGGACCAGAGGTTGGTTAAATGACTTCAAAATTCGATGAATGGATGAAGAATTTTCAAGATAATTATAGAGGTGGCTTTCTCACCGTTGCAAATCATTATAGGTCAATCCAAATCATTCGTGCAACAGCAAATGGTTCTTTCAATTTATTATATATGTTAGCTTTAAGGGTTATATTTCGTAAATTGAAAGCATATGCAAGAAAACTTTTGGCCAGCCTGATGGATGCTTCCAGTGGTGTACTGTTACAACTGTCCAAAATAATCTTTGTTTTTAAAATGATTCCACTCGTTTGTATGTGTTATTTCATGGTAATGTTTCTTTCAATATTTGTAGGTTTTTAAAATTTATTACAAAAGTAGAATGGTGACTATTATTGGATATATGAGATAAAAAAAAAGTTAAAACTTAAAAAGGAAAACATTTGACTCTTTTATTGCCCATAGGGTTGTGCACTATATAATTTCTTATTGGGAGTTCAAATGAGCAAAGGTCAATAAGACTATTTTAAACAAATGTAAAAATGATTAACTTTCTAATTACTTTTATAACTATTTGATGAATCAAAGAAGGTTTTTATCCTAACTTCCATATCTTTTTATGTTACTTATAGTTTCTAGTTCTCATGGCATTTTATTGTTGGTTGATTGTACCTCTTCACAATTAGCACAATACAATTGCCTATTCTTTAATTTATTTCTATTTTTATGAAATTCCATGTTTTGAGGCGTTCCTTCTACTTGTAATTCATTCCTACATGCTCTTAACATCTATTGATATAAAAATTGAATAACATCACATGGTTTTTTTAAACTAATTTTTTCTTTTATGTTGGATTTCTTATAGGAGCAAGTATTAATTTCTTAAAAAACTATTGTAAAGTCATATTGGTTTAGCCAAAATATTAAGTGAAGATTAAAACTACTTTAGTAATATACTATCCCACTTTCAAAGGTCAATAACGTTAAACTAATATTTTTAAATGTTATTTTATTTAGAATGATTTCAAGGTATATAAATTTCAACAAAGATTAGGGAATCACTTTGTATAGTTAATCCTTTGTTAGACAACAAGAAAGGAGAATTTATAAAGGAAGAGTTAAAATTTGATGGCTTCAAAATCAATCAACAAGCATGTAGTAGTGATAATAGAGTTGCTTGTCTTGCTAATTACCAAAGTGTATGCAAATGACCATGCCCCTTTCTTTTCCAATCCCATGTTATTTACTATTGGCCTTGATGTCATTAAACAAAATGGAAGTTACAACCTTTATTGCCTTGAAAGTACCGTGGAAAGTTGTAAAGGCATACCGTTGTTGGTAGACTTAGAGCGATGTATTGTTTCTCTTCTCTTCAAGTGCTTCCATCGTAATCCAAAACACAAGAATTTTAGTTTTGATGATCTTTTGTTAATTGCAGACAAATGTGTCGGTCTTTGTCTTGAGAAAGAGAAACTTAGAGGTTTAGATATTGCTAGATGTTTGTTTGAGTGTTATGAAAGGCATACAAAGAAGCACTAAATGTTTACATCTAATGTTAATAAGCTTTAACATTGGCAAAAGGTTCTTAATCTTCTATTTGCTTTTAGCCCTTTTTCTCTTATTGTTTTGAATATTATGAAAGGCACATAAACCCTTTTTTTGTTTATGTATGCCTTGACTTATAAAATAAGTACATGAGAGTATTTTTTTACTTCATTTGATATTTGAATTTGGCTATAAAAGAGGGTGACATTAAAAAATGATATTAAGAGTTGCTTATAGAAATAAAGTGCCTCATGTCATTGGAACTATGTCTCTTTCATTTTTGGGATTTTTTTCCCATTTACATTTGGACCTAAGATATTTATTAAATAAGAATATTGAAACTGACGTTTATTTGGGAATATGTATGTGAAATTTCCTAGAGGTTTAAAGGAAAGAATAAAATTAAAAAAAATCTATTTACTTTTATTTACTAAAATATTATGCTTTTGAATTATGAAGAATTATAAGTCAAATAATAAACATATTTTCTTAAGTTTAGTTTCATTAATGTTAAAAGGCTTGTTATACAACCCATATGAATTATCATCTGTAGATCCCTTTCACATATTGTTAACAATTTGAAAAGATGATTGACTTCTCTATTTGCTCATGAGTGGCTATTAGAGTCGAAAGATTTCTTGATACATTGACTAAAACGACAACAAGAAACCATGATGTAGAAGACTAAAAATGGAGAAAACATCAAGTTTATTCTACCACTGTGATGCAGTACAAATTTCTCTTTCACATTACAATTAAAAGCTTTAAAGGAAAACGTAAAACACCAGAGTTATATAACATGATGACGAATGGGTCAGCCTAATAATAAAAACATTTATCTAATGTAAAAGTTGAAAGATTGAGAACACCATAGATTTCTGTCTATTGCAATAGATATCCACTTATTTGTTTTCTCTTGAACACGGACTCTCGCATAATCTTACAAAATTTTAGGATAGCTTTGTCATTGAATGACTAAGTGATGAATGGGGCAGAAAGAAGAGTGGAGAAGGGTCCCATCGGTAAAGGAGTGACTTGCGGGTAACATAGCAAAGGGCGTCTAAGGATGGTGAGTATGGCATGGGAAAAAGAAAGAGTAGTAGAGAACACCATAACAGAGCATCCTTCGAATCCCTTCGATAGAAATGCAGAGGATGAAGCCCAAAATGTGCACTGTTAAGTTGAAATCGCATTAACCAAAAGAGTAGGCACAGGTTCAAGAGTCTGTAGATTACTTTTTACTCAAGTCCTTTGTAAAGCCTTATCTTTTGATCTTCCTAACCTTTCTACCCGTCTTCACTCATGCTTATTCCACATGGAAGAGATAGATAACTAAAGCAACATAACAGATTCAAAAAACAAGGTTTAGTCTTCGAATTCCTCCCTAGAAATTAGTAGCGTATACCAAATCAATTGCAATGAAAAACTACCAACTCCAACTTTAAATGAGAAAACATTAGTTGTACAAGAAACCACAAAGAGGAAAGCACATATTCCAAGTATGAAAACACAACCAACTTTGCCTATCAACTTAGAGATTTAAACGACAAATTTTAGTTTTTTCTTACATTTTTCCAACCCAGTCTCTCTTCGCAACAATAACTATTGCATGTATGGGAGAACCACCTCCAACACCACCATCGTGAGATCTAAATAAAGAAGAACAAGGAGGAGGACGAGGAGGACCAACAATCTTCTGGGAGGATTTTCAAGGAGACGAAGCAAAGACACGTCATACCTATGGATGCCTCTGCTACCGACGCTGGTGCCGCTGGGCTTAAAAATTAGGAGTCAATGGTGTACTCCTTGGTTGAGGCTCTCCAGAATCCTCGTCACAATGTCACCATTGTACGAATGGAACTTAATATCCAGAGATTTTTGCACATGCCTAATCAGCAGCAATTTGAGTTCCAACCTTTTCCTACTTCCTATCTTCGATTTGCTGCGCAATGTGTTGCTCAACACTCGGGCCAGCTGACTATGGTTCAGGAATTGGTGTAGATGGGCAGAGAAATAGAATTGTTACGAGGAAAATAAGAGAAACCAGATGTCCTGCTGTCTGTTTATCTGATATACATGCAAATCAACCATACTGTTAACACAAATCATTATGGGTCAGTCCAAACCATTCGTGCAACAACAAATGTGTTCATTAAATTTATTCTATATCTCAGGTATAAGGTGTATATTTCGTAAATTCAAAAAAAAAATAATTCAGGGTCAGCCACATGTCCCTTCTTTGATTATGTGTTTGCCACGTCAAGCTCTCTCTCATATCCACCAACTATGTTGTAAATATGATACTATGTAAATCGAAACAGACAAGATGAGTCCCATGTTTTTGGACCAAACGTAGTCCCCATCTAGTTCCTCTATCTGCTCAGGTTGATTGGAAGGACTATCCACACTTGTAAAGAGTTGTTATAGTACATGAATGAGATCCATAATTGTGTGTCCAAAGAAATACACTTCTGTTGTAACCGCATTTTTTCTGTAGTGTTATGGTTAATGCCCTAACATCAATACCTTGAATTTGAGTTGTCCCTTCTTTGATTATGTGTTTGCCACGTCAAGCTCTCTCTCATATCCACCAACTATGTTGTAAATATGATACTAAATCGAAACAGACAAGATGAGTCCCATGTTTTTGGACCAAACATAGTCCCCATCTAGTTCCTCTATCTGCTCAGGTTGATTGGAAGGACTATCCACACTTGTAAAGAGTTGTTATAGTACATGAATGAGATCCATAATTGTGTGTCCAAAGAAATACACTTCTGTTGTAACCGCATTTTTTCTGTGGTGTTATGGTTAATGCCCTAACATCAATACCTTGAATTTGAGTTATCCATCAAGAAATACAAACATTCGGTCAGTCTTATTTCCATGTAACAATAAGATGTCATTTTACTTTTACTACTGATCCTTACAGTCAGCGGCGGTTGGAGGCAGAGCGTGGTCGTCGGTAGAGGCAGAGTTGGTCATCGGGGAGACAGAGCTGGTCAGCGGGAGACAAGATCCTGATGGCTGATCGCCGAATTTCCTAGGCTCGGAGGTAAGTGTAAAAAAAAAAAATTAAAATTAATTTTTGTTTTTTTGTATATTAGATTATAATTGGAATAGACTCTGCTGTAGTGAGTGTTGGTGGGGAATTTCTTGTTTCTGTGTGTTTTTTTATTTTTATTTTTATATTGGATTTGAAACTTGGAAGTAGAAGTTCGTGTAGTGAGTGTTAGGTGGGAATTTTGTTGTGGTGTGCTGTTTCGTGGTTGTTTTGAATTATCGTTTGCTTAGTTAAGATATTTGTTTTGGGTTGATAAGAGAAGGATATACTTACCAAAAACCATGTTTCTATTAAGTTAAGTTAAAGGGTCTGAAAAGTGAATTTTAAGTAGATTGTCGATAGAAGAAGGCAGAATCTATCAGGTCTGTATATTAAGTAGATCATGAAATTTTGGTACATGTTACCAAAATCCTGCCTATCAAATTAGTTAATTACTAAGTTGGTAACTACTGGTGGTCAAGGTGTTCCAGAGGATAGACCCAAATAGTGCAGAGTTTGAGAGAAAAGAGAAAATAAAAGTAAGCAAACTTGAAGATTGTTGGAAATCTTTAAGAGAAAATAATGATACATAAGTTAAAATAATGAAATCTGGACAAATAACCCTTGCAAATAGGAACATGGCTAAAAAAAGTATGACCAAGGATAATGTAGCTCAATAGGACAAGGTCAGAATTGAACAAGAAATCCAAGAAAGTTTATTCCAAGGGCCTCCAAGAAATAAGGAGAAAAAGGATAGGCTAAAAGAGACAAACAACATTATCTTTAAGTAGAGCTTCGAACATAAAGGAAAGCATGAATCTTGGAGTAAGGTTGTAGTAGGAGGATTAGCACAAAATGCTCATATGAAATACCAGCCACCAATATTAAATGATGGGAAAATTAGAGTTGCTCCTCCTAAGGAAGTTATTGAAGAAAGAAGTAAATTCTATGAAAATTGTGTTGTGGGTTTCTTTTTGGGCTCAAAATTATCATTTTCTATAGTAAAAGGAATTGTAGAAAAGCAATGGGGAAAACAAAGCTTAGTAAATATTTCTGCAACAAACAATGGTTTCTTCTTCTTTAGATTTTATGATAAACAAAAGATGGAGGAAGTATTAGAAGCTGAAGTATGTGATGTGGTAGGAAAACCAATGTTTATGTAAAAATGGCATAATATTATTATTAGATTGTAGAAAGATTAAATCACTTTAATACCAATTTGGATAAAGTTGCATAATGTCCCACATGCTCTATGGGATGAGATTGGTATGTGCTATGTAGTTAGTGTTGTTGGAAAGTCACTATACATGGATAAAGCTACTAAACATAGACAAAGGATATCATATGCAAAAGTATGTGTTGAAATAGATACAAAGTGTTCCCTACCAACTTCATTTGAAATTGATATGGGAAATGGTGCTATTTTTGAGGTAGGAGTGGAGTATTGTTAGTCATCTAAAATATGCAAGAAATGTGATTGCTTTGGACATAAAGAGTGTGTTACAAAGAAAAAAGATATATAGGTTCCAGTACAAAAGCCATTAAGTTAGACGGAGAACTATGATGAAGGATGTGAGGATAAAGAACATTTGGATAAAGGTAATGAAGATCAAGTTCATGAAGACTAAGGACATGAGGTTATAAGAGATAAGATTGCAAATTCAATAACACATGAAGTTGAATTTACCACAAGTCCAAAGGCCAAATTAGAACAAAGCAATAAAGCAAGTGTGAATGGAAGGGAAAACAAAAGGAGCCCTAAAAGGAACACATGTGAGAAGGACAACTCTAGTAATAGGTTTAATGTGTTGACAAATAATCATCAGGAACCAAATGAAGCAAGATGCAATGATATTGTAGGTTTTGAAGGTGTTGAAGGAGAAAACACTATACCCCCAGACAAATGATCATATTCTCATGGAATGTTAAGGGCATGAATAAAAGCTCTAAATAAAAAGAGGTACGAGAAGTTATTAAGAATGCTAAAGTTGACATTGTCATTTTATTAGAACACAAAATAAAAGAAGATAAAGCACAATTGGTAATAGATTCTCTTTTTCCCCAATAGGGTTTCATCCGTAATTATAGAGATAATAAAAATGGTAGGATTTGGATTGTATGGAAAAAACCATAGCTCAACATCATAGTGCTTAGTAGTTCTAAACAAGTAGTGAACTATAAAGTGGAAAAGGGGCATGAAGTATGGTACTTATCTACCATTTATGCAGCAAATGAACAAAAGGATCTTTGGAGTAGCCTCACACAATGTTATAACAGTTATGAAAAGGACACTCAATGGCTACTAGTAGGAGATTTTAATACAGTGAGGAATCTAAATGAAAAGGTTAGTGTAGCTAGCAGATGGATAAAAGGAATAAAAGATTTCAACAAGTTCATAAGTGATGCAAAACTTATAGAACCAAACTTTGTAGGACCTCTTCTATCATGGACGAACAAAGGTAAAGGAATAGAGTTCAAAGGTAGTAAATTGAATAGATGCTTGGTAAACCCTAAATGTTTGCAAAGTAATATGGATTTATCCATTGAATTTAGTACTCTTAAATTGTCAGATCACAATTCTTGCACTATCAAGGTGGCAATAATAGACCAAGGCAAAAAAGTACCTTTCAATTTTTCAACTTCTGGCCAAACAACCCTCAATTTATGACAATAATGAAGAATATTTAGCAATAAAGGGTTAAAGGCACTATAATGTACAGAATAATTATAAAGTTGTAGGAAATGAAAAAAGAATTGACAAAGCTAAATAGAGAGAAATTTGGAGAATTACCAAGGAAAATGAAGGTAATAAGGAAGAAGCTACAAATAGCACAAGAAAAGCTTTTTGATGACCCTTCAAACACCCAATTGTGCAATAAAGAACATGAGTGGTTAGAAAAGTTACTAATATATCACAAGCATGAAGAAATACTTTTAAAGCAAAAATTAAGGAATACTTGGCTGAAAGAGGGAGATTGTAACAGTAAAATCTTTTTTAGAAGCATGATGAAAAGGAGAGCAAAAAACTACATTGTCAAGTTGGAAATAGATAATGGATAACTTATTGAAGATTCTAAAATGATAAAGAACAAAATTCTAAGTTACTATCAAAACTTGTTAAGGAAGGCAAACTAAATTCAACCATCAGAAACAAAATTAAGAGAGTTATTTCCCACAGAAATTTTAGAAGAGACAAAGAGAATCCTTATAGCAGATGTTCAAAGGGAAGATATACAAAAGGTCCTTAATACTTTTGGTGATTACAAAGCTCTAGGTCCTGATGAATATAATAGCTTCTTCTTCAAGAAAGCTTGGAGTATTATAGGGAATGACATAGAAGATGCAGTTATAACTTTCTTTCAAAGGAGACAACTACTGTGAAACATAAATTCAACAATAATCTCCCTTGTCCATAAGAAAATTAATGCCACTAATATAAAAGATTTTAAACCAATCTTCTGTTGCAATGTGTTGTACAAGATCATATCTAAAATTGTGGTAGAAAGATTAAGTTTAGCTTTGCCTTATTTCATACATCTTTGTCAGACAGCTTTTGTGCTAAGAAGGAACATTAAAGAAAATATTTTGTTATGCTAAGAGTTAATTTACAATTATCACAAAGATATTCATAGGGAAAAGGGTGGCAATTAAGGTTAATATTATGAAAACATATGATTCAATACACTAGAATGCAATCCTAAATACTCTGAAAGTTTTAAAGTTCCCAGACAAATTTAAATTGCTGATTGAAAGCTGCATCACTACTGTTGGATATTCTGTGAACATCAATGGCTCTCATACAGGTTTTTTTAAGGGGGTAAAGGGACTTAGACAAGGAGACCCTTTCTCTCATTTTCTTTTTGTTATTGTGATGGAGATTCTTAATAGAATTATACAAAAGAAAGTGTCTTATAGAAGGTTTAAATTTCATTAGAAATGCGCTAAAGAGAAAATCACTCATTTATGCTTTGCTGATGATCTCTTTTTGTTTGCTCATAGAGATATTAAGTCTATATTGTGTTTACTAGATGCTATGCAAGAGTTTGAAGATATAACAGGTCCAAAGATGCATCTAGAAAAGTGTCAAATTTTCTTTTCAAGCTTGTTTGAATAGGGAAAGGCTTTAATACATGATCATATTCTTATCCAAGAAGGCCAATTTCCCATAAAATACTTGGGAGTTCCATTGATTATTAAAAGACTCTCTAACCTAGATTGTACTATCCTGATGGAAAAGATATTTACGAGAATTAAAGCTTAGGAGTCTAAGCATATTAGTTATGGGGGGAGACTACAGCTAGCAAAAAGTGTTATGTTTTCATTGCAAACATATTGGATGTAAATTTTTCTATTGCCAAAATAGATTGTTTATGAAATTGAAAAAAGGATTAAAACTTTCCTTTGGGCAAGTAAATCTAATGGACGATGTGTAGTGAAAATGACATGGAAAGAAGTTTGTTGGCCTAAAATTTTTGGAGGACTAGGTTTGATAGACATTCATACTTGGAATAAGGTGGCAATTGAAAAACTCTTATGGTCTCTTGTGCACCCTAACTCAAACTCTTTATGGGTTAAATGATGATAACAGAAAATTTGAAAGAAAGGAATGTATTAGAAGTTGAGATGAAAAGATCACTATCTTGAAGTTTTAGAAATATTTTATAAGTAAGAAATGAACTCACACAACTAGTGACAAACTTAGAATACAATATTGCTAAAAGTTATGCAGCACTAAGAGAGAATAAGGAAGATATTGAATGGGCAACACTTGTCTAGAAAAAAGAAGTACCAAAGCATAATTTTATCTGCTGGATCACTTTGAAAGATAAATTATCCACAGCAAATCAGGTGGCTAAATGAAATAGTTCAGTGGATTTACAATGCAACCTCTACCAACAAGAAGAAGAATCATAGGAACATTTATTTTTTAAGTACAGGTTCACAAACTACATTTGGAAAGCTTTGTTAGGCACAAATGGAATAACTAGAAGAATTGAACACTGGAAAGCTGAAATATATTGGATGATTAAGACTGTTAGGAGGAAGAGCTTTGCAATAACTTTGCTTAGTATATCTTTCAAGGCTGTATTGTATCACATTTAGAGTGAAAGGAATAGAAGAAGATTCAATGATACAAGTCTAGATAACTTAACCATTATTGCTAAAATCAAGAAGAATGTGAGAGGAAAGATTTTATTTACAAAAGGAGTCAAGCTTACAAATTATAATAAATTTTTACAAGAGCTTTAGAATTTGCCAATTGCAATATTTGAGCTTAGATGATGATATTTTGTAATTGAACAATCTTGTAAATTTTTTTTACGGGTGATATATAATTTGACCTTTCACAAAAAAAAAAAAAAAAAATCTGCAGGGTCTATTGTAATGAGAGTAGTGGCATTGTACACTTGGCTTTGGTGAAGCAGTCATTATGGTGGGTAAGATTCTTCTAAAGAAATAAAGGTGTTGGTTAGTGCTAATGTTAAAACTTCAATGTTAGATATTTCATAGAAGAATGCTTTAAAGTTAAAACTTTAATTTCTAATTGTATTTATTGAACACAACTTCTTCTTTAAGTGGCAAATTAAATATTAGGGATAGTTTAAATTAACCTTAAATTAACCTTTAAAAAGACTTAGAAAGCAAGTTCAGAAGATGCAACCTAATGTTGAGGGGCAATTTACTTGTGGGTCTTCCATTGTTTTTACTTTAGTTTCTGATTCTTGGATGTTTGCTTTTATGAAAATGACATGGATTTTCCTTAACCAGATCCAAAAGCTGGAAAAATCCGTTGGGTTGTTGTTTGTATCTAGAGGATAAAGATTTATTTTGCCAATGAATCTTTGATAATGTTATGTATTATGTTTATCTACTTCCATAAAGCAATGAAGCAAATTCCCATTGCAAATATCAACATAGGGAATGCTTATTTCATCATGTTTCTAAAGACTATGATGAGAAAAATGTAATAACAAGTACATACATCTATAGCCTGAAATGATTTGCCCATAGATGGCTTAAACTTAGAAGCTTCTTTAGCAGAAGTGGATCCATGATTTTAATGCTACAAACTAATAACACAAAAAGATAAAAGACGATAAGCAACCATTAATACCTTCATATATATGAGAAGTAAAATCACAAAGGTTGGACAAAACTAAACATATGAAAAATCATAGCATGGGAAACAAAACAATTTGATAGCAACTTCAAATGATTACATCATACATATATTTCTTAGGATACAAACATCAATTCTGTAATATATAAATCCAAATAAAAATAGAGATAAAGAACATCAACATATCTCTTGACTAGGATGATGGCAACATCCCTCCAATACTCATCCAAAGACACCTAAAAGAAAAAAGGGAAGAAAAAGCATCAACATCAACTTGTTGCTTAGGTTTATATGAAGTGAATTTGAGGTAGAAGTACAATAATTGAAAGGAGTTAATCCACTTTAAGAAGAAGCTAGAGAAAATGAGGGAACAATATGCTTATGACCTTTGTAAAAAGGTGTCAATAGAGATCAATCACCTTTATCTTCGTAAGCATTACCAGAGGAGTGGATCAAATTTGACTCGTTAATTCAAAGGTGAGTAAAAGCTCTAATAATAAAGTATAGCTTTTGCCAAAAGCCACCCATATGGTTGGCATAGCTATGTTGGTGGATTAATTATTACAAGTTGCATTGAAAAGGTGAAAAGTTGTTACTTGCTCAGCATTCTAAAATAGGGCGCAAAAGCTAAAAATGAGTAGAAAGCATTACTCTATCTAGTTCCTAAATCACCTAACACCTCCGTGGTTTGACAACCTTTTATCTTCCATCTCTTCCTCCTCTAGATGAGCAATTATTACGGGAATCACAATCATTTTACAAGTATCTAGCCATCCAAGGTGGTCATGTTGGAATGCGGCAATGTCAATGTTCTAGGCTTATGTTGTAATTGACTTAAGGAGGAATTTTATAATTTACTTGAATAGTAAAGAATGGAATTCTAATTAGTTACCATCAAACACTCACAACGAAACTAATTATAACCAATAGAAATTTTGAAATCTTGAGAGAATTAAAGACTCTCCTAAAGTGCCTTCCCAACCCATAAAATAACTTAAATGCATCTTTTGGTCAATTTCATATTTATCTTTTATTACCTTTTTCATTGTTTTACTCGATCCTACAGTATATTTCTTGTCAATTCACAAGCAATTAGCTAAGTTATTAATATTCCTTGGCTAGATATGCCATAACTGACCTATCGCATATTAAAAACATCACCTCATATCTACAAAGACCAACATCTTCAACAAGAAAAGCTTTCACCATGTTTGAATACATAGATACCGAAGCATGCATGCAAAAACATAGAGACAGTGATGAAATAACAATTTTAACAAGTACGTTGGAAAGAAAGAAATGAAGTTCATCCAAGAAAAGTCAAGTAGGAGTTTGGTTGCAGACGAGAAGAATACCATAATCCAAATGAACGCTTAGTTTCGTACCCACCAAAGAGAGATGACTAATAAGTAAGGTCATAAATAGATCCTCCTAAAACTTCATCACATTCTGATGACTGCCTGGCTATAGTGGGAGTTGCGGAACTCATAAAAATACTTCCTAAATCAAAATCTCTCTTGGGGAACTGCAATGTCAACATGTGAAACCCCCAACAAGTAAATCTGAATCCACAACAAGAGGATGACAACCTCACGGAAACTCAATGATTTTCATTGTCAGAATGAGTTATTGAAAAGATAAAGAATGGTCCATAATTCTCGGAGGATATATTCCTGCAGACACACAAGATTTCCATCAATGAGGTGAGAGATTTTAGTTAACACACATATGCTTACGCATAGGGTTCATTTACTCAAAATGTGGAATCACCAAATTACCCTACACAAGTTCATATTGGGAATTATTCCACAACCAGATTCTGTCTTTTCAACGTGGGAAGTTGAAGTGCACACAAGCGGCCATGTATTGCAGGAGTTTGTATAATTCTCGTCTACCTATTGCTGTGGTTCAAAGTGGAGTCCATGTTCGCCAAACATTTGTTTGCATTTTGTATAAGAAGGCATGAGTTAGTGCTCACATCGTCGAAATCAAATAATTATTTGTTTTGGCGTTGTAGGTGGAAGACTCATTCAAACAAGTATTCTTTTAATTGGAAATAAATTACGAAAGCTAAAAGGGGAAAACTTACCAAATCTCGTAAGTGAGGAGGATGAACCAAAAGACATCGATCAAGACGCGAAGAAGGGGAGCGCTGCACCAGCTACGACCCAGGCTCTAGTTGGTATAAGAGGGGACCCAACCACCTGAAGTGGCCGGTCATAGCTTACATGGCACCCATGTGGCATCATGTCATCTCATCTCCAGCAGATAGCAATGGATTTCCATTATCATCGTTAACTAGAAATAACAAAGATTACTCTTTGTTGAACATCATCCGTTGGCATAACATTTGTAGTGAGGTGTTAGGAAACAATTCTTACATTCACCATAGTCCCATTTGAGTTATCATTGCCAAAGCCCTTTCGCTTCTTGTCAACCATCCAGAAAAGATGGTTGATTTCTTCAATTGGTCACAAGTAGCTACCAGAGTTGAAAGATTTCTTGATGCATTGACTGCAAGACAACAGGAAGTCATGAAGCTGAAGACCAAAATGGCGAAACCATCAACTTTATTCTATCATTGTGATACAATACGAACACTGCTGTCACACAGATAACAGCCAAAGCAGGAGGTCCAAACTAACCTTCCCCCAAGAAGAGTCTTGCCAAGGTCTGTCTCCAAAAGTGACCAATGTTGTCATCTTTTTCTATGAATCATGTGCAACACCTGCAGTCATGAAAAGCAAAAATGCATCATTTGCTTCAAGAACTTCATGAAAATTTATGATAAAGTTATTAGGGAAAAATCTAAGTCGCTATGAATACTTATTCACTTTGAAAATACTTGGCATCTTCACCAAACAGTTATTAACTAGTGAGGAAACCTAGCATCTTCGGTAAACAAATCCTAAGGATATTTCCATTGCCTTAAATGCTTAAATGCTTAAATATTGACTAAGAACTAACAACATTTAAGAAAAAAATTTTACCTTGTTAGCACATTTAGCCTATCTAAAAGTTGAAATATTGAAAATACCATAGAACTCAATCCATCAACACTAAGTGCCAACAAATAAATAAATTATAATAAAGGAAACTGTATTATAGACAATAATGTGAAATTTAGAAAAGAAAAATGATATAAATGTTATTTGCAATAATATTTTTCCATATTATACACACACAAAATAGAATCAACATCTAGTACACAATCCTTACCATGAATGATAAACTAGAGGAATGTATGAAGAAACTACATTAAACTCAAGCAAACCAACGGGAGAGTAGTTAGGAGAGTGCTTATTGTTGAAGGACAAACTCCTTGTGCCATATCAAAAAAAGTTTTCCAACAAGGATCTCCATTCCGTTAAATGATCATGTCAAGGAGTTGAGAGATATTTTATTAATTCAATAACATGATTCATATTAAACAAACAGAAATTCAGAATCAGAAATGCTATACCCGGCAGCCAAAATCCCCTAGCCCAAATATGTGCTCACCATCAGTCAAAACAGTAATTTCGACACTCCTTTCCCACCAATTCTTCAAAAATTCAAGAATCTTCCCTCTAAAAATGATTACTCATTGATTATCTTCTCCAATGCTATGCATCAGATTATAAGACAAATGCCTCTAGAAAGCGTACTTCTGTTTCAAGCTAATTTTAAAGCCCTAGGGACACCGGAAAATGCTACCATATTTCCGTCAAGACTCACCAACGGTTGGAGTATACACAACTGGAAGCAGCTCCACAACATTATCGATGAGGAGCTTGTAAAACATTCTCACATTTCTCTCCTGTAAACCATGACAAATTTGCACCAGAGGTTCAGAAGAATTGCGGGAATAGAATGTCATTCAAGGTGAGGATCATCTCCTAAATATTGATTTCGTTTTGTGTCTATAATGTGGCAAACTATTATGGCAAAAAATATTTATATCAGTCTTCTTTCCTAAAATTCACATAGCTGCCAAGAATGCAATTTCATTTATCATCAGAGCACTAAGAGATGAGTGAGGAACAAAGGAAACCAGGGAAGGATCCCATCGGTATGAAGAGTGACCTGTAGGCAGAGAGTGTCGTAGAGTGATGAGTCTGGGTGAAAATGAGAACAAGAATCGGCAAGGAGGAGAACACACGATGGAACATCCTTCAACTTGCTTCAACAGAATTGTAGAAGACGAAGCCCATAGAATGATTGAGTTAATAACAAACAAAGCACCTAGAAAATATGTCCTAAAACCAAGTAACGCCACAGACTTTGCTATTCATGGTAACTAGTGGACCAAGGAGAGCAGAAGAGGTCGCAATTGCTGTCAAGAATGAAACCATGAATTCAAGACAATTGGCTTAGTCCATTACCTTAGCAAGAAGCCACTGAGAGTCTCAGCGGTTTGCCATCACAAAAGTGGGGCATCTACTTCATCTTGCTCAATTAATTTCTCTAGAGTCAAAAGAAAAAAAATTTTTTGATAATTGAAAACATCAACGGGAGAAACACTCACGTCACAGAGTACCTACTCAGCTGCTCAGAATCCGTGTTTCTCCACTCCAGGCCAATCTACGAAGCTCTAACGTCGACCACCAAAGCTCCAACCAGCACCATTGAAGAACAAAGACGGTGCCGCAAAACCCACTTGAAAGGCCACAATCTGAAATCGAAACAATGAAGAAACAAGCCTTCCCTACAAGCACCGACATTGGCTAGGAGTACAATGATTTCTTCACTCCCAGGTAAAACTGTATATATAGAGATACGGCAATACTGTACATGAAGAAGTCAGAAATGAAACCAAAAGCCAAGAATAAAATTTCGGGATTGTTTTGCATTCAAGGTGTTTTAGTGGTGAGAGACAGACCAAGGAGAGCAGAGAACAAGCGGTCGAGACAGCAGACAGGTTTAATGAGTGGTGAGGATCAGACAGAGGAAAGAGAACGCGCGAATAGAACATCGTTCTCTTCGCTTCAACAAAAACCAAACTACATCTTGTGGTGTCTAAGGAATCGGAGCAGCATCTTCTCTGTCTATGAATCACTCTTCTCTACACGAAGGCCCCATGCACTCCGTTATAAAGAATGATTTCAAAGTTATGGGAGGACAATAAAAAACGTTGTCTAAGAAAAAATCTCACCTCCAAAAATCAAACTACTGTTTTCTCATGCAAAGTCCACCCAATAATGCCCAATTCTATGGACTCTTCCCCAATCAACAGTGAAGTGTCAGGCTCTTAACAGAAAGTAAGAAGTAATTTTCCTATAGTGTGTAATTTTAATTACTTGATTTTACAAATTTTTAGTACTTATATGATTTAATTTTTAGTTTAATTAGAACAGTTATATCATTGCACATTTTTTATTGTCATACACAACTTTACCAAACCTTAAACTCCGGTGACTTTAAAACATGAGATAATTGTCCTAATTCCTCAACAGATTAACATAAAAACCAAAAATATTTGACCATTCACACTGAAAAAGATACACCTAAGTCCTCTCCGATTTAAATCTGGTCACCCTGTAATCTCAACTTCCTTATGAGCTGCCCACAAACACTAGGAAAGTTAGGTTCCCTAACGGATATGGTGGAAGCAATGGATGAGGTTTGTGATTGCCCAAAACCATGCTTCCCCTATGGCTGCTCTCTTGGTTTGCTTATGAATTGCCGACGAATACCATCAATTATTTCCACTTCGTTTAGTGGCAAATAAAGCTTCTAGGTAGGAAGAGTAAGATCAAATCATTTTGCCTTTTTTGTTCTTGACATCAAAAGCAGAGGTGGAGTGAAAAGGTGGTCCCGGTGCAATTATAGGAAGGTTTCACGTTGGTTTTGCACAAGCCAAAACCACTACCATTTTTTCTCTTAAACACGGGCCCTCGAGCTTGGGATCAATCGTGAGTGACGGACAAAGAAAAGCAGAGAAGATTGTCACTGAGATGAATAATGATCTACGGGTGACGCACTAGAGATTGCGACGTCGAGTATTTTAAATGAATTAGTTACTTAATTTGCTTTTATCAGCAACCTCCTCAGATAAGTTACATATACCGTAGCAAGCCTTGGATCAATCAGGTTAAGTTTCAGAAAACCATTACTATTAATGTGTTAAGAAAATTTTGTAGTTGCTCTAGTTGCGATATTTTGGAACATAAATAATGTGGAGTTCTTCAAGGATCACCTTGGTTTTGGTGAAGCTGCCACTGTTCGGTGAGATTCTTTGGAAGAAATGTATATACTGTCTCATGATATAACTTCAATGTTGATATTTGGAGTTTGTTTCATGGAAGAAGACTATAGTTGAAACTTTAATTTCTAATTGTACCCTTCACAGTTTATCAAACAAATCTTTTTCTTTAGGTGAAAAATCAAATATTCTATAAAAGTTGGGAGTTCATATATTGGAGATGGTTTAGATTAACCTTAAGAAAAACTTAAAAATTGTTGTTTCAAATTATGTTTAACTCTTTTCACTTAAAACTTGGTTACTTCTAGAGACATATAAGAATTGGGTCTAACATAGATAAGCCATTTACTAAAACCGTTTAAGGTAACTTTTCTTTCAGTGTTTTCTATTTAAGCCTTGTTTTAAGAGCTCTAAGTTCTAGGGAAACCCTGGAAGAATGCGTTTTGTGTGCATGCTAGTGCACGCATGTGTTATGGTCAATTAGATTTGCAGGCTGAAAGGTTACTCTCACTTTTGTTAGCTATAGATGGTTATACTGCCAATAACATGGCAAGTATGTTGTCTATCACATACTCTGCAATTGATTGCCACAAAAGCAATGTTCAGTATGTCGCGTACAGCTTGTCAATTAATTGCAACAATGTTCAGCATGTCATGTACAGTTGTGGTTTATTAGATAGTAGGTCTATTGATTCCATTTTTGAACAGAGATAAGGCATACTGTAAATGAACAAGCAGAAATAAAACCAAAAGCTAGAATTTTTTCTCTCAATTTTCCTCGTTTACCCTGTTATTTCTTCTCCCTGTTGACGACCTGTTTCGGCGCTACTATCTCTGTTTCCACATCTTGAAACAAAACTTCTTCTATGGTTAAATAAAATTTCGGGATTGCTCTACATTCAAGGAGTATTAATGGAAAGAGACAAACCAAGGAGAGCAAAGTATAGGCAGTTTACGCAACAGAGGGGGTTTAAGAGCGGTAGGAATCCGATGGGGGAAAGAGAAAGAGCAAACAGGGCATCGTTCTCTTAACAAAACCCGAGCTACATTTTGTGGCGTCTGACGTATCGGAGTAGTATCTTCTCCATCTATGAATTACTCTTATCTGCATGGAGGCCCATTGCAACCTATGACCAAGTTCTTCAAGTGCCTTTTACAAAAAGCTGGCCTGCACAAGGAAAGACATTCCAGTTGACTGCTTATCAAAACATAAAATTAAAATTAATATGCACTTGAAGATTTAGGGTGAGAGCTTGGCTTTTTAGAAATTTTTTTGGCTAAAAGTTTCTGAAGGTTTGTAGCAGAATAACTATGAAGCCTTTTCAATATTAAAAATTCATTGCTTAGTTTCTAATCTCATTTGTGTGTTCATTGTTTGATGTTCAGGGAAGAATTAACAATAAGACAATAAAACAAGCAAGAAAGAACACACTTACCATTGAGGCAGATCATACAAATTTGATGGGGCCACGGCCATAGCGATATTTAAGAAATAATTTGCGATAAGTTTCAGAATTCAGAGTATGTAGTGAAATGTCACTTATAACCTCAGCTAATTCCCAAAGATCGTTCTCATAGACTCCATGCGCCCAACACTCCACCTCCACATTCAAGTAGCATGATTCAATTGAAGCATGAAGACATCCTTTCTCCACAACGTCTAAGCCATAGCGATTCTGAAGTTCAAAATACCAACTTGGGGTTATAAACGCCCAAAACGCATTTGCCCCAAAGGAAGGGGTTTCAAGGGCACAAATTAGCAAGGATGCCTTCCTACCAAGTTCATTGTTCTGAAAATGACAAAGGAAGGTGGGAGGAGCATGATTGTTACCATCAAGTATTTTGTAATTTGAATTCTCATCCAACATTCCTTTTTTTCTTTCTCTTTGAAAGGTGTGTAGCTCGTGGATTTGATAATGAAATAACAAAGCACATCCAAAGAAGCAACTTTCTGTTGAAATTCTGAAGGAATTGCTGATTTTCCAATTAAACCAATCTGGAATTCTGAATATAGTCGCAAAACCTACAAAGTTACAACTCTCGTTCACCTATATAGTAAAAACCAATAAGAGCAAGCTGTCAACTACAATATTCTAATATACAACATATTAATAGCTTCTATTAATTTCAAACAATAAAAGGGAAAGGAATAGACTTACACCCCCTTCAAACTCTAAACCACCATCAGCTTGTGGACATGAAGATTCCTTTAGGATCATATATGGTTTACCATCATGATCAATGTGGATGGCCAAAAAAGCACAATTACTAATCAATCCTCCAATGCCTTTAACACAACAAATATCTAGTGATTGACAATTTTGTAACTCCAAACAACATAAGTTTAAAGGTAACTTTGGTAGTACTTGAAGTAGAGTACAATGGTCCAAGTAAGTTGGTAAAGGGAGGTAAGTTGAACCAAATTAGGAATTCTCTTAAATTTGTTTTCAACCAAGCTCAATGTCTTAAAATCACTAGGAATATCTACATCTAATAAATTTAAAAAACTCAAATCTAATTCCTATAAAATTTTGAAACCTAAGAAAAAATTAGGATGCCAAAGGCTAGATCGATTTAACCTTCTACCTTCATTTTCTAAAACTCCAAAATTACTGTAAAATGCAACATACTTGCCCTAAAAATTGCCATGTGCACTTGTTACAAATTTGCCGTGAATCAAGCCAAACCTCAAATTGCTACTAAAGATATAGCGACCGTCAATCATTTCAATAGTGGTCCTATTTCTTAAACAATCACATAAGTTTAAACTTCAATGGATGACAAACTCTAGAACAGACAATGGCAACATTTTAATATTAGTTCCAACCAAATCTACAATTTTTAAAGATGTCATATTGCCAACAATATGTGGAAAATTTGTTAGACTTGAACAACCAGTACGATTAAGATAAGCAAGGGATTCTAGTTTGATCTTTTTAGGTAGATATTTAAAGCATTGGCAATCTTCCAAATCCAATTTGTCAAGTCTTTTCATAAATCCAATGGAAGAGTGGACCTTGGACAAATTTGTACAATATTGAAGGTTTAACTCCTTAAGGTTTGGGATTCCATTAACATCTAGTATATCAATTAGGTTAATTGAGAAACTCATGTCTATGTATTGCACTTTGTCAAATCTTGCCATGTTATAAAGAAGGAAAATTGTTAAAAGGAAAAATCATCAAACTGAAAAAGTGTAAGAGAAAGATGAAAAAGGAGAAAAAATATTTACATAAACCAAAAATCTTACTTTCAATCCATCCCACCGACGAATGCAACTATAAGGCACTTCAAATGAAACAATATTCCTTGGCTTAAAATTAATTGACAAAGATTATGAAGGATATCCAACAAATTGCAAATATCCTAATTCATTGCTTAACTTGAAAATTGAAAATCTCCATACTAATTACAATGACAATTGCCACACACAAATGTTTTCAATTTATTCATTTTTGAAAAGCCTTCAACACTTAGCTCCATAGACAATGATGATGATTCTAACATAATTCTTTCAATTGCATCAGTTCCCTAAAATTCAAAAAAAAAAGTATAGTAAAAAAATGCTTAAACAAAACACATAAAAGAATTATATAAAATATGCTTTGCATAAAGATTTACTTACAGTATTATCATTCAATACATGAGCAATATCTTCAACACCCCATAATCTACTATGTGTTCCAGGTTTAGTTGTAGATTGATCATAAATAATTTGTTGACCCATTTTGTTCCACAACAACTATTACTTCTCTAATTGAACCACCCTAGGATTTTAGATACCAGGGGCAATAATGTAGATGTGTTTATATTGCACAATAGAAAACAAGAAGAATAAGATGTAAAATATGGTATTTTAATCTATGGTATAATACTAACTTTGGTGAATTTGTGTATCACTATAAAATGAAAGAAAGAGACTGACTGACCAACCCCATTGTGTACATACCAATTTATGCATATGGATTACACCGGTAGGGAAATTTCTGTTCAACCTCCACCTGTTTCAACCTAAGGACTTTTCAACGATATGCAACCTATTATCTCCAATCTTCTTAAGCTTAAAGGTAATTTTGATAGTACTTCAAGTTCAATACAATCTTCCAAGCAAGGATACTGAAGTTGAGAAAGTTGAATGAAATATGGCAATCTCCTTAATTTGCTGTTGCATAGATTTAAATGCTTAAGTGAAGAGAAGCAACTCAAATCACTAGAGATTACTCCATCTACCATCTTGCACTAACCCAAATGTAACAACTCTAAACAATTTAATCTTGAAAATGAAGGTTTCAATAGTGTTTTAAGGTTGGTACAACTTTTCAAGTTAAGAAACCCAAGTTTGTGAAGGTCGTAGATACTCAAGGGTATTATTGTCAACTTATTCCTAGGCATATTTAAATACTCAAGTGATAACAAATAACAAAGCTGGTAAGAAATAGTTGCATCTAACATATTACGATAACTCATCTCTCGTTTTTTTAGAGAACTCAAACTTGAGAAACCACTAAGGAAGTTCAAACAATTAATAGGGTCTAAACCATTACCACCACCATTTATTTGCTGCGAAGTGGTGTAACGATGGATCTTTTTTGAAACTTTAGTCACTAAAAATTGATCCCATCTCATATTAAGAGTTTGATCCCTATTTAAAAGTGTCCTATAACTCATGTTATCACATAAATTGAAATATTTAAGAGATGGCAAACTCTTTAATGATAATGGCAACTCCCTAATGGTAGTCCCAATCAAATCAAAAAACTCCAAAGATTTCATGTTATCACCAATATTTGAAAATTTCTCAAGTCTTAAACAACCAGCAAGATTAAGATATTCAAGTGACTCAAGGCCAATCTCAACAAAAAAGAATAACCTTCTTTTCTTGGACTTTCTTTTCCCGCACCCCGACAATAAGGGTGCCGCAAAACGGCTTCAGCCAGCTTCATATTCATAGCTGCTTCGACCTAAACCGATCAGGCACATTATGAAAAATGCTACCTCCGGGACGCCACACACTGGAACACAACCCAAGAATACCCGTAGCAAGCTCAGGGTGGCTCTTTATCAAATCTTATCATTTCTATGCTAATATTACTAAATAAAAATTTCCTTCATATAATATTATCCATATATAGAATTAAACTTAACTTTAATAGTTAAAAAGAAGGAATAAAAGTACCAATGGAAGAAATAACATGTTCATCCTTTCAAATATGATTACGTTTAACATATTTTGAATTGTTTGAGAAACCTTTTCGTATTTATGTCTAAATAAAAAACTACATAAATTATGATAGAAACTACTTATAATGACTGAAACAAAGTTTTCTAAAACCTAATTGCTGCAGCAGGACAAACGTTAGTAAGAGAAGATTACTTAATTTACCGGTAGCTAACATTTATAACTTCATCTTGATTAACCAAATGTTATCTTGTGACAATAATAACAAAATGTCATTTAGCATGATATTTTAGCAAAAGCTATAATGTCTAAATAATTGTTTGTCCAAATAAAATAGTAAGAGAACTACTTGACTTGTGATCAATCTGATCGATTCCAAAGGGGTTTCTTCTAAATGACTATTGTTTTAAATAAAATATTTTCTTATGGTAATATTTAAATAGTTGAAATTATTCTTAATCATTGTTAAGTCCAAAGGTTAAAACTGACTAACAAGTGGTACATCTAAGGTAAACATGCTAAAATATGGAAAGTATTCATAAATCCTGGAACATAATCAATTACTTTGAATACTCATTTTATTATAATTTTTATTATTTATCAAGTTATAATGTAATTCTTTATGTAGCAAAAATAATATGCATACTCTATTTTTGATATAAAATCTTGAAGTTAACTCCATAAAAACATATTAGAATTTTACTTCAAAAAGAAAGAAAACAAGAAAATAGTGGAAAAGGCATATAAAAAAAGAAAGAAGGTTAAAGGGCTACTCAACCATCCTTGGAAGGATAGTTTTAATACCATATCCATCCTTTGCTTTGTTTTATTAAAAAAGAAAAAGTTATTTATTTTATATGGTTATGTTCCTCCTAATTTTGGTCTACCACCTAAAATTGTAGCAATTCATTTTTGTGATTTTCAATCATTTTCAAAGCCTAAAACTGGTCAATTAAACACTTCTAATTGGAGTAAGATAAAATGAATTCTAAGTCTTTGGATATAAACCCTTCATATCTACTTAAGAGAAACAAGTTCTAATGACTTTAAAATCATAAAAAATAATGTCCTTGGAACTTAAATGCTAACCAAAGGAAATGTCACACTATAAAATTATCAAGACAAAGTCACTAGGCTTATGAAACTTCTTTTGTTTAAATAAATATGATTGACACAATATGCCCTTTTGTATTAATTAGCCATTAAATTAGTATACATTACTCTTATTCAAATTCATTTGACTTTATAGATATAGTTAATATAATCTAAAAAGAATCATTACCTATAAATAGCTCTTTATGACTCGTTTTGATCACTCAATTAAAGACAACTTTTGTTTAAATAAAATGTTGTTGGTACAATATGACCTTTTGCATTAGTTAGGTATTAAATAAATATACTTTATTTTCCTTCAAATTCATTTGAATTGAGCCAGTATAGTTAGATAATGTAATAAAATAGATTATCAATAAATAACTCTTCATGAATGAAGGTGTCTTTAAGATAATATAATACAATACAATATTTTGTATTGCTAAAGTATTAATTATTATATTATATTCTTATTTAAAGTCATGGGGCAACATGAAATATGGGTAGTATATCTTATTATCTTTAAAATAGCTCTTAATTTGCAAATTATTTAGTTATGTTTTATTTTGTTAATTGACTAATGGGATCATTAGAATTCTACACATTATATCCTAATATATAACTTGATATTTCATCACCCCTATAATCATTGGTTTAAAAATAAATCTCATTTTCCTATAGTTAATGTTCTTTAAAAATCCAACCCTTAAAAATTAATTTGAAATCATTTGGCTAAGGTAAAAAAAAATATTTAAAGTAAACTCACCTAAATATGAAACTTCATAATCTGCATAAGTCATAATTATTTAATCAAAATAAACATCATAGGAGAAATCATATATTATAAATTATCCTTTTAGAGAAAAGGTGGCTAATTATTCAGTCACATTGAAAACATAAGTATTTAAAGCTAAAGTATTATATAAATCAAGCCTCAACAACAATATGTTAAGGGAAAGAAAATCAATGGCTAAAAAATTAATAAATGCATGAATGTCTCAAAAGTGAATTAGTATGATCTAATTTGTCAAGATTGACTTTCTATAGCAAAAAGAATGATATGATGACTTTCCTTACTTAATTTATGCTGTGATTTTTGTTAGTTCCAGGTTAAGAACATGAATCATCTTTTTTTTGAATGTCCATCAATAATGATGGTTTGGAAGACTATCTTTGCTCATAATGGAATTTGATGCCATATTGGAGGATGGAATGATGAATTGGAATAGATGATCAAAGCAACTAAAGAAAAAGAATTAACTGCAAAACTTTTTAAGATATATTTTTTAGCTTACATTTATAATATATGGACAAAACGAAATAGAAGAAGATTTCATAATAGAACAGTTAATATTCCAATTTTGTTAGCCAAAGTAAGGAAAATCGTCCAAGGGAGAACTTTTTTGTTTTAAAATATGAAATCCTCATAGGAAAAGTCATTTTGAGTGAGTTAGAGTTTTCCAACCACCATTTTTTGGTACTTTTCGTAATTCTTGTAATGTTAGGGAATGCCCTTATATTTTTGTATACTATTTTTTATTAATACAAACTTACATTTCTACTAAAAAGGAAAAGAAGTGTATGAATTTCCATTGATGTGTAATAAATACTTATTTGTCTTTTAAAAATCTAAGTGAAATTTTTTTAATAGTTATCTTTATAGAGTATCAATTAAAAAAAATTTAAGAATAATTTCTATTTATTCATTAACATGTTAAAATTTGTTTCTTTTAGTATGAATCTTCACTTGTACTTTAATTTGATCCCAACAACTTCTAGGACATTATTTCATAATTTTGTGAATGTTTTTCATGCCTATAATGGTACATAAGGAGAATGGTTTATGGAAGCATGAGAGATGACTAACTTTGAATAGACTACTTTATGATAGATACACATGATTACTTAATGGTTATGGGTATTTAGTAGTCATACATGCCTATTTGAACCACAATAACAATAAGTTTTTATGTTTACTTACTCATCTTTTGTATATCAAATTTCCTTGAATGATGATGTTATTCTTCCATTCACTTGATAACTAATGTGCATTTCTTTTTCTTTTTTAAATACCAATAAAATTATTTATGGAACTTCTTAATTATGGCCCTCTAATGTTTCAAATTTCAATTGGAAGTTACTCAAGGCTAATGGGGGAGTAAGACTTGCTTGTTGTCTTTTCTCAATTGTCCATTGTCTTGAATAATGTATTTTAGAGTTTTGAAATAATATAAATAAAGATCTTACTATTTATTTGGAGACCCAGTATCACTAGACCTATTATGGTTGCGTGTTTATACTTTTATTTTTAGTCAATTAAACCTGAAGGCTTGAAATTGATATAGCTTGGTATTTGAAATTTATATAAGAGTTGTTGATCTTGTTTTATTGTATTTCTAGTGTGCATGCAATTTAACACAATACATGTCTAGTCCTAGCAAGTTTTATAAGCTTGTCAAACTCAATACTACCCATATATAATGCCAAAATGTTTATTGGATGATGGATCACATGTTGATTGAAAAACATTTAAGCTCTTAGCTTTTACAAAATAAACCACATAATAGTTTATATTATTAGCAAATATGCCAATATGTATATCTTCTAAAGATGAGTATGATCATTCAACCATTTGGTCCATTAGAATGGGATGTTACACATCTAAAAGAATTCCCGTGACAAGCTAGGATTGGGTGCTCTAGGGTAAGCCAATATTCAACTTGCATACAGATGCCTTCAACCTTAGTTGTGTTAGAGTGCATAGAAGGTGGATAAGAAGCAAAAGCCCCCACCGTGCACAGACAATAGGATGGGAGTTTTCACATCGAACTATGGACCTCGGATAGGGAAACAACGACAGATATATCAGGTTTTGATCAAATTACCATGTATTTGGATTTGTAGATAGTGATTTTTATTATTGTAATGTTTTGGTTTGAAACCTTTGCTATATGTGAATATACTTTGTTTTTTTAACAATTAGTTTTAAGTGAAAGAACATGCCTTTGTGGCCTGATGACAAAATCTAAATTTATATATGTGATACTCTTTACTTGCTAATTTAGTTTCTATGATTTACCTACATTTAGAGTAATAAAATATGATAAAAACAATAGTTGTTTTAGATTGTCAATTTATCTTTTTATATATGAAAATGATTCATATTTAATAACTAATTTATAAGAGATAAACCTTTCTAAGAATTTGTTTATCAATAAGTTTTGTTGCCATTGAAATCTTGGACAAACTTAATGAGTACCTTATTGTAATCAATTAGCTTTAAAAGGAAAGTTAAGAGGAGACATCAATTGAGTAATTGTAGGTACATTCTCATAGTCAAAAAATTTAGTTGTCATGGTCACTCGATTGTCTCTTATAGGTTTTCTTTCACTTTCACTCTCAACAATTGAGCAACATTATATAAAATTTTTTCATCATCTATAATCCATGAGACACTCATTACAAGTCCATAGAGCTTTACATTTAAACCCTCAAAGGGAATCTCTCAAACAACTAGCCAATTCTTAAATGGGCTTTTTACTAAAGTAACTTAGTCACTAAGTTCTCTTATATTTCATATCTTCGTTTTTACAATACATTGATGCCCCTATTAATTAGAATATTACAACATTGCCATTTGTCTTAATTGTTCCATTAATCTTAATGAACTCTAAGAGATAAACCTTGTCTCATTTTTTAACTGATGCCCAAAGTTCTTAATTCCTTTAAATCTAGAGCATGTGGAGAAATTTTACTAATAACTTCAAAAAACTCCATGTTATCATTGTCGTATACACCACGTGCCCCACACTCCACCTCCACGTTTAGGCTCCTAATTCAATTGAAGCCTTAACGTGACCTTTAATTCCCCAAACCAATTCATCATAAAACAAATGACTATCTTTAAACACCCAAAGTCCATTTAACCTAACAAAAGGGACTTTTAGAGCACAAAGGAGTAGGAATTTTTCTAAACTAGCTTTATCCACTTGAAATTAACAAACCAATTAAGCAAGAGTACAAGTGATGCCATCAAACATTCCATTATTAGAATTCTCATGCTCATGAACTTCGTAAAGAATTAACATAGCACAACCATACCAATGAAATTGATTCAATTGCAAACAATCTTCAATTGTTCCAAACAAATAAGTGATTCTCCAACTAAATTAGTCTAGGATTCTAGATGCCCGGGTAATGCCCACCATGATATCATAAAAGTAACTTGTGAAATAAGAAAAGATATGTGAATCATAGTGCCTTAAGTTGTCGTGCAATAGAAGCTTTTTTTAATTTCAACAACACAATACTTGTATGTTAAAACAAATAAAAGTGACTTACTAATAATTTCATCAAGGGACTTCCTGGATCCGCATTGGGTTCTTGTAGAGTTGATCATCATAGTCAAAATAGGTGGCCATAAAAGAGCAATTGCAGGATGACCATCTTACACTTTGAGTCGATAAGTTCATTTTATAGCAATAGGAAATACTTTAGTTTATTCACATTCAATGATAAGTTTTGAAGCACTTTAAGCTTGGCACAATCATCCAAGTAAAGTCTATAGAGCATGGAAAGTTGGATCAAATATGGATTCTTTTAAATTTGTTTCCACTTAGACTTCAAATTTGGAGTGAGGATAAGAAACCAAGGTTATCTAAAATTTTAATTGTGCATGAGAACTTCAATTATGCATTTTGACATTAAAGAAAATATAACATGTAGTCGGAGACATATAAGGAATTGTGTCAAGTTAATGTTGATGTTGAATGGCATGACTTGATATAGTCAAATGGAATTAGCAAACACAAAATGGTAAATCGATGGCTCCCCCCAATTCGCTTGTATTATAACTTTTATAATTCTTAATTTGAAAATAAGTTACACATTTTTTTTAAAGCACTTGGATAAGGCAAATTTGCTGAAGTATCCTTACATAACAAGGGCTTTTATAAAATCATCAATGATTGAAACTCTAAATTGTATTGAATGATCAAAGTAACTAAAGAAAATAATTTAGGTATACAACTTCTTAAACTTTCTTTATTAGCAAGTGTTTATTGTATATGGTTTAAACAAAATTATTGATGTTTTCAAAATAGGTTTGTTAAAATACCAATTTTATTGGCTAGAATCATAACAGTATTATATTAGAAAATATATTTATTTTGGAACATTAAACTCTCTTAGGCGAATATTTTGTTGTATCATAACTAAATAATTTAAAACATGATTTTCTCTTAAATGAGTTTTAAATTTGGAGTATATCGCAAAACTTTTGTGTTTTTTTGTTCTTAAATGAATAAACTCAAATGTCTAGATTTTATCATTTGATAGATTGCAGTGAGGAAAAATTAGCACTCATAAAGACCTTAAACGTGAGAGTAGAATCTTTGGCAAGGTCAAAAAGTTGACAAATGCTATATGTTATTGTTGTTAATCTATTGTAAATAGTTCACTAATATTCTATACTTTAAAAAATATATTTTTTAACCCAAAAAAAAGGAACAAAAACCCTTTCAAGATTAACTTTATAACACTTTTGAAATAATGCAACACTTGGTTATTAGTATTACATAAACTTGGTTCCCATACCTAAAATGGGAAATTTAAAAGACCATTGATGGGCCTTCCAACTCCCATAGCTTGTTTTCTTAAGCTATGTGGGATGCCATCTATGTAACTCTCATTTATAGAACTACAAGCTTTAATAATTTTCTTTCTCAAGACATGTAAGACTTTTTGTGATTTTAAAGAGTCTCTAACAATTCTTCTTATAGTGAAAAAAATCTGAAACACCTTCACTTTTGCAAAAAAGTTCACACACTTGTTTTTTTTAGCGTTTCTTTTAAGCATCTTGACCATTTAAAGCATAAATGTTCTTGCCTTTCCTCCTTTAGCCTTGAAAAACTATTTTACCTTGCTAGAATATCCCGAGTCAATCACCTCTATCTATGTATGAATAACAAGGTGTAGCTAACTTTCCCAAAGTCAAACATTGTAGCTACATGATATTAAGTATCTTACATCTTTTAATATCACCATTTTAGAGCTTTAGACTAGTAGTTTCAATGCCTTCAATCTTCATCTTCTCTTTATTTTCTATAATGATGCTTACATGATCTTTTTTTACCAAGATATCAAAACACACTTCTTCATTACACGTAATATCCAACAACCACATATCACTCTATAGATATGAATTTCCATCTTTGTGAAGTAATGGAAGACATTTAGAATCATATTGAAAATCTTCTTCAAACTTCTTATAGTCGGTCCTTCGTCGGTCGTTTTCAATTATCCCTTATAAGGCGTTGCTTTTTGCAAGAATAACCCTCTTTCTTCTTAATTTCTTTACTTCGACATTTCTCCCATTGATCTTTATTTCTCATGTATTAGTATGGTCACCTTATCCATCATCAACATCATCTTGCCTGCTAGCAAAGACTAAACAAAATATTCATATGATTTTGGCAAAGATGATAATTAAAGTAGGGCTTTTTCTTCATCTTTCATTTGTTTTACACTACTTAATAAATGAGATAATTTTGCATATACTTTTTCAAACTTGTTTTCTTAATCATAGAGAATAGAGATTCATATATTCATCCATCTTCAAAGAATAAAAATCCAACTTGAGATCAAATCCGTTCGTCACATACTATGATCCATAAATCCTCTCCAAATTTTTTTACAAAGCTATAGGTGCATCTTATTTCACAGATTCTATGTATTTTGGACATTATCATAGATACTAACTAATTTAGATCAGAAGAAATAAGGTCTGTATTCAATGTATAGTAAATGACAAGACACAACTTTAAATAATTCGGGCATTGGGGAGCTAAACTAGTTTCATGAGCTTTCATAAGATTGAACGAAGGTAAAAAAAGATTTTTTTAATAAAATATCTGAATGAAGTAAATAAATTCTCTAAAATTATACCAAAAAATTTAATAATTAAATTTCTTCGTTCTAGTAAGTTCATGGTTAATATAAACTTAAGATTGAAAATAAAAGTATCTAATCTAATACCATTTATTTATGTTTTTACAGCAATTACAACTGAAGGATCAAATGGATTAAATCACTTACTAAACCTCATTACCAAAGACTTTGCACGATCAATGTTTCTTGCTTTTGCAATCTACACCTAGAAATCTGACAGTGATCTCAAAATTTAGACATTTACCAAAAGACTGTTGTCTCAAATAAAATATAATATGAGAAAATTAACTTGTAATTGTTGTGGTCATTCAATTTAAAGTTACCACTCATGTTCGAAAAAGAAAATTACTCACAATAAAATTAAATTATATAGCATTTAGACTGATAAAAAAGGAAGATTAGAGCTCCAAAACTTTTTTTTTCTTTTTCTTGTTACAATCCTTAGAGTTATTACGAGCCAAAAAAAGCTTAAGCTATTTATTAACATTTAGGTTTGCTAGCCATGTTACTCAAGCACTTCCTTTAGTAACATGTACTTGTAATTCCACTTCCAGCAACGACAAACATAGGCCCACTTTGATACTAATTATTAAGATCCTCAAGTGTTACTATTAAAATAAAAGCTTAAGTTATTAATTATATCAGGTAGTATATTTGTTAAGATTCCAACTATGCTAACACAAGCTTTATGCCCATATCACTAAAATAACCCCCTTTACAATAAGTAACATATTTTCTCCTCCGGAGGCACGGCCTACACACCTTCAGGAAGAATGCAAATCTTTTTATGAGCAACGACTTTTCCCACTTATGCCTCCACGAGGAAACTGGGGTCTCCCTCTTTGCCATTTACGATCACCACCACACCAACCGATCCACTCTTGTTGAATTCCTTGTGAAAACGCCAACCAACCAATCTAAGTGGTCTTTTCTTTGCCACAAAACACCAACACCCTCTCAAGCCAAAGCCTAACCAAATCCTTTGGAGCCGATTTCAGCTTACGATCCTTCAGTCCACAATTTCTGTGGATTATGGGAAAGTAAGGATAGGCATATTAGGGTTTTGTTGAAATTAGCTTGTCCTTGGATTTGTACTAGGTGATTTTTGTTATTGTCAGTGTTTTAGTATGAAATCTTTGCCATGTGTAAATATAATTTCTTTTTCTAACAATCAATTTGAGTGAAAGAACATGTCTTTGTAGCACAATAACAAAATCTAAATTCATATATATCATACTCATTGCTTGTTAATTTAGTTTATATGATATTCCTCGTTTAGAAAAATGAAATATAATACAGGCAGTGGCCATTTTATTCCGTTAATTTATCATCCTTTTATATGAAAATGATTCGATTTTTAATATCTAATCTATAAAAGGAAATAAGCTTTCTAATAATTTTGTTGCCACTAAAATCTAAGCAAAACTTCACTAGCACCTTACTGCAATCAATTAGATTGGAAGTGAGTTAAAGGCATACATCACTTAAGTTATTGTATGTGCATTGCCACAATCAGCCGAATCACTATTTTCGAATTCCTTAAGAGGAAGCCAAGAGTTGTTTCTTTGAATTTAAATTACTCCTTTTCCCTATAATTATGATATTTTTGGTAATATAGTTCTCCTTGGAGAAAATCGTGATTTGAAGACACCAATCCACATTCCAGCCACCAGATCTTCGCCATGCTTGGCCCCCTCTTCTCCTTGGGGTAAGGCCCTTTGTGGAGGAGGATACAATCTTCGTGGAGGCGGTCCATGTGAAGAATTATGCAATACCAGCAGAGGAGGCTCATGCGGTGGAGAACCCTGTAGAGGTGACCCGTGTGGAAGACGAGGAGGCACCCGACTGCGCGGCAACTCAAAAACTGGATAGTGAAAAAACTCAGCAACCTGAGACATGTAGATCTGAAGTAGTGGAGGATTCAGAAACTCCATTGACGAAAGCCAATTCTGACGCTGGGTTTTGTGATTGTAATCACTCTGAACTAATGGCTCCATTCTTAGCGATACCAATTGTCCTCAAACTATGAATTATGAGGTTGATTCCTCATTCATACCACGAATTCTTGCAAGGCAGCAAGTAAGGGTTCGAAGGAAGAAGAAGGAAGAAGAAGAGGAAGAAGCAAGCTTCGAAGGTTCATGATAAGTGTTTGGCTGCTAGCTCCTTTGTACGCCGCAAAATGACGTGTTAGCGTTATGCAATTAGCCGCAAAGGGGTGCGTAAAAAGGCTTGTATGCAGCCTGTTTGTTTATAGAGAATCACAGGTGGTGCTTCTAATTTTAGTTCGGACTATGCCCCAGAAACTAGTTATGATGTAGCATACCTTTATTTGATTTAGATGTTTTGGAAACCCTCTTGGGTGCACGTGATGTTTTATCCCCTGGTGAGGGACATGCAGAGTTTAGGTTTAAGTCCTGTCTTTTTTATATTATATAAATAAAGATAAGGGTACCGACCCTATTTATTTTAAAAAAATTATAACCTCTTTTCTCGGCTTTTATCTTTCCGTACCCCGACAGAAAAGGTTCCCATTAAACGGCCCAAGCCAGCTTCATATTCATACTTGCTTCGGCCCGAACCAAGCAGGCGGATCATGAGAAATGCTACCTCCAGCACCGATCGACATGATCATTCAACCACTGCATTGACTCCATCTTGTGTCAATACTAACAAAATGACATTTAGCATGATATTTTATCAAAAGCTATCATTTCTTTAATAATGTGTTTTAGATTTGATGCTACTAATTTTAGAGATCCTGTGTCACTAGACTTGATATAGTTCAATATTAAAGCTTTTATTTTTAGTTGATTAAACCTTGAGGTCTAAAAATAATGTAGCGGGCATGCAATTTACACAATGTGCGAGGTGTAGTCCTTGCAAGCTTCCAAAACTTGTCAAATCTCAATACTACCCCTTGACATGCCAATATGTTTATTGCAAGATGCAATGTTGCCTTAACCAAGGATTATGCTTCCCATAAGTGTTAAAATATAATGTTGTGGATGGACATGTAGATACAAACATATAGTACTTTGATTGGGAGAAAACTATGTAAACGTGGGGAGCCAAAGTCGGTGATTGGTAGCGCATACAAGTGGGTGACCACGCTGGTTGCTCCACTAGAGGTAGATCGGCAACTCTGTGGGGCGGATCTAGGAAAACCATGTGAATGAACAGCGGCAAGCAGTGGTGAGTGGCGGCATACGGGTGTGAACCTAGGTGGCAATGGGTTAAATGAGTAGTTCTGGAAGGAGTTTTGCATGACATTGGGAGAAAAATCTGAAAGGCAACTTCTCTCTTGTTAGTGGAAAAAAAAACCGGCATTGGAATTTGGGTAGGACGGGGTTGAGATTTCCTCCCCCTTCTTTGTAGATTGGTGTGTTTGGTTTTAGGAGAATAAAAAAAGGGAAGACTTTTTTGGTTTCGGTGTTATCAAAGTTTGTTGATTTGAATGGTGAAGGGATGACAAAGAGGTTGACAGAAAGATAAGGGAGCCCACAAAGATTCAAAAGGCAAAAAAAGTAGGAGAAGGTGGTTGCAAACATCAATTTAGTATTCTTTTAAAATCTTTCTATGGTCAAATTGGTAAACTGTATCGATCCCAAGTTACTCTTTGTCAATAGAAGATAAGTTTCTCGAAAAATTTATTCTATAGATGCAGAATTGATAGTTCATACTCGAAGTGATAAAGTTCTTATGAATGGGGGAAGTGTCTTAAATGCTACAAAATCTGAGTTGGCAATAGAAATTGTGGCTTCACTTTTCAAATCAAGCATTGATGATTAAGGTAAAAGTATTGATACTTATACTTTGGATAACATTGGTGAACTTGAAAGTAGTAAAGGATTATGTTAAGTAGAAATTGTTATTGTTGTTGACAAAGTTCAAGAGAATATCTCTATAGTTGCAACAAATAGTTAAAAAACTAATGCAATTTTTAGTGGAGATAAGGTGTCTTAGAAACATATTGCAATAGGTAATCTTATGAAAATAGCTAAATTAGATTATCATCCTCCTTCCATGAAGGGAAACAAACTTGTTGTAAAACCTCCACCAAAGACTATTGACGAAGGTAAAAGTCACTTTGAAAATTATCTTGTGGGATATTTCTTAACGAACAATATCTCTTATTATTTAGTGAAAGGACTTGTGGAAAATTATGGGGAAAAGAAAACATATCTAACGTTTTAGTGATTGAAAATGGTTTCTTTTTCTTTCATTTCTCAAATATTAAGAAAATGGAAGAGGTTATGGAAGTAGGAGTATGGGATATTGCAGGTCGACCACTTTTCCTTCAAAAATTGCATCCTTTCATTAGATTGGAAAAAGCAAAAATTTCTACAGTTCCCATTTGGATTCAATTATATAATGTCCCTCATGTGCTATGGACCAATACAGGAATGAGTTATGTAAGTAGTGTGTTGGGAAAACCGCCATACATGGATAAAGCAATAGAACAAAAGCTTTGAGTATCATATGCAAAAGTGTGTATCTTGATGGACATTAATAGTGATTTCCTAAAAAATTTAAAATAGACATGGGTAAAGAGAAATGATATGAAGTACAAGTTGATTATTTTAGGTTCCTATGAAATGTAAAGTATGCAATTGCTTTAGACACAAAGAATGTAATCTAAAAAGAAAAGAAGTTTGGGTTCCTAAATGGAATGTGAATCCACCAGGTCAAGCTACCTAGAATGAAACTCAAGATGTGAGGCTCGATACAAAGGTTCTTGGAAGGAATACCCGACCATTCAAAATGACTCTCAAGATGTAAGGTCAACTAATACTGTAGAGGACACTAAAACATGTTTTGTTGTTCAACCAAAAGCAATAGTAGGTATTTCTAACTTTTCCCTAGGTACTACAAAGTTAAAATATTCTTGAAAGAAAAAAAGAAAGGAGCAAAAAGTAATCGCTGAAAATAAGTTTACGATACTAGTGGAGGAAACACCTTCCACCATCATAGGTCCTGTTGGAGATTTTGGGTTAATAAGAGATGAGAATCAACCTTCTAATAAATGAAAGTACTTTCATGGAATATAAGGGACTTAAATAAAAGCCCTAGAACAAGGGAAGAAGAAAAATTTATTTTGTCCCATTCCCCCTATATTATTATTTTGATTGAACATAGAGTTAAAGAAGAAAATGCATATGCATTCTTGAAGTTTGGATTTCCAATTTTGAAATACATTCATAACTACAATTCTAGTAGTCTTGGTAGAATTTGGTTCTTTCGAAAGCCTCAGAATTACAATTTACAGTTAAAGGTTCCTAACCTCAAGTCATCCACTGCCTCATTGAAAAGCCAGATATGCACCCTTACTTGTTGTCTGTCATATATGCAAGTAACTTAGAAGTTGAATGTAAAGAGTTATAGGTTGACCTTACAAGTTTTGATACTTTAAATGTAAACAATATTCCTTGGTTACTCATGGGAGATCTCAACGAAATACAGAATATCAATGAGCGAATTGGCCCAAACGTTAGATGGACACAAGGAATGGAAAATTTAAATGAAATGGTTGAAAATATAACATTGATTGAACCTCTATTCTATAATCCTCTATTCACATGGACAAACAAAGGCTTAAGAACTAACGTATTTATTAATGCAGAATGGGTGCTTCATTTTGATAGATTCACAATTGAATTTTTACTTCTTGGTGTATTGGGTCACTCTCCATGTTTAGTAAAATTTGGAAATGACACAAGCAAGAAGAAATCTCCATTTTGATTCTTTAATTTTTGGATTAATTGCTCAGATTTTATGGATATAGTAAGTTCAGCATGGCAACAAGAAATAAATGGCCTAAAAATGTTTCAGGTTGTGCAAATATTAAAAGCTTTAAAGCTTTCTCTCAAGAAACTCAATGCCACCCATTTTGGAGATTTGCACTGGAAGGTGAAGGATGCAAGAGAAAATTTGAAGCAAATTCAAAGCATGTTAGAGATTAATCCTTATTGTCCATATACACATTCTGAGAAGAAATCACAACTTGAGCAATTCCTTGCTATGAGAAAACATGAAGAAATCCTTCTCAAATAAAAATTAAAGAACATATGGTTAAAAGAAGGGGATAACAATAGTAAGATTTTCTTTGCATCATTGATGTAGAGGAGAGCTCATAACAAGATCAATAAACTGGTATTAAAGGATGGCTCTGTTATTACAGACGAGCAGGAATTGAGATTTGCTATTATTTCCTATTATCAATCAATTTTTGGCAACTCTAGAAGTATTCCTATCAACTTTGAGAGGTATGCTTCTTTATTCCAAGAAGACATTAATGCATTGCTTAACTTGCCAAATTTTGAATGTTTTGATGTTATTAAAGCACTTTGGAGCATTCATGATTTTAAAGCTCCTAGGCTTAATGGTTATAATAGTTTGTTTTATAAGAAAGCATGGCCTATCACTGGAAAAGATGTAGAAGATGTTGTACTAGAGGTCTTCTCTTCTAGGAACTTGCTGAAAGCTACAAATTCAACATTGTTCTCTTTAGTCCATAAAGTTTCCAATCCAAGTTGCACCAAGGATTGTTAACCACTAACATGTTGTAATGTTAAATATAAAATCATTTCTAAGATGCTTGCTAAAAGGATAAGACTCATTTTACCTTTAGTGGTTTGTCATAATCAAACAGCTTTCATTAAAGGGTGACAAATTTCAGAGAATATTATGCTTTACCAAGAAGTTTTGCATAACTATCACAAGGGAGACAAAGGTAAATATGTGGCCATAAAAATTGATCTTATGAAATCATATGACATGGTCAAATGGGATGCAATATTAGGGGTTTTGAAAGCCATTAACACCCCCTAATACTTGGTTGATCTTATAAGTGAGTGTATTACGACAACAAGATTTTCAATCAATTTCAATAGAGAACATGCATGATACTTTAAAGATACTAATGAATTGCAACAAGGTAATCCCTTATCCCTATATTTATTTATATTGGTTATAGAGATACTTAATAAAATCATTATTTTAAAGATCTTTATAACTGTGTTTAAATTTCATTGGTGCTGCAAATCGAAAAAAATCACTCATTTATGTTTTACTAATGATTTATTTCTTTTCTCTCATGGTGATATGAACTTAGTCCTATGTTTTATAGAAGCTTTGAAGGAATTTATTGATCTTATAAGCTTAAAGTACAACCCAAGTAAATGTCAAATTTTTTTTTCAGGGTTAGCGGACCAAGAATAACTTCTTATACTTAATCATACTCCTTTCCCGAAAGGTTTACTTCCTATTAGATATCTTAGAGTTTCTTTTATCACAAAAAGACTAACTTAAGTTGATTGTAAAGGTCTAACAGATAAAATATTTGGAAAAATAGAAGGTTGGGAAATGAAACATCTAAGCTATGTAAGAAGATTACAATTGGCAAAATCTATCCTCATTTCTATTTGCACATTTTGGATGCAAGTTTTCCTATTGCCAAAGTAGACTATTTATGAAATTGAGAAAAAGATAAGGAAACTCTTATGAGTAGGTAATATAGATATACATTGTCCTCACAAAGTAGCTTGGCAAACTGTTTATTCATTGAAGAAGTAAAGGGGATTTGGTTTACTAAACCTCAAAATTTGGAATAAAGGTCTTTTAAGACGTATGCTTTGGAATCTCATTAATCTCCCAGAAGCCTTATTATGGAGTAAATGGATTCACAATACAAAATGTAAAAGAGCTTTAGTAATGTAGTTGTACATAAAAGGTACCATGGCTTGGAGTTGGTGGGGTTTCCTCAAGTTAAAGCCCACACTTACCTTTGCTCTCTTAGGTCCTACATATTATTGCCAAAAGATTTATAATGATCTTCGCCAAGTTAGAGAACGATGGATTGGTATGATTTAATTTGGACAAGTGGTAGTGGTATTAGCAAACATAATTTCATTAGTTGGCTTGTTTGTAGGGATAGACTTTCTACAGTAATAGAAATTGTACGATGGTTTCCTTTGGTAAACATATATTGTGATTTTTTTCAATCTCATTTAGAAAATAGAAGTCATTTCTTTTTTGAATGTGCATGGACAAAGATGATTTGGAAAAGTATTCTTACTTGAAATGGAATCCGACGTGACATTGGAGGATGGAATGAAGAACTACAATGGATGATCAAAGTAATAAAAGAAAGGAATTTAGTTGCCAAACTTCTTAAGATATCTTTCTTAGCTTGTATTTATTGTATATGAACTAAATGAAATAGAAGATGTTTTTAGGGGAAAACAATGGATATCCTTATTCTCTTTGTGAAAATAAAGAAAATAGTATGAAGGAGAGCTTCTTTATTTAGAAATATAAAATCTTCTCAATGCAATGTTATTTTAAGTGAGATTTGGAGACTTCTAACTTCTATTTTTTCATAGATATAGTGACTTTTGTAATACTAGGGTATGCCCTCGTGCTTTTGTACTTTAATATGTATAGATACAATTTACCTTTCCACAAAAAAAAGTGTTATAATGTTGTGCGAGCTTCTTCGATAGATCTTTTATTTCATTTGCTTCATTTGTTTCTTAGATTGCAAATAAGTACCATATTTTTTACCATCCTTCAACTCTACAATTCATTACCTATTCAAAGTTACTAATAACTATAATAGTGAACTATGGCCTCTTCCATACAATTTAACTCCATTTATTTTCATTATCTTTATAGTTATGGATAAATCCCCATTAAGGGAAAAAAATATTCTATCACCAATTATTTTTTATCTTCTTTTATTTTGTGTTCTAAGATGACGACAACATCAGCTTTTGCATTCTTGATAACATTCTATACCTCCTTTTATTTGAGACTTTTATTTATGTCTCATACATTCCGTGAGAATTGGTGGAGGTTTGGTATTTTCTCATTCAAACCCTACATCATTATTATAGTCTTTTCCACTTGAGTCTTGAGGATTATTCATCAATATATTAAATCTATTACAAAGCCATTTTGTTGTAAACTTTAATACAAAGCCCTTTTGTGTTTTGTACTTTGTCTTTATTGTCTTTTTATCCTTTTTTTCTAGTATTGTATCAATTATATAACCTATTAAATAGAAATTAAGAAAAGGAATACTAAACATGTGAACATTACTTATCAACACAATTACCATTATTTACCTTACATAAATACAAAGTGTTAACCTAGTGATCATGTTGGACTGACATTTGTTTTAATGAGGGCTAGAGATATATTTCAAGTAAAAAAATAACATATCTCACATTGGATTGATAGTCACAAGTAATGTAATAGAGATAGTTTTGGAGGATGCGGATGGCACCTTGTTGGACTTTTTTATGTAATTGTAAATGACCAAAGATTATTAGAAATATGGAGTTTGATTAAAACTAAAACTCAAGTTTTTACAATTTTTTTAATGTCTTTAGAAAGAATATATAACATGTTTCTCTCAATGTTTTGGCCACTACCCATGCCATTTGATTTCTTCCACATTGATGTTAAGTTAGGCAAATCCTTTTCTTTCATTCAAATCGTGCTACTTCATTGATAGGCAATCATTAACATTACTTCAACTAACAAAGTGAGGTTTTGTACTCCTTAAGGAAAGATAACTTAAAATGTTAAAAAGAAAATAATTGACTCTTTCTTTTTTATTTTTTATTTTTTATTTTTTTGCTAGGAAATGAAGAACATGGGAGAGTCAACAACAATTGACTCTTTTATTGCCCAAAGAGTTGTGCATGGTACAATTTGATCATTGGGAATTCAAACAAGTGAAGGTTAGCAAGACATTTGTAACCTTACATGAAAAAGATTAACTTTCACTAGTTAACTTCCAATTACTTCTATAACTATTTGATGAATTAATTAAAGCTTTCCTCTTAACCTCCTTGCCTCTAGATGTTATTTAATTGTTTCTAGTTATCATGGTATTTCATTTTTGTTGATTTATTGTACCTCTTCATACTTGTTACAAATAATTTCTTATTTTCTAATTCATTTATGCTCTATGAAATCTTATATTCTGATATGTTATTTCTATTTGTAATTTGCTCCTACATGCTTATGACATCTATTGATATAAAATTTGATCTTGGAACTCATCACATGTTCTTTTAAACTAATTTTTTCTCATATGCTAAACTTTCTACGAAGAGTTAAGTGTTAATTGCTTAAACAATTCTTGTAAAGTCATATCCCTTTAGCTAAAACATTACTAATAGTTAAAACAAATTAATGTACTATCATAGTTTCAAAAGCCAATGATCTTAAACTAATATTTTTACATGTTATTTCTCTTAGAATAATTTTAAACTATATAGTTGCAACAAAGATTAAAGAACCATTCTATAAAGGTAATTTTTTTGTTAGATAACAAGAAAAGAGAATTTTCAAAGGAAAGCTTAAATTTAATGGCTACAAAATTCATCAACAAACATATACTATTAATGATGGAGTTTCTCATCCTTATACTTACCAAAGTGCATGCGAATAGCCCTACCCCTTTCTTTTTTGCTCCCACATTATTTCCTTCCTCCTTTGATATGATTCAACAAAATGAAAATGGGAATTACTACCATCATTGCCTTGAAAGTACATTGGAAATCTGTAAAGATGAATTAGAGGTGTCAAAAATCGAGGCTTGTATTGCTTATCATATCTTTAATTGCCTCTTTTATAATCCAAAATACAAGAATCACACTTTCGATTATCATTGGGTAATTGTGGACAAATGCCTACATCATTGTCTTTGGGAAAAGAAACTTAAAGGTTTAGATATTGCAGGATGTTTCTCAAAGTGTTATGAAAGGCACATGGAGAAACATTAAATGCCTACATCCAACGTTAATCAACTCCAAAGTTGGAAAAGGTTCTTAATCTCTTATTAACTATTTCTTCTAAATAGAAATACACACACTCACAAAAACATTTCACGCACATTCATGTGAACCCATATTTATAAGTTAGGAAGTACTTTTGAACATTTCTATATAGTTTTAGTATTGCAATAATAATATGATTACTAGTTTGTATTGTCCATCCTAAGATATCTTATTCCTTACTTTCGTTGTTTTATGATTTATATAAATCAAGTTTATCTTATTTGACAAATTTGTTTTGGTGGTTTCAGGGTAAGTGACATGGCATCATTCATAAGAAAAGCATATTTAATGAATTATTATTCTGAGTTTTAAAGCCCTTTTTATTTATGTATGCCTTTAGTTATGAAATAAATTCATGGAAATACTTTGTTATTCCATTATTCATGATCCTAGTGAGCTTAATTAAACACTAAGGCTTTCCCCTTAACCTTTTTGCTTTTTTCGTTATTTAATTGTTTAAAGGAGTGATCAATTCATATTACTTTTTTGTCCATTAAGGTTAAAAGCAAAAAAGATGGTCTTTTGAAATGGGGTGGGGGCCACAAAAAGGAAAAATAATTGCATGCAATTATGAGAAGGTTCATGTTAGTTTTGCACTAGAGAAAATCTTGGTTTTCCTTCTAGTAGACATTATTTGATGTGGCTGTCCCTTAGTTTGAGGTTTATGCTATATTTTGATTAAGATTTATTCATGAAGAAATTACATAATATTTATATCATCAAAAAAGTAAAATTTATTGTATATCATCACCTACAAATGATCTTCATATCTGTATGAAGTGTGTGAGTTATTTCAAAAGGTCAACTTTGGGAAAAAGTGGTCAAAGTTTGGAAATTTTCCAGACACTTATGGTAAAATCAAACTTCTTTACGTATTGCTCCCATACATAATTGTCTTTGTGATAGATTTGCATCTAGATTTCACTAAGTGTTGCCAAAAACGATATTAGTGATATTTAGGACTTAGGTTTTCTCACCAAACCTTGAAAGACAAGGTCATTTTTGTTTTTATTATTATTAGTATTATTATTATTGCAAAGAAAGCTCTCAAGGATCATTTTTAACAATACCATAAGGACTTTAAAAATGAAAACCTTTACTTCATTTTTTTTTAAGTAAGCGACTTTAAAGTAAGTTAAAAGGACCAATCATTTATTGCTAATAGATATTTTGACCATGTCCCCATTCTACACAAATTAGCTAATAGAAAATCTTCTTTTTTATTGGTCAAATAATAGTTTCATCATGTCCCTTGCCTGGCAGATTATGTAGAGCTATCAAGAGCCCTAAAAACACTCCAATCCTTAAAACTCTAGTTATCTAATTAAAAAAAAATACAAGTTTCATTGCATAATTTATTCATCTATATTTTTAATTCTTTGATCATAGTTTATATGTGCATTTAAGTATAAATGGTCTGTAATGTTACACCGAATAACATATGTGAAGCCTCACAATTAATCCATTACTAAATTGGATTGACTTATGGTTGTTATCAATTATAAGGGTAAGATTATAATTACTTTTAAGCTCTCTCCATATAAATGATGACTTAATTTCTTGGACCTAAGCACACATGCGGTAGTTTATAACTACAAGAGATTAATCAAAAAATTTCTCGTATAAAATTTATAATTACATCTCTCTTAACAATTTATTAAACAATCATAAAGGTCGATAAAGATAGAGTATTACTAAATTTCCTCCAATGCTTAGGTCTGTTTACAATGTCTTGTGTAAAAGTTGCCCCTGTAGCTTTAATTGACTTAAAAAAGAAAAAAGCCCTTGTACATCCATCAAATACCCGAAACTTCGTGACGAAGGATTTGAAAAATGGATGGAAAATATAAGGCATCGGTAGCCAAAATCTCATCTTCCTACAACCTAACCCACCGGTATTTGATGCGAAGTGCAACAACGCACGACAAAGTCAGCATAGACTGTCCTTCTGGCGTGCTCAGCAAGAAACGTAAAACATGTCCCTGCCATTGTATTGGGAAAATGCATATGGGTCCGCACAAGCCATTTTGAAAAATTAAAGGCTGGGATGCTTACCAAATTGTTTATTGAGAAATCGGAAGTCTTTACTCAGAAAGGTGGTCTCAATAGATTACAAGTAAAATTCGAAGTTATTTCCAAGAAACAAGAGACCAAAGGTCACCACTTTAGCCCACTGACGTTAAAAGCCGAGATGGTCGTCGTCTTTTGCATATACAATTGCAGGGCAATTGTAGGGAAGCACTCCACGGCTGATCCCTCTATCAAATTCCAATCTGACTGTCACACCAACATCACGCGTCCGTCGGTGCTTCTTTTTGACTCGCCCCAGTATGGTGGAGTACTGGGTTCCTGACATGTTTACACAGAGCAGTGTTGAACGTGTTCAGTAAGAGAAACGAAAAGAAAACACAGTAGTAGCAAAAATCTTGATCGGTAAGTTGCCAGGAAAGATTACCGAAATTAAATATAAGTCCTGTTCATAGATGGGTGTTGAAATGTCAAAAGCATAGATTAGAAAGCCAGACAACTTTATCGAATTCCTATCAATCTGTCCTTTGACGACAACTCCATGCGTCTTTCAGTTTTCCTTTATGATCTGCAACCATGTGGTGGTGGGGCTGAACGTGTTCACGGTGATAAAAGAAAGTAGAAGACATTTTACACTTCGGCCAAAATCTTAGCGACCTTCCTTTACACGTTGCTTAAGGCGGCTGTCCAGAGCCCGAGGTCTACAATGTCGTCTGATTTAAAGTCGGTCGGAAAAAATCCACTCAATTTCCGTCCCCACCCTTCCTGCAAAATACAGTCCACTGTCTAATGTGAATAAAAGAAGGAAAATAAAAGGCATCGCTAGCCAAAATCTCATGTTCCTACAACCTTCCCCCTGATATTCAATGAGGTGGCCAAAAGTAAAAATAAACGCAACGCAACTATGAGAAGATTTCACATTGGTTTTCCATTGTTTGGAGGTCTACAAGAAACTTTGATTATGAGGTTTCCTGCATAGAAGAGAAAAGCAGAACTCATTGTTTTCGCATGACCTTCAAATGATCTTGATATTCAATTAATATTCAACGTTCAAAACAACTTTCAAAAATTCAATTACGTGAAAAAGTGGTCAAGATGAGGAAATTTCCAACACACTTACAATCTATGAAACTTTTGTTGCACTTGTATGCAATTGCCTTTGTAAAACTTTTGTTGCACACAATGAATAAAAACCTAGAACAAATTTTTATCGAACTGAAGGAAAACTTTGCTGTGCATGCCTGGGTTTGAAAATGAAGAATGCATTATATAGTCACAACTTTTTAGTGCTTGCTTTAACTCTTTTAAATGATATCAATGTTTGTTTGTTATAGAGACCAAAATTCTTCAGCAAGTATATTTTACTATATAGCATGACTCTCAAAGCCTCTTTATTAATTTTACTTCCCACTATGTTATTCTAAATTTAGAAGACTGATCAATGAAATTTCTAGGTAATATGTGGGAGAACTTCTTTTAGCTTATATTGTTTATTCTCCTTTTTTTTTTACCTTTTCCATTGAAGACAAAAGCAAAGACATTTATCTTCTTTTACATATACAATTGCAGGACAATTGTACAGAAGCGCTCCACGCCTGCAATATTGCTATCACGCCAACTTCAGGCATCCGTTGGTGCTTCCTTTTGACTTTCCTTGCTTATGGTGGGAAAGCTAGGTTCCTATCATGTTTAGACTGATTAGTGCTGAACATATTTTGATGGATTGTAGAAGAAAAGAAAAGACAATGCAATAGCAAAAATCTTGGCTTTTCTTCCACTAGGTGTTATGGAAGTTGCCGGGAAAGAAATTTAGAAGGTATCAGTTGTTCGCACCACTCTGTTAGAAGGCTCTGCCACGTCAGCCTCCACGTCAACCCTAGCTAACCCAGATCCACGACTCGACCCGTAGTCATGTTTATGCGTGATCATGAGAAGCTGCGACTGCCGCCATCGTTGCCAGTTTCATTTTCCGTTTGAATCTGTAAATTTGTAAAGATCTTGATTCGGTTTTTTATTATGTAAATTTCTATCATGGTATCATCGGAGCCGATGGCTAACGTTGCCACATCGGAAATCCCCTTTCCCGATTTAAACCCTACCTTTCCTCTTCCCACAATTCTAGAGACTTCTTTGACACTGACGATGCTCACACCCACCACCTATGAGCATTTTGATGGCACAAACTTCATCATCTAGAGAACGCGAATCCTCCCCTTCCTGATTTCCCAAAATTTGCTCCCCATTCTCGACGGTCATGAAACCGCGCCACCCAAATCCCTAATCGGGCCCGACGGTTCTTGATCTCCCAATCCCGCTCATCAATCATGGTTAATCTGCGATCAAGCGGCTCTGGGATGGATCCTCACCACCTCAACCAACACAGTGGTGACCCAATTGACAGATATTCGTTCGTCCGCCACCACCTGGGCTCACTTGACGTGCACTTACACTACGCAGTCCAACGCCCATTCTTCTGCTCTCCAGATGCAACTTCAGACCATCAATTGAGGCTCTTGCACCATCACGAAATTTCTTCATGATGTTAAAGCAATTCTGGATCAACTAGCCACAATTGGAAGTAAAATTTCCGACAATGAGTAGCTGACTCACATTTTTTGCGGCCTCGGTGATGAATTTGATAGTCTTGCAATGTCGATCTCCATTCAACATTAGACAAACCCCCTCAGTCGTGACACTGTCCATAGCCTCATCCTCGCCCAAGAAGGCCGCACTAACGGCCATGCTGCGCCCATTTCTCTAGCAGCATTTGTTATGTACCTGGGTCAGTTCGTGGGTCATGCGAATACTTATTTGGGTCCCTTTGCAAGTCCCGCAACACGTACGCAGGTCTGTTCATGGGTCACACAAACTCGCCTGCGGCCCACACTAACTCGGGCCCGTCATTCAGGAGCACGCGAGCTACTCCCAGCCCAACCTGTGCTAGATGGGCTGCTACCTCACCTGCTAGCCCAAAACTAGCCCAATAGAAACTCCTCTCGGGCCCACAAATCCAACAGGCCCTACTGCCACTTATGTCAAAAACCCGACCACTATGTTTCAAACTACCGTGAAAGATTTAACCCAAATTTTAGACCTCCAACCAACTACCAGGCCTAATCCTCTCCAACGCCCATCTAACCTACCCCACCTACTACCCTCCTCAAATTAATTATACCCAACTTCCCTTTCCTCTCTCCCACTATGGACCACCCAACCCCCCACCTTCCGCCCTTGATGCCTCCTCTTGGCACCCTAACTCTAAAGCCTCCCATCATGTCACTAACTCCACCTCTGCCCTTTCTAGAGTCACTCCTTACACAGGCCCTTAGCAACTCATCGTGAGTAATGGAGTATCTTTACCTATCACTCACACAGGTACCCTTTGCACTCCTCATTTTCGTTTAAATCATGTCTTAGTAGTTCCATCCATTACTAAAAATCTTTTATCTATTTCACAATTCACGTTGGAAAATAATTGTTATTTCATATTTTCTACCACTCATTTTTGGGCAATTTCTTGTCTCACAAGCTAGATCATCCTCCATGGCACCCATGATCGTGGACTCTACCACCTCGACTAGTCCGAAGTCTGTCCTCGTGCATACTTGGCTTCTTGTACCAGTCCTCTCCTACTATGGCATCATCATCTTGGTTATCCGTCCCCACCTATTTTGATTAATCTTTTGAAGACTACCAACACCTCATATTCTTCCCCATCTTATCCTCCATGTACGGCATGTGCCCTCAGTAAAAGTCACCACCATCCCCACCCCCCCTCCCTCTCTTGGTCAACCTAACCTTTTCAACTCGTTCACTTTGATGTATGGGGACCATCTCCAGTTCAATCATTTAATAAAAATAAATTTTATGTTTGTTTTATTAATGATTTTTTCCGCTTTACTTGGCTTTACACTTTTCAAACTCGCTTTCAATTTTTCACCATTTTTACCACCTTCCACAAATTTATCGAGAACTAACTTTAGTGTCATCTTCAAGCCATCCAATGTGATGACGCTCCGGAATTTCTCTCCGTCATGTTTCGTCAATATCTCCAATTTGCAAGGATTCATCAATGTGTCTCCTATCCCTACTCTCCCTTTTAGAACAGTGTTGCCAAACGTAAACACCGTCACATCATCAAGACCGATCTCACTCTATTGTCTTAAGCTGCTATCCCTCCTCACTTTTGGGATTATGCATTTGAGACGACTGTTTACCTCATCAACCGTTTTCCTACCCCGGTGCTTTGGAATCTTTCTCCTTGGCAAACCCTCCTTCATCAACCACCCGACATTAGCTCTCTTCGTATCTTTGGGTGTGCAGTCTTTTCCTATCTATGCCTCTATGCCCCTCACAAACTTGCTTCCCGCTCTCATGCCTGTGTCTTCCTCAGCTACCCTGCCGGGTACTGTGGCTATTACTGCTACTACCCTTGTGACCCATCGCACCTATATCACTATTGATGCGATTTTTCATGAAGAAACCTTTCCCTATCATAATATCCCTCTCCCCCTCCCCCCTCACCAAGCACCCCCTTTTCATATAGTTCCGATCTCTCCCACTCTCTCAACACCCTTTCCACCACCTGCACCCTTGCCGAGCTCTCCTTTTCCTCCACTTTCCACTTCCTATGAGTCCCCACTAGACTCCACCTCCCTTACCACCCATCCTCCTTCTAATGCCCCACTAGCTTCAGTTCCCCACCCCCTACTAAACCTATGACCCATCTCTAGGATGGCACCATTCCTTGTTGCCACCTCACCAGACATCAAACCTTTGCCCTCTCCACCACTACCCAAGCCCACCTTAAACCTACCTACTTTTCTCAGGTTGTTTGGGAGCCACACTAGCGCGAGGCTCTGGTTGCTGAGTATACTGCCCTTCTCCAGAATGGCACATGGGCTCTAGTTCCCCTACGCTCTAGTGTTAAACCCATTGGTTGCAAATGGATCTATAAAGTCAAACTCAAGTCCAATGGCTCCCTAGAATGCTATAAAGCCCACCTAGTTGCACAGGGCTTCCATCAAAAGGAAGGCATTGATTTCACTAAGACTTTTAGCCTAGTAGCCAAGCCTGTCATTGTTCACACTGTTCTCACCATTACCTATTCTTGTGGCTAGTCAATTCGATAACTAGATGTATCCAATGCATTCTTACATGGTCATCTCTTGAAAATGGTCTATATGGAGCAACCCTAGGGTTTCGTTAACTCTGAACGCCCCCAACATGTCTATCGATTGTATCGCTCTCTATATGGCCTCAAGCAAGCCCCCCATGCTTGGTATCAGCGCTTGAGCACCTTTCTGGTCTCTCTAAGCTTCATTATCTCACAAGCAGACACCTCTCTGTTTACTCTCCACATTCCCTGGTACAGCCTCATTCTCCTTGTTTATGTGGATGATATTATTTTAACTAGTTCCCCGCAAGCTCCTTTTGATACTTTTCTTCAAGCACTACACCATGAGTTCACCCTCAAGGACTTAAGGCCAATCCACTATTTCCTTGGCATCGAAGTTCAACCTACCTCTGATGGTCTTCTCCTGTATCAAGCCAAGTTCACCCTCGACATTCTTGCTCGAGCTAAAATGATTAACGCTAAGGCCATCTCCATACCTTGTTCCACTGATGAACCTCTATCCATCCACTCCAGCAATCTCCTCCCCGATCCTATCCTCTACCGCAGCATTGTTGGTGCCCTACAATATCTTACCCTCACTCGCCTAGATATTGCCTACTTCGTCAACACCGCCTGCCAATTCCTTCACAATCCCACCACCACCCATTGGTAAGCTGTGAAAAGCATTCTTTGCTACTTCACCGCCACTCCCCGACTTGGCCTTTTCTTTACTCGGGGCCTTACCATCTCCCTTCCTACCTTCTCAGATGCTGGTTGGGCTAGTAATTGTGATGATTGTCGCTCCGTCAGTGGATTATACATCTTTCTTGGTCGCAATCTGATCTCTTGGAGTTCTCGTAAACAGCACACTGTTGCTCCCTCCAGCACTGAAGTAGAATACAAATCATTAGCTGACACCACAGCCGAAATCATGTGGATTAAGTATCTTCTCAGAGATCTTTGTGCTCTTCCTCCTCAACCTCCCATGCTCTGGTGTGACAACATGTTGGCACTCTATCTCACTGCCAATCCGATCTTCCATGCTCAAACTAAGCATATTGAGATCGACTTTCACTTTGCTCGTAAACCTTTAGCTCGTAGTCAACTATTTTTGCAGTTTATCTCCACTATTGACCAATTTGCTGATATTTTCACCAAAGGCCTCTCTTCCTCTCGCTTTAAGTTTCTTTGATCCAAGCTTATGGTCCAGTCTACCCTTTCAACTTGTGGGGGGATGTTAGAAGGCTCTGCCACGTCAGCCCTAGGCCATGTCAGCCTCCACGTCGACCTCTATGTCAGCCCTAGCTAACCCAAATCCACGACCTGACCCCCAATCACGTTTATGAGTGATCGTGAGAAGCTGCGATTATCACTGTCGTCGCCGGTTTCCTTTTCCATTCGAATATGTAAATTTGTAAAGATCTTGATTCGGTTTTTTATTGCATAAATCATTCCTAATTTATCTCTTGTAAAACGATTATATATGTCTGTGATTAGATCAATGAAATTTATCGGAGAATTTTTACACAAAATCAATCTAGGGTTCTTAATCTTTTCCGACCAATCCTCTCTCTCTCTCTTCGATTTCTATCACACTCCAAAAGCATAAGAAAATTTCTAAGATGCTACTTTTTCTAATTTAAACACAAGTTTTTTTATAAGACTTAGACAAATGTGAAAAGTAAGATTTGTTCATACCACTTTTCTATCCCTTAACGTCAAAAGCATAGCTGGTTCTCTTATTTTCATGTGATGGAAGAAAAAAAAAAATAAGTTCATTGTAATTATATGGTTCCATTATAGAGTTCAACGTCTATCAATATCATGTCATTGGTAGGAAAAAATCTACATGATGTCGATCCCCACCACTTAAAAAGAAGAAAATTTAATTTACCTGAAACTTTAAATAGCTTGTGTAAATTATCACAATTTTTAAAAGAGCTTTCCAATAACTATACTTTGTGAGAAAAAAAAAATGTAGTCAACTAATGCATGAAGTAAATGAAACTATTGTTTGAAGGAACAATAAAAGAAGATCAACTCAAGGAAAAGGGGATCAAGATGAAAACATTTCCAGGACACTTCTGGCAAATGAAATAAAACTTTTATTCATATTGCTCCTATATGCAATTGTCTTTTAGATGGATTTGCATCTAGACTTAATAAAAGTATTGCCAAAACTTATATTGGTGATACTTAAGACTTTTGTTCTCTTAATCAAACCTAGAAAGACAAGGTCGCCATTTTTTATTGCAAAGAAAGCTCTTAAAGATTATTTTATCGAATACTATACTGACTTTAAAAACAAAAACTATTGCATCATACTGTTTGTTAAATAAGGAATTTTAAAATAACTTTCACAATGGTATTCTTGAATTAAATAAGTTTACATCAAGTACTTGAAATTATCAAAAAATATTTTCATAGTTTATAACTATCCATTTTGTAGAATGCAAATATTTGTTAAACTTAACGTTATGTCACAGATGTCTACGTTCCTTAAGGTACTGTGTTGGTGGCTTTTAACTTCTCTTAACCATGCGTCATATTTATATGACCAGGAATGGACAGGACTCGACATTAACTTAATGCAGGGAATTAAAAGAGGTTTTTAAGTTGTTGACATGCTAACATGTAAAGCCATAAAACTGAACACGAATCCAATGTTTTTGGACCAAAAAGGACCCTATTTATTTTTCTATCTGCAAATATTGGTTGGCATTTTTGTCAAACCCCACTCTGCTGCACTGCACAGATTATCCATAGTTGTGGAGAGCATTCTTGGACAACAATAAGAACCATATAGCAACTCCAATTAAGAATTAGATAACCATTCTTTTGTTCACTACCGTGACATTTGAGCTAACATGTCCAAAGCTATTGCCCACATTGTAAACCACTTGGCCAAGATAGCTGGCTTCTTCATTTCACTTGGCAAGAAGCCATTGTTATCTTGCGGAGTTAGGTATATTAGAAGATAGCAACCTATTTATCTTTTTTTATTGATTTATCATGACGCAATCTTGGAGTTAAAAGAACAATCGTTGAAAATATTATAGATGAATGAAAATATAAACAATTATGTTTCCTCTTAAACATGGGCCCTTCCACAATCAAATTAAATTTTAGGATTGCTATACACTCAGGGACCTTTACTAGTGGGAGACAAACATAAGGGGACCAAAGGAGCTTGCCATCTTCATCTAAGGCCAATTGCATGGTAGGGATTCTTTCGTATGAAGGTCATTGTCCCGAAAATGATATAGAAAGGAGAAAAGAACAGGATTTCTGCCATGCTCATCCAACTTTCATTTTTCTTCTTTCTACTAGAAATGTGTCAAGTACATGAACTTGATATATTATTAGCAGAGCACATCCATCCCATGCTTATCTAACCACTCCAACCAACTTTTTATTGTTCCAACCGAATTACCTGTTGTCCAACTAAACCACCTTGGGATTCCAAGTGGCAAATGATATGCTATTCTTTAAAATGGAAAAAGAAAAAAAATCATCCTCCCTGTTGCAGTTCTAGTAAAGCATTATGAAACTGTCTTTACATTTGCACATATCGGTTCAACCAATCTAAAAGCAAGCCAATCCAACCAGTGCCTTCGATTAAGTGTTTCAATATTGACAACAATTAAATATTTTTCATAAAACTTTTTGACTTCCACACCACGTTAAGCAAATGTAAACTTGGAAGAGGAAAAACACTAGCTAACCAGTCCATGAGCACCAAGCCTATTGCAATATGTGAACAACCAAATTCATATGCAACTTGTACCACTAATAGCTGCATTTGAAAATACATTACAATAAACTAATTATTAGAAGATAAAATTAAAGATAAGATGAGCACAAAGACTTATACTGAAAGGTTAACTTTTGAAACCTTAACTAGCTAAAAGTTGCTAAACATTTATAACAAATTACATTAGCCTTTCTACTACTTAAATATATTGCTCAACTTCTTCCTCTCTTTTGTTGTGTTAAGAATAACACTAAAGTAAACAAAAAACAGCCACACTTACATGTGGCGTAGCCGATCTTAAGCTTGTTAGAAGTTTTGGTAGATTGAGCAAATGTGTAAGGAAACTTGGAGAAGCAAACCATCGACAAGAGCTAAGAGAAAACTAAAGGCAACCTTCTCGGGTTGGATGGTAAGAACGGCACAAGAACTGGATAATGCCCTTAGCGTATGTGTTTACCGTCCCAACGACAAAGAGCCATACATACAATCCTTTTGTAGTAGGGAAAAGGAATTCGAGAGTGCAGAAGGCAAAGTTTTCAATGAAATATATATTGTAAAAAAGTTGAAAGTGGTAATTTAATCTAAAATTTAGCTATGTGGCAAGGCTCAAACAACTTGGATATTTAAACATGCAAGCAATTCACCCATTCTTGCCTTTGTGACAATGAGTCAACATATGACAGTTTTGCGTAATTTTGAGAGATTGGCCCCTCCATTGGGGGCCGACCTTTCATTAGGCTCATTTTTATCTCAAAAAATCTATAGAACATTAATAATATGATGATGAATTTGTCATAAGAAGGTGACAAAGATGAGATAATCTTCCTCTTTTTGCAATTTTTTGTTGTTTGTTCTTCATATTTTTAATACTTAATATAACCTAGTTCTTATTTAGTTGGACTAGATATATCATTAAATATACTTAACTTTCATTCCAATGTCACAAAACTTGACCCACAGTATAATTTGGTACTTATATTTAATTACATATGATAATTTATCTATTTTCTTAAAATTTAGAAACTTATGTAATTCAATTTTTAACTTAATCAAATTAGACATCATTACATATGCTTTATTTCCAGATTTCAATGTCCTGAAGCTTTGCATGCATTAAAACATAACCCTTTTAATTGTATTCCATCTCATTAACTACGTGTTAGATTGCTCTTTTTGGCATACCAGCAAAAACAGGAGTCACGAGAGAAAAGATGACAGGAAAACTTTAGATTAGACTCAAATGGTTGAATATGTATTGTATTTCTTGATGATTTCTGTACACAGTATGGAGGAGAATTTGACAGGTGGCCAGATTAATTACATGGTGCTACCTAAGGAAATTGCTGCCGGAGAAGGAAAGGAAGTGCGGCTGCGATTCACGGCCAAAGTTACTCCGGTGTGCAGGTGCCCACGTTTTGGGACGTTGGATTACGCGGGCAGGTTGTACACGTGGCGTGTGATTGGGTTGCAGGAGTTGATGTAGTGTCCTGTTGGAGGTTAGAGGCTGATGTGTCCGCACGCGTGTGAGAAGGAGAGTACCTGGCATCTGTTGTACTATATGGAGCATGTCGCAGCATGTTGGTGAGGATACGTGGCATGTGTTGGGCATGTGCTGGCTTATGCAGGATGCTTGTGGAAGTCAACTATCAAAATCATGGAGTTCGACCGAGGAAGGGTTTTAAAAGGCTGGTTCTAGCAACCAATACAAATCTGAACTTTCTATTAGATGGTGTATTGATTTACTTGATAGAGGCATCTGTTGCAAAGTATTGTATTTAGTTTTTATTTAAAAGATCTATATGAAGACCTGAATCTTTAAAATGATGTGTGACAATGTGAGTTTCTAATTGTGTAGATTATGATGAATAATTAATATCTTTATTCTTTCAAAATTAGCTACAAGGTGGTGTTGTCTTACTATGTTGCCTAGTTAATTACCTCCAATCTATAAATTTATTTAGACTACTTGGTTTTTACCATATTATTTCTTTGATACACTCATTTTTCTTTTCACAATGATATAGAAAATTAACAAATCAAACAATATGAAAGTATTTGTATCAACTCAGTAAGATATATTAAGATGTTTAAACAATTTCAAGCTTATCTTGTCTGGTAAGAATTTTTCTAACCTTGCAAATTCCACTATAAGCTATTTTAGAAGTTTGATAGATTGGAAGATCTTAGATAAATCTCTACAATTACTAAACAATTAGTATCATTACATCTAAACAAATAAAATTATAGTTTTATGACTTAACAATGAAAGATATATTCATAGTATAAAAATCAAATTATAGTATTTTATACATTTTACATCATATCTTTTTGAAAGTTTTAATTGTTTTCTTTATTTATTTATGAGAAATCTAATTCCAAATACAAAATAGATTACTAGAATCCATTTCCATTACTTTGAATTAGTACAAAGATAAACTAATTTCATAGTACAATTGTAAATTCTACTTGTTTGGCTAATAAGTTGTCATCATTGGCATTCCTTATTTTTAGACATTTATCACAGTTAAACTAGTAGATACGAAGTAAAAAGAAAAATGACTATCAAGAACAAGCAAAAGAAGCAATAGAGGACAAAGACCATAGTTATTCATGGTAAAGAAAGTAAGCATTTATGCTAAGCAACTCCTACAACACTTTCAACTAATCAAGTGTTTCAATGTTGATAAAAGTTAATTATGTTTGATTAATATCTTCAAATTCGAAAGCACATTTGGCAAATGTAAAAACTACCAGATGGAGAACGCCAACAAACTAATTCCATCAGCAGCAAGGGCTATTCTGTGCCTTTTTCTCAGCGTAGATTCCTACGCAAGCATAAGAATTTAGAATTAAAAAAATTAAAAAAGGAAAAACTAAATTATTTTGTGCTCAGCGACAGAGAAGGAAAATAATTCGTAAAAAATTGAAAATAATTGCATACAATTAAATTACAAACTTCAGTTAAAAATTTCGGACAATACCTCCGATGCAAATATCAGAAACAAGATCGAAAATCAAGAGTTGATTAAACATAAGACAAACAGACAGGGGAAAAAGAAAAAAGATGGTACTTCTTCTAGTGCTAAAAAAGTTCCAATAGCTTCGGGCTAGCGACCTCTATGCTCTTTGGGCTACTCATGCACAATAATTGATCTATGGGAGAGAGCCCCAACTTTTTTATAAGCAATAATTTCTTCATATAAATTCTGCAAACAAGCGCCAAAGAACGAAAGACAACAAATTCCTATTCCTTCGACAATCACATAAATGAAGATTTTCAAGAGACAACAAACTTCAAAGCCATAATGAGAACATTTTTGTATTAGTCCCGACCGTGTCCTAGAATATCAAAAATGTAATATTACCCACAATATTTTAAAAATTCTCGAAGTCTTGAATATCCAACAATGTTAATAGAGTGTTGACAAACCAAAAAATATTGAATTTAGAAACTTGCTTAAATAGATATGGTTGACCCATTCTTTGGGTTTCTGAAACCGCTTAGGGAATGGGATATGACACGTTATGAACTTGTTATGGCTCTGACCTACTATTAATTCAAGAAGAGGCTTCAATTTAGTGCTTTTTAACCTTCATGCTGTGGAACTTAATGTTTATTTCAAATGAAAAGGCATGTATGTTAAAAAGAGAGAAAAGGAGTCATACGGCTTTCTAACCATAGAAGACTTTTCGACATTTTCAGGGAGGTCAAGTTATTTAAATGATCTGTTTCTATGCTCACTGTCACAAAGCTTCAACCATTAAAGATTGAAACTTATTTTTAATAAATGTATAATTTTTTATTAAAGTAACTAAATACATAAGTGCAAGTATTTAGATATCTAGTTCAGTTTGCTTATAGAAAGCAAACTAAAAATTCTGGACTGTAAACTCAAATAGTTATAACCTTTTCTAGCAATTTCGTACTTTTTTCGTAGGATTGATCCCTCTTGAAGACCTGAACCAGGAAAAATATAATCACGTGAGAAGTTAGAGATTAAAATTCATTAAGAAAAAAAGTTAGTCGAAAATTAGGCATAATAAAGGTGTTAATAGCAACCAAATCACCTGACAAAGATGTCCTGAAACCAGTTATAGCCTACTGATTTTTCTTTTGATAGTGACAGATACTTGATGAGTCACATCATCGTCTTCTTGTTTGATTGCATTTCACAAGACCGTGCCAGTGTACTTGGGCAGCTGACACTTGCGCACTTCCAACACGAACACCTTTCCTTTAATAGGGCCATGGACTTCCAAATCTGCTCGACAGTGAGATCCGGCAGTAGTTCAATTCTAATGCATGCGAGGAAATACTACTAAGAACTTCATTGAACTTAAAACATCATGTATTAGACAAGCTACGAACCCTGTCTCTAGGCTGGATGTTGCAATAATTTGTCCAAAAATTTGATCCATTAGTCCAAAAATTTCATCTGATCCTCGAAGCAGTTCGCTGATACATAGACAAAGAACCCTTTTGGCCCAGCAGATGGGATTCCGAGGATACGAAAGGACTTCCTCCAAATGTTGGTGACTTTGAAACTCATGCTACAGGAACCTTTCGTACTGTCCAACTTTATAAACAATAAACTGGACATGTCACTTCGAGGACCTGAGCTGTCATCCAAATCTCAGAATCTACAAGACTAAAGGACACACCAAAACTAGGATGCCCGAAGGCTTTGTGGAGATCAATTCACAATTGTCAAATCGAATGATGCACAAGAATCCAAAAGTCATATATACTTACATCGCTAAAATACAACAAAAGAATTAATAAAGGAATATTCACTTAAGGTGTGATGGGACATAGTCGCAACACAAATTAACTCCCAATAAAGAAGCCTGACTACGGCCCTATACCAACTCACGCAGTTGTGAACCGGAAGAAACATTCGACCGGTCACATGAGTGACCTTGAGATTAAATCTAACAAAACAAAAAAAATCATTTTTTTTTCAAAAAGAAAATAAAAACTAGATTAAACTTAGAATTATTTGGTATTAATATTAATGAGTAGTAAAACAACCAATCCCCGGCAACGACGCCAAAAACTTGTTCGGTGAATTTTAGATGCAAGTGAACATGTCGAACAAGTAATATAATGATGAGAAAAGTATCGTCCCACGAAGATTGGTGAATACTGAACTAATTAAGTACTAATGATGAATTAATCCTAAAATTTATTTAGCAAATCAAAATATTGTTGAAGATGAATTAAAATTTAAAATTTCTAAAACGAAAACTCAATACTAATTAAAATTGGATCCAAGTAAGAAAAATCAAGATGAGACACATGTTAGAGCTTCTGATTTCACCATAACTACTAGATATGAATTTCCATAGTTTATGCCTGCAAGAATGATATTATCTATGTGATGGCGGAATTTCCTAATTTATTTACTATCCTATGTCTAGGTATAGTAAACCTATTTAGTTCATTAATTCACTATATCTCTATATGTGAATTGAAACAAACCAAATGCATTAGGATCTATGAATATTCCTGGTTTACAATAAATCTTTCGATCATCTTATCACCAAAAGCCACACAAATAACATGGTATATGTCTATCCACATTTAATTCATGGTTATATATTATAAGAAGTAATTGCATATTATTACCTTTCAGTCTCTAACATGCACATCAAATCATTCAAGTGGTGGCCAATCACTTAAAAGCATTAAGCATAATAATATATAACTCACATAAATAAACTATCTTGCAAAACATAAAAACTTATAGGATTCACATCATCATAGTTAGGCTACATCTTCGCTCTAACAAAAGAAGTTTAGAACATAATGAAATAATGAGGAAGAACAATAATAAGAAACAAAGAAGGCATCTTGAATCCAAGAACAAGAAGTCTGTCACCCTTTTTGTCTTCTCTTCAAGAGATCTTGAATTCTTAGCCTCTCTCTTGAGTTGTGCTCAATTTCCTCCTTGGTTTCAGTGGCAACTTCTTTTCTCTCTTGCTTCCCCCTCTCTTCTATGCAGGGCTCCTCCTTTATATAAGGTATGGGATCTAGAACTTTCTCCTTATCCTAATAGCATTGGGTTTTAGATTCCCAATACAATTTGGTTTTAGACTTCTATATTAATTAGGCTTTGGACTCCTAATAGGACTAAGTTTTCTAATTATTTAAAAAAAACAATAAGAATAAAAATCTAATAACAATTATCCAAAGCCCAAGCCCAAGCCCATCTTGATTTCCTTCACCTTGATAATTTGACCATCTTCTGCCATATAATAAGTACCAGGTTCTCCATGCTTGTTCTTTTTCTTCATGCCTCCTTATGTTACATAAACAAGACAAATTTAAGTAAATAAAGAGGAATTCAAATATTTTCTCACAAACATTAGAGAATTTATTATTTAAATTAGGTAAAATAACTCTATAAAAATAGAGTTATCAGAACTCCACTTGATAAGCATCTAGATGAGTTTAATAAAGTTGTTTTGGATTTGCAAAATATAGATGTTAAAGTGGATGATGAAGATCAAGCAATTATTTTGTTATGTTCTTTGACTAAATCCTATGATCATTTGGTTACCACATTGTTGTATGGCCGAGACACTATTTCCATGGAGGAAGTGAAGGCTTCTTTGAACTCAACTGAGTTGAGGAAGAGGGTGTCTAAGGAGTTTGACGACTCCAATGCTTCTGGGTTAATGGTAAGAAGAAGATCTAGTAGGAGAGGACAACAAACTAGCAAGCATTTAAGCAGTCGAGGCAAGTCCAAATCAAAGTCCAAAACCAGAAAGGTGAAGTGCTATCATTGTCATGAAGAAGGACATTTCAGGAGAGATTGCCCTGAAAGAAAAGGAAGAAAAGACAAAGGTAAGAAAGCAACTTCAGAGGGTGAAAAGTCTGTAGCAGTAGCTGAAGAAGAAGATTCAGATGCAAGCTCAATTCTGAATGTTTCAGAGAATTCTTCTAGTGATAACTGGGTGTTAGATTCAACTTGTGCATTTCATATATCACCATACAGGGAATGGTTTGTAGACTATCAACCATTGAGAGGTGGAAAGGTACCTATAGGGAACAATATGGCATGCAAGGTGGTTGGCATAAGGGTCAGTTCAGATTGAAACACATGATGGAGTGGTGAGAATACTCAAAGAGGTAAGACATATTACTGAATTGAAAAGGAATTTGATTTCTCTTGGTACTCTTGAGGCAAATGGTTGTGAATGGAAAGCCAAGAATGGTATCTTGAAAGTTCTTAAAGGAGCTCTTGTTGTCATGAAAAGAATCAGATGTAATGGGTTGTATTTGCTTAAAGGAAACATCATTACAGATGGAGCAGCAGTTTTTACTTCAAAGTCAGAAAAGGAGAACACCAAGTTATGGCACATGAGGCTTAGGCATATGAGTGAAAGAGGCATGGTGATACTTAGTAAACAAGATCTTCTTAGTGGTAAAAGGTTGAGCAAGATAGACTTTTGTGAGCACTGCTTATATGGTAAGCAAACACGATTGAAGTTCAACATTGTAGTCCATAGAACAAAGGGCACATTGGATTACATTCATTCAGATTTATGGGGGCCAGCTCGTGTTTCTTCCATAGGAGGAGCAAGGTACATGCTAACACTCATAGATGACTTTTCAAGAAAAGTTTGGGTATACTTCTCAAAGCACAAAGTTGAAGTATTTAGAAAGTTTGCGCAATGGAAGACTTTGATAGAGAAGCAAACTGGTAGACAAGTCAAGAGGTTCAAAACTGATAATGGCATGGAGTTTTGCAACCAAGAGTTTGAAGATTATTGTAAGAAAGAAGGTATAGCAAGGCATCGCATTGTTGTACACACACCACAACAAAATGGTGTGGCAGAGAGGATGAACAAAACCATCGTGGAAAAGGCAAGGTGTATGTTGTCTACTGTAGGATTGACAAAAAGATTTTGGGCTGAAGCAATGAATATAGCTTGTTACTTGATCAATAGATCACCATCTACAGCCCTTAATTGCAAAACACCTGAAGAAGTGTGGAGTGGAAGACTTGCTGATTACTCAAATTTAAAGATCTTCGGCTGTCTAGCATATGTACATGTTCAAGAAGGTAAACTTGAAACAAGATCCAGAAGATGCATTTTCTTAGGATATGCAGATGGTGTGAAGGGAACTAGATTATGGTTTTCTAATGGGAGAACTTCCAAGTTTCTAATCAGTCATGATGTTATCTTTGATGAAATGCCAATGATAAAAGAAAAGATGGAGTAACAGAAGTCAAAAACTGTCAAGGATGCTAAGGAAAAGGTGGAGGTTGAACTTGATTCAAAGGTATCCAAAATTACCTCAGAAAGTCCTAGTGATGTGAGCACTTCAGATATAGAGGAAGTTGTCACAGAAAGAGCTCACTCAGAACCTCAACAAACAGAACTAGAGCACTCACCATCAGTAAGACAATGAGTACAAGAGTATGTTATGGCAAGAGATAGGGAAAGAAGAGAGATTAAAACTCCTCAAAGGTATGGCTTTGGTGATTTGGTGGCATATGCACTCATTACAGCTGTGGAGATTAACTTGAATCAAGAACCAGAAACCTACAAAAAAGTAATAGAAAGTCCAAATTCTGATAAATGGATGGCTGCAATGCAGGAAGAGATGAACTCATTGCTGAAGAGCAAGACCTGGGAGCTTGTTGAACTAGCTCCAGGTAAAAGAGTTGTAAGTTGCAAATGGATATTCAAAAGAAAAGAAGGCATACCAGGAAGCGAAGAAGGAAGATACAAGGCTCGAGTGGTAGCTAAAGGCTTTACACAAAAGGAGGGCATAGACTTCACTAAGATTTTTTCACTTGTGGTAAAGTATTCTTCTATTCGTATATTATTATCTTTTGTTGCCTTATTTGACTTGGAATTGCAGCAACTTGATGTGAAGACAACTTTCTTAAATGGAGAGTTGGAGGAGGAGATCTATATGAAGCAACCAGAAGGTTTTGTGAATCAAACGAAAAAGAATCATGTATGCAAGTTACAAAGATCGTTGTATGGTCTGAAGCAATCTCCAAGACAGTGGTATAAGAGATTTGATGCATTCACGATCAAGCATGGGTATTGTAGAAGCTCCTATGACAGTTGTGTTTATCAGAGGCAAACGGTTGATGGCTCTAGCATATATCTACTTATCTATGTAAATGATATGCTTATTGCAGCAAGAAACTCAACGAAAATCAAAGAGCTCAAGTCTTTATTGAATAAAGAATTTGAGATGAAAAACCTTGGAGCTACAAAGAAGATACTTGGAATGGAGATTAACCATGATAGATGTAAAGGAACTATGAAGCTCACTCAAAAGAGATATATTGAGACGATACTTCAATGGTTCAATATGGATGATGCAAAACCTGTAAGTACTCCTTAGCTACACACTTTAAGTTATCTTGGGATTTATCTCCAAATTCTGAGAGGAAGAGGAAACTATGGAAAATGTTCCTTATTCTAGTGCAGTAGGTAGCATTATGTATGCTATGGTGTGTACAAGACCTGATTTATGCCATGCTATGAGTCTAGTGAGTAGATTCATGAGTGCTCTTAGGAAAGGTCACTGGTTGGCAGTGAAATGGATCTTGAGATATTTAAAGGGAACATCTGACTATGGCTTGATGTTTAACAAAGATGGAGAGAAGAAAGTTGTGGGTTATGTTGACTCAGATTACGTTGGAGACCTTGATGATAGAAGGTCACTTTCAGGTTATGTATTTGTCTTGGCAGGTGGAGCAATCAGTTGGAAAGCCACATTGCAACCCACAGTGGCTTTGTCTTCAACGGAAGCTGAGTACATGGCTGTTGTTGAAGGGATCAAAGAAGTTATTTAGCTACAAGAATTGGTGACAGAGTTAGGAGTAAAGCAAGAGAAGAATGAAATCTTTTGTGATATTCAAAGTGCCATTCATCTCACAAAAGATAAGTGGCATCATGAAAAGTCCAAGCACATTGATATTAAATATCACTTTATAAAAGAGATTGTATCTGGAGGAAAGGTAAAGGTGTTGAAGATATTAACTTTGTGTAACCCTGCTGACATGCTCACCAAGGTGATCCCTACTATCAAGTTCAATAATTGTATGGACTTGATAGGTTTGTGCAATGATGAATGAAGATGCTAAAATGGTAAAGCTAAGGAGAGTTATGAAGATACTACTTGCTAATTATTCACCAAGGTGGAGGATTGTTGGACATGGCTCATAATTAGCACATTTCCAACTCGTTTTATTTCTCTTTACCTTATCATACATGGTTAGTGGGATATGGGGAGTTTGTTTCTCAACCACTAACACCTCTTCCTATTCTCAAGGGAAGAGTGGTTACACGTGGGAGCAGTTTTGAATTTTGAAACCGAAAAAAAAGGTGCTTTGATCGGAAAAGCATAGTGAGACACAAGAAAAAGAGATATAGAGAATAGAGAATAGAGAAAGAGAGGGTGTGTGAGAGATAAACACCAAGAAAGAGTTGTGCGGCCAGATTTGTGTAAATCTGAGTACAGATTGTAGTGCGGTTTTCAGTGCAGTGCAGATTGGTGTACGGTGTGTACAGAACAGTGAAGAAGAGAAGGAAATCTGTAAGCCATTCTTGTATAACTCTTGTGCACTTCCTTGTATCCTTAAAGGAGTGATTGAAGAATGTGTTTGGTAGATAATTCCTGTGAGAACTTCTATACTGTTGATTGAAGAAGAAAGAAATCTCTCCTAGCTTTACCCATGGATGTAGGTAATTATTGGCCGAACCACGTAAATTTGTGTGTTCTCTTGTGTGATTTTATATTTCCCATTTAATTCTACATTTAACCAACATCCAAAACAACATCTTAAGCTTGAAGAAAAGTCCGTTTGATAATTAATTTTGGCTTAATTAGAACACATCACTTATATTCTTGCTACGTTTTACACACCAATTTGTTGTTTTACACAACAGCCTTCCCTACAAAGCACAGCTGCCTGGACAAAGATTTCTTCACTCCGAGGGAAAAAATTGTATACATAGAGATGGGGCCATACTGTAAATGGATAACTAGAAATAAAACCAAAAGCTAGAATTTTTCCTTTCTCTGTTCCTTCTTCTTCTTGCCGACGACTTGTTCTAGCACTACTATCTTTGTTTTTACATCTTGAACATTGACCTTTCTATGGTCAAATAAAATTTCAAGATTGCTCTGCATTCAAGTAGTTTTAATGGTGAAAGACAAACCAAGAGAGCAGAGAACAGCGGCTGACACAATAGAGAGGATTTGGAAGTGGCGAGGATCTGACAGGGGAATGAGAAAGAAGTGGTAAGAAAGAGAACACCCACGTTGAGCATGGTTCTCTTTGGTGCATCCTGAGCTGAGGCAAATTGGTTCTCTTTGGTGCATCTGTGCTGAGGCCCGTTGCAATCTATAACCAACTTCTTCCAAGTGCCTTCTACAAAATAGCGGCCTGCACAAGAAATGACATTGTAGTCGACTGGTTATCAAAAATTAAGATTAAAAATTAATATGCCCACAAAGATTGATGCTGACACCTTCGTCTTTTAAAATCTTTTTCACGTAACAAAATAACCATCAAGCTTTTTTAATATTTAAAATTCATTGCCCAATTTCTAATCTCATTTCCTGTATTGATTGTTTGATGCTACGGAGAAGAATTAACAATAAAATGAATAAATAAAGAAGAGAAATCAAGGCAAAACATCTTAATTAATTCTACCTCATACAAGCCGAAGTTGCACTTACCGTTGAGGCAGATTCCACAAATTTGATACCGCCCGATGCTGCCATTTCCACGATCCCAGAAATTTCCATGAACCCCACAATTTTCGTGAAACAATTTCACAGTCTAAGGCATGGAGTGAAATGTCACTTATAATCTTTTCGTTGGATTCCACATCAGTGGTCATGTATTAGGTAGCTTCTTTTATATCACACTTCATTGTGGCCTACTTGTTTTCTTCATAAATGGGCTCTGAATTATTATATTAACAATACTAGATAGGGTTTAAAGACCCTTTAAACAAATATATTCACATCATATTATTTTTTTATGAATGATCTTAAAGTTATTTGTTGTAATCATATTGTTAAACTAAATAAATTACTTTATCGATCTAAAATCAATCAAAATGATTTTCATGAAAATTTTTTAATCATCTATTTTGAAAAATATAGATAATTGTGAAACTTTACTTGTAGCACACAAATTGCATCCAAAAACAACAAACCATGTCTGCTGGTAAGGGGGAAAAAAACTAGGGGCACACCAGATGTTTGTGAAAAGTCCCTAGTGAATGACGAACTAAATAGAGAGTAGTAAACACTAAGTAAAGTAGTAAAAAAAAATTCAAAAAACATAATTTTTCATAAATTTAGACATGAAAAAACACAATGCATTGACTAATACATGGAAGGGGGAAAAGACAAAAAAGGCTAGAATAGTACCTGTTTCTAATACTATCTTAGAGAATAAGGGCCATCAAAAATCCTAAAATGAAATTCTTTTACTCAAGAATAAGAATATTTGTTTTTCTTATGAAAATTCAGGGAGACTTAGATATTAGATTTTAGGAGTGAAAGCTAATACAAGGAGATTTAGATACTGGGTCAAGGCCATATATGTATAAAGCCTTTACTTAATAAACAATGACAATATATAGCTAAGTAATGTTATTTTCTCAATACATATATTAGACATCTTTTCTTTTTATCCTAACTTCCTAAACAGTTCATTTATCTATTTATAAGAATTACATTTCTATGTGTAAGGTGAATAATGAACTTGTGGTCTTAAGTCCTCCCTTATTTGTTCCACTTAACTTGAGTTAATTGGGTTATGCCATTTTGGTATGTATTGTGGATTGTAGGAAATGTAAACAAAACTAGTTGATTATAACTTATCTCAAGAGCAATCATTTGGATTCAAAGCAGAAGACGAGATAATGGGAGAAGGCTTTATGTGTTTGCTATTCACAATTACTCAGAATACAATGGATGTCCTATACAACTTTTAGAAACAATAAATGAATATAATCTAATGAACTGGCGTAGGTTATTTACGTAGAAATATTGATTAGGCTTTCATCCATTCTCAACAATATATGATGAAGGTTAAGTAGCTCATGGAACTTGTCTTAAGAATTTCATCGATTTAGTACCGTGGAGGGATCTTTCTTTTCTTCGCTTTCTCTTTCTCTTTCTCTTTCTTGTTTTGTTTAGAGAAACGTAATGAATATAGAAGATGGATTTTTTAAGAGGGGAATGGCACCTCCCGCTGGCCTCATAAAACTATCCCTTGAAGTTATTGTTGTTGGTTTTTACCCAAAAACACAAATGATTGTGGGAACTTTGTCTTTTACGATCAGAAAAATGTTTACAAGCTCAAATTATAGCACCATGGATTGATTACAACCTTAACTAAAAGACTATACAAGCAAGTGAAGTAGGTTCTGCTGCTAAAGTTGCAGCGGGTTACCTCTGCTTTTCAAGCTACTTGCGGGTTCTCTCATTTTGGAGAGAAACAGGCCAAGGGTCCTTTAGGTACTATCGTGCGAGCCATCCAACGTGGTAGCCACATGTCCCTTCTTTGATTATGCGTCTTGTTAAGTTTGGAGTAAAATTAGTAAGGGTAATTATGTAACTACTATATTTGTATTGTGGGTAGTTTATAAGGGTTTCTCAGTCTTATTCTATTTAGGTCTCCTAGTCCTATTCTATTTGGATTTCCTTGGTACTTGTATAAAAAGAAACCTTATGGGGAAACCTAGGTATGAGGTTGTGAGAGATTGAGAGAAAACAGAGGTTTTCTGTAAGCACTGTAAGCCCTCCTCATCATAGTGAAGAATTGCTCCTTAGGCCAGGGACGTAGGGATTATCCTGAACCTCGTAATTTCTATGTGTTCTTTACTTGACTAATATTCTCTTTGTGTGTGCGGTGAGATCCTGAGAGATTCCATGAGTTTAGATTCACATGTTTGTTTTCTAACAAACTGGTATCAAAGCTAGGTTCCTAAATTAGGACCAAGGCTCGTTCTTTGTCAGGCAGTTAGCGGAAGAACGACTGTTTTGATGTGTATTTAGCACACTACACACAAGAGGGAAGCTGTTAACAAAGGCTTTATTCAAAGAAGCTTTTATCGAACACTTGGTGTGTAACGCATGGAAGGAGAAGCTAAAACTGGCGTTTAAGGTACAGATTTTCTTCTCTAACCTTTGTTTGCGTGATTTCTGACTTCTTTGTGGCCGAAAAATCGATTGGAGTGTTGGGGGTTGTGTTGAACCTGTGAGCCCGAAAAGGGGATTTGTGATTCCTTTTTTGTTTGAGTGTTTTGTGGAGCGATTTTGAGTTCTATAGACTCGTTGGAAGCCAATTTATTGATTGGTGTTCTTATTTCATCGGAAACCACTTTGGAACAGCGATAATCGGAGGAGAAACATGACTGCAGCAGCAAAAACGGGTTCTGTTGACCTGATTTTGACCTAAAGTTGATCCAATCAAAGTTTGACCCGTTGACCGTTAACCATTGACCGGATCTGAAGACCCAGCCCAGCCTAGATCTAGACCCGATTTGTCAACCCGATCTAGTTGTATGTTGACCGTTGACTGAGCGATCATTGACTTTGACCATTGACCGTTGGTCGATGAGGTGTTGACCGTTGACCAAGTGATCATTGACTTTGACTTTGATTGTTAACCATTGACCAATTGAGCGTTGACTTTGACTATTGACCATTGACTTTGACCGGATAGAATTTTCAGGTGTGACCATGTTAAATTCATCTAATTTCCAAACTTGGAAGCCACGGATGAAAGATTACTTAATTAGTAGAGATTTGTATGATGCTGTGGAAAAAGATTTTGCTAGGCCTGAGAAGCTGACTGATAAAGAGTGGGAGAAGTTGAATAAGAAAATTGTCTATCAAATTAGACAATTTGTTGAGGACAATATTTATCACCATATTGTACACAAGACTAAAGCTAGTGTTGGATGTAAGCTAGTTATGAAGAATGTTAGACATGTCCATGAGATTTGTTTCAACTTGATCTCTACTGGCGTCCTTAATGATAAGGGATATGATAACTACTTTGGTGGTGGTAAATGGAAACTTAGTAGAGGTTCTCTTATACTTGCAAAAGGGCAGAAGGTCAGTACTCTCTACAAGACTGAAGCTAGTATTCAAAGAGGCAAGGTAAATATGGTGGAAGATAATCACATGAAGCAATGATCACAAGGCTTTAATTGCAAATCAGCACCATTGACTCTTGATATGATTTTGTTCTTTATCAAATGCTAAAGTTCCTTCTCACTGAGATGTCCAAGTCGCTTGTGCCATAGCTCCATGTGATTATCTTCCACGACATTTACATTGCCTCTCTGAATACTAGCTTCAGTCTTTAGAGAGTACTGACCTTCTGCCCTTTTGCAAGTATAAGAGAACCTTTATTAAGTTTCCATTTACCACCACCAAAGTAGTTATCATATCATTCATCATCAAGGACGCCAGTAGAGATCAAGTTGAAACAAATCTCAGGGACATGTCTGACATTCTTCAGAACTAGCTTACATCCAACATTAGTCTCCAAGACTACATCTCCAATGCCAACTATCTTTGCCTGTGCATTATTTCCCAAGCTAACACACCCAAAATCACCACCTGAATAAGATGTGAAGAACCTTTCATGTCGAGTAACATGAAAGGAGACACCTGTGTCGACAATCCAAGATGAAACTTGACATGAGATGTTGATCTGAGAATCACAAAAGATCATAATATCCCCAATACCGGATGTAGTTGCCACTGTATCTTTTTCAACTTCCTTTTTTCTATTCCTTGATTCTTCTCCCTTGAGTATTCTGCAGTCTCTCTTATAATGGCCAAACTTACCACAGTGATAGCACTTGACATCTTTCCTCGAACGTGAGACTTCACGTGCTCTATCAAAATTTGGTGCTCTACTCTTGCTTCTACCTCTACTTTTGCTTTTGTCTCTATTTCTGTCTCCATATCTGTTTCTCCCCCTTCTTTCTGAAACCAATACTTCTGTATGTCCATGTGCTCATTGCTCAATTATTTTGGTTTCTTCATTAAGCAAACCTTCATGAACTGACTTCACACTCAGAATGCCACCCAAAGTTGAGTTTGTGAGAGTGACTACCAATGTCTGCCAGCTATTAGGTAAGTTACTCAACAATAACATTGCTTGCAGTTCATCTTCTAGAACAATCTTTACCGTCACTAACTGATTCACCAAAGACTTAAACTCATTCAAGAACTCTGTCATTGGCTGTCCTACCTTGTACTTCAAGTTAATGAACCTCTTAAGTAAGGAAACCTTATTCTGAGGAGTCTTGCATTCATAGAGAGCCTCAAGCTTCTTCCATAACTCATTTCGGAGAGGACCTCTGTCATTAGCTGGAAAGCAACGTAGAGTCTCATTTCGGAGAGGACCCCCGTCTAGAAGAAAACATGTTCTTGATTTGATTCATTCAGATGTGTGTATGTTGAAGGTGAAAACTCTTGGTGGTGCTACATATTTTGTTACCTTCATTGATGATCATTCTAGAAAGGTATGGGCTTTTGCACTAAAGACTAAGGATCAGGTTTTGGAGGTCTTTAAACAGTTTCATGCTATGGTTGAAAGAGCAACTAAAAGGAAACTGAAGTGCGTCCGTGCAGATAATGGAGGTGAATACAGAGGGCCGTTTGAAGAATATTACAAAACTCAGGGTATCAAGCTTAAGAAGACAGTTCCTAAAACTCCAAAGCATAATGGGGTTGCAGAACGGATGAACAAAACTATAGTTGAGAGGATTAGGTGTATGCTTTCACATTCTGGATTATCTCAGTCATTTTGGGGTGAAGCTATATGTACTGCAGTAGATCTTATTAACCTGTCTCCTTCAGTTCCATTAAAAGGTGATCTACCTGAGAGAGTATGGACTGGCAAGGAGGTTTCTTTTAAGCACTTGAGAGTATTTGGCTGCAGGGTGTCTGTTCACATTCCTAAAGACGAGAGGAACAAGCTTGATGATAAAGCTCAAGATTGCATCTTCTTGGGCTATGGACATGATGCTTTTGGATACAGATTATGGGATCCAGCTGTAAAGAAACTGATTAGAAGCAGAGATGTTATCTTCTTTGAAGATCAGACTATTAAAGATCTTAAGAAGACTGAAAAGCCAAGAGTTGTTAATGAAAATCTTAAGGATATAATCCCACCTTCTTCTTCCCCAGTAAGTGCACATAAAGGGGGAACTACACAAGAAGAGCCACTTGAGGATGTAGCAAGTGAAGAAGTTCCTGAAACTCCAGTTGTTGAAGAATCTGAAGGACATGTTGATAATCATTTAGTTGAGCCATCAACCCAGCCCCCACTGAGAAGATCTATTAGAGAGCGTCAAACTTCGATGAAGTATCCACCACATGAGTACTTGATGCTAACTGATGGGGGAGAATCGTAATGCTATGAGGAAGCTAATGAATGTGAGCACAAGAAAGAGTGGAAGAAAGCTATGCGAGAATAGATGAATTCCTTGCAGGAAAACCACACTTATGATCTTGTGACATTGCCTAAGGGTAGGATAGTACTTAAAAATAAATGGGTGTACAAGTTGAAGTCAGAAGAGAACAATCCACTACCAAGGTACAAGGCGTGGTTAGTTGTGAAGGGTTATGGTTAGAAGAAAGGTATTGACTTTGAGGAGATTTTCTCTCCTGTGGTGAGGATGTCTTCAATCAGAGTTATTCTTGCCTTGGCTGCTAGACTGAACTTGGAGGTAGAACAACTTGATGTGAAGACTACATTCCTTCATGGAGACTTGGAGAAAGAGATTTATATGGAGCAACCAGAGGGCTTCATAGAAAAAGGCAAGGAGAATCTTGTATGTCGACTGAAGAAAAACTTATATGGTCTAAAACAAACACCTCATCAGTGGTACAAGAAGTTTGAGTCATCCATGTTACAACATGGTTATAACAAGACCAGCTCAGATCATTGTGTGTTTGTGAAACACTTTCCAGGTGGTGATTTTGTCATCCTACTCCTATATGTTGATGATATATTGATTGTTGGCCAGGACATTAAGAAGATTGCTGAGCTGAAAAAGGATTTAGGCAAGTGTTTTGCGATGAAAGATTTGGGACCAGTAAAAGCGAATCCTTGGTATGGAAGTTAAACATGATAGAGAACATGGAAAGTTATGGCTATCTCAAGAGAAGTATATAGAGAAGATACTTTAGAGATTTGACATGGACAAGGCAAAAACAGTAAATACTCCATTTGCAAGTCATTTCAACTAAGTAAGGAGCAGAAGCCTAAAAGTAAGAGTGATGTTGAATATATGAAGAAAACACCTTACGCATCTGCAGTTGATAGCTTGATATATGCTGCAGTAAGCATTAGACCAAATATTGCTCATGCAGTTGGAGTAGTTAGTCGTTTTCTTTTAGATCTTGGTAAAATGCATTGGGAAGCTGTGAAGTGGATACTCAGGTACCTTAAAGGAACTCCTAAGTTGTGTTTGTGTTTTGGTAATGATGAGCCTGTATTGGTTGGATACACAGATGTAGATATGGCTGGTGACCATGATGGGAGGAGATCTACAATAGGGTACATGCTTACCTTCACAGGGGGAGCAGTTTCATGGCAGTCTAGGCTACAGGATTATGTAGCTTTGTTTACAATAGAAGCCGAGTATATAGCAATCACTGAGGGTGGAAAGGAAGTTCTGTGGATGAAGACGTTTCTTCAAGAACTTGGCATAAAACAAGGGATGGTTATCTTTTATAGTGACAACCAAAGCTCCATCCGCCTCAATAAGAACACGTCATCTCATTCAAGGTCTAAGCACATTGATGTTAGATATCATTGGATTAAAGATGTATTAGAATCCAAGCAATTAGATCTTGTGAAGATTCACATTGATGATAACGGAGTAGATATGTTGATGAAGCCGCTAACAAGAGACAAGCTAGAGACTTATCAGCGAGTTGCTGGAATGGACTCCAAGTAGAATCAAGTCTAGGGAGCAATGTTCTTTCTCTTATGGTGCAGGGATGTTGCACTAATGCTACTCCCAAAAGGGGGAAATTGTTAGGTTTGGAGTAAAATTAGTAAGGGTAATTATGTAACTACTATATTCGTATTGTGGGTAGTTTATAAGGGTTTCCCAGTCTTATTCTATTTAGGTCTCCTAGTCCTATTCTATTTGGGTTTCCTTGGTACTTGTATAAAAGGAAACCTTATGGGGAAACCTAGATATGAGGTTGTGAGAGATTGAGAGAAAACAAAGGTTTTCTGTAAGCACTGTAAGCCCTCCTCATTATAGTGAAGAATTGCTCTTTAGGCCGAGGACGTAGGGATTATCCCGAACCATGTAATTTCTGTGTGTTCTTTACTTGACTAATATTCTTTTTGTGTGTGCGGTGAGATCCTGAGAGATTCCGTGAGTTTAGATTCACGTGTTTGTTTTCTAACATGTTTGCCACGTCAAGCCCTCTCTAATATCCAAAACTTTGTTGCAAACATGATGCCAGTATTGAAACAGAGAAAATGTGTTCCATGTTTTTGGACTAAACAAAGCCCCGATCTAGTTGCTCTATTTGTTTAGGTTGATTTGGAAGGAATATTCACACTTGTTAACGGTAGTTCGAGCACATGAATTAGATCCATATTGTGTGTCCGAAGAAATATACTTTTGTTGCACACAACATCGTTTCTGTGGTGTTGAGGTTAATTCCACAAAGTCAAAATCTTGAATTTGAGTAATGTAACTAATGAAATAAAAACACTCACCAGTCTTATTTGTATGTCACCATACGATGTCATCTTACCTTGTTTATTATTCATCATAAATTCAACAGCGCTGACATTAAACAAATGCCTTACGATGCGTTGTACCTTGTTGTTGCAGATGGGGGAGTTTTGGCCCTCTGACAAGCTGCGGGGTCTACTGTAGTGAGAACACTGGCGTTTAAAATGGGAATGCTTGCCTCCTAAAATCAAAGAGTCGAGCTTTTCAAGGATTCCTTGGTTTTGATGAAGCTGTCACTGTGTCATGTACGATTATTTTGAAGAAATGTTGATGGTTAATGTTAAAATTTCAATATTAATGTTTCATGGAAGAAAGCTGTATAGTTAAAACTATAATATAAAAAGACTAGCATAATAATAACATGTCAAGCAAAAATTTAGGATAATAATAATATGCTAAGCAAAAAGTAGGGATATTTATATAAAAAGACTAAGCATCTGTGCTAAAGCAAAAATTTGCTACAAAGGAACAATGATGGATATACGAGGGAGTGGACAATTTTTTAATCTTGTACTACCAAAAAGTTACTCAAAGGTAACAAAATAATAATTGAGCCTCTCCAATAACTGATATGAATTATTTAGTTTCTAATCTCATACAATATCTTGCGTCTTTGAAATTTTTGGTTGCCCTAGGAAATTATAGTAAAACAATAGTGAGAAAATAGTAACATAAATAAGACAAAAAGAGAATGTTGGAATATTTAATGGGTATATATAGGAAAGAGACAGATTTAGTTCTACTTCACCATATTGGTGTATAAGATGAGGCCTACATATTTGCACTAACAAGATTGACCCAATCAAACTCCATGCATCAAGGATATTGTGTACAAGATAAAAGTCTCATATCAAAGTGTGATTTCTTATAATAAAACTTGAATAAAAAAAAAAAAGTATCATTCTAACTATAAAACTAACTTTTGGATTGACTTTTCTATTATAATATTAGAGTTCATGTTAAATCTACTCTATTCCATACTACATTAAACCTAATATTACTTAGCATAGGGGGACATATGTGGACGCAAGTGGTGCATGCTGCCCTACAAGGTCGGCTTCACTGCAGTCCATGCAGTCTACGCCTCTTCTTTATCACACTGTTCAGCCCCAAAAGAAAAAACATAATATTTGCTGTTGCCTCTTCTTTAACCAATCAGATCAGCCCGTGACGTCATTACCTCTTAGTCTCAACAAAAACGTGCCCCACACTCCACTTTACATTTAAGCTCCATGACTCGATGTTGGTGGTGCAGCAATTTGAGAGCGAGATCCCTAACACTACATGTTGATGCGAAGTGTGATGTACAACCAGGTCAACAAGTCTGTTTCATTTGAAACTGATCGGCAAGAAATCTTATTGGAAATTGGTTGAGAAAAGAAATGGCTGTGCGTCAGCGGTGAATAAAATTTCTAATAAGCTTGGAGGAGAAGCAAGCTCAGTTAATGTTGCTTTTTTAAGGTCCCAAGTTGAGTTAATCCCCGACCCCATTCTCCAATTCCGATCAGGCTGCCCTTCAACACCATCTCCACGCGTACGTCGATTCTTTATGAGCTGCCCTCATGTGGCGGGGCCGTGGTAAGAAATCTACCCGATATTTCATTCCCCACCCAGCCAGGAAAGCACAGCTCTCTGTTTAGTGTGACCTTCGACGGTTCTTCCATGTCCATTCACAAGGCGTAAAGAATCAGCTTTGCCGAGAGGAAATTTCCAGGAGGCTTGCTGTGAGTGGAACCTGCGTTCATAGTATTTCTGTGCGCAATATTCTTCATGATGGGATTCTCAACATGGGCAATCTTAGACATACATGCATTGGTTTACTAAACAATGCCTAATAAAGAAATGGTACAATAAAAGCGCTGCAAATCTAAGCTCGAAAAAAGTATCAAGAAAATTACCCAAAACAAATAAAAGTCGTAGGCCAAAATTTGAAACGCAGTAAGGCCTTTCGGTGTGGAAAGCAGGCCATTTGCAGGATACTTGCGTTAGAATATTATTGCTTTTGTATGAAATAGGTCCACACTCTGACGTATAAAGCAGAGATTCGCAGGATCGTTGTTTACTGCTTATCAATAATTTACGACCTGTGCTGATTGATAGAAGATCAATATTCATTTGAATTTGCTTTTAGCCATTCCTTGCTCGTAGATTTGTACTTCTTTTTGTCTTTGCAGGTACTCAAGCATGAACTTTGAACGAGCTTAAGGGGGTGAATTATCACTATGATCAAAGGATTTTTATTTAAAAGAATCAACATTGTAAAACAAGTAGTCAACATGAGAAATTGTTTAGTGAGCTTGCAGTAAACGAAACTTCTGGCATTTGCTTCCCTGCGCAATGGTCTTTGTTGTGGATTTGCAAATTTGATCATGAAAAACGCATAGTCTCTCAAATTCCAGTCTGGTTGTCTTTGAACACCAACCTCATGCGTCGGGAAGTCCTTTTTATGACCTCCACGCACTTCATGGGATCCTGTTCTGTCATGTCTACAGAATAGTGCGGAACGTATTCATAATGATCAAAGAAATGAAAAGATATCAGCTTGACTGTTACAAAGTAGCTGGCCAAGAAGACTCTGGAAGCAATTTACATGTAAATCTATTCTCAGGATCTCCATATCTGTAGATGTTTTCAAGAATAAACGTAGCGAAAAGTTGGTCCAAAGTTCGAAGTCATTTCAACTTATAATTTCTTTTCCATTAGTTTTGACAGAAAATGGTAAGTGTGATGGTGATAAGAATAATAATGTGAGGTTCATAACAATAATAAACATGAAATGGAAAAATAAAACAAGATGCTACGACTACAACTCAGAATAGAAAAATGGAAAATTATTAGCCTAAGATTAAGCACACTGATGGGGTTAATAACAAACAAATCACCTGGAAAATATGTTCTTAAAACCAAGTGCCAAACAAAATTTTTTTACAAGCACCGGTATCGGCAACCAGTACAACGCTTTCTTCACTCTTAGAGAAAACTGCATATAAATAGAGATAAATTATACAGTAAATGAACAAGCAGAAAGAAAACCAAAAGCCATAACTTTTCCTCTCTTTGTTCTCCCTTCTCCTTGTCAACAATCTGTTCCCGCACTACAATCTTCGTCTTTACATCTGAATCATTGACCCTTCTATGGTCAGATAAAATTTCAGTATTGCTCGGCATCCAGCGAGTTTTAATAGTGAGGGACAAGCAAAGGAGAGCAGAGGACAGGCAGTTGACGCAGCAGAGAGGGTTTGATCCGGCGGCGGAATGAGAAAGACGTGGCAAGGAAAAGTACTCGTAAACAGAGCATCGTTCTCTTCACTTTGACAAAACCCGAGCTGCATTTTGTGGAGTCTGATGAATCGGAGCTACATCTGTGAACTACTGCATCTCCAAACGAGGTCCATTACATTGGTTATCAAAAATTAAAATTAAAACTAGCATGCACACAAAGATTGAGTTTTGGAGCTTAGTTTTTGAAATCCTTTCTGCTAAAGTTGCTCAAGGTCTGTAATAGAATGACCATAAACCTTTCCAATACCCACAATTCATTGATCAGTTTCAAATCTTGTCCCTTGTGTTCATTGCTTGATGTTCCAAGCAAGAATTAATGATAAAAGAATGAAATAAACAAGAAAGAGCAGCAAAGTCGGAATATCTTGATTAATTCTACCTCATTATGCTAGTATATAAGCTGGAGTCGCACTTACCCCTGTGTCAGATTTCACATGTTTGTCAGTCAACCAACATAGCCATTTGGACGAAATAATTTCCAATTAGTTTCGGAATCCAAAGCACGTGGTGAAATGTCCCTTACAACGTCAGCAAATTCCACAAAATCATTGGGATATGCTCCCCAATACATTCCACGCACCCAACACTCCACCTCCACATTTAGGTAACATGATTCAATTGAAGCATCAAGGCAGCCTTTCTGTAAAACGTCTAAGCCATTTGGGTTCGTAGGTTTATAAAACCAGTTTGGGGAGATATACACCCAAAATGCATTTGGCCCAAAGGAAGGGGTTTCAGGGGCATAAACAAGTAAGGATGCTTTCATACAAAGTTCATTGCTTTGAAAATGACAAAGGAAGGAGGGAGGTGCATGATTGTCATTATAAAATATTTGGTAATTTGAATTCTCTTGCTCATCCAACTTCCTTTTCTTTTCTTTTTCTCGAAAAGTGTGAAGCTTATGGACTTGATAATGAATTAGCAAAGTACATCCCAAGAAGCAACTTTCCATTGAAATTTCAAAGAAATTATTGACATTTTGATTGAACTAGTTTAGAATTCTAAATACTGACACTGTACGTACAACGTTATAATTGAAATTCACCTGTCAAATAAAACCAGGAAGAACAATAATTGCTATTTGAGATGGTGAAAGCTCTTTATCGAATGAGGATGAATAAGAAGTAGTTGCACATTTATTCTTGATCACAATAGCAACCATTGAAGAAGAAGTAGGAAAAGTAAGATTAGTTTGTACGACTTTCTACTCATTAATGTTAAAAGTAGAGGTGGCTCTCTTCTTTTGAAGTGAAGGAGAAAAAGAAAAATAATTGAACTATAATTATATGGTTTCATGTGCTATTATAAAGTTCAAGGTTTACCATATCACTTCATTGGTAGGAAAAGAAATCTATGTGATATCCTTTCCCCCCACTATAGAAAAACAAAACTCACTTTCACAAAAATTTCAAAAAATAGTATGTAAATTATCATAATGTTCAAAAGAACCTTCCAACAACTTCAAGATTTAAAAAAAAAAAGTTGTCAATAAATGCATAAAGTAAATAAAACTTTTGTTTGGAAAAGTAATAAAGATCAACTCAAGAAAACTTTTTATGACACTTTTGGAAAAGGAAACTTTTGTTCATATTGCTTCTTTGTGCAATTGTTAGACTTAAAAAGAGTATTGCCATAACCGATATTAGTGATAATAAGGACTTGTGTTATCTTGATCAAACCTTGAAAGACAAGGTTACCTTTTTTTATTGCAAAGAAAGCTTTCAAGGATTATTTTAACAATACCATAAGGACTTTAAAAACAAAACCATTACATCATATTGTTTCTTAAATAAGCGACTTTAAAATAGCTTTGATAATGGTATTGTTGAACCAAAAAAGTTTACAACAAGTTCTTGAAATTATCAAAAACTATTTTCATGAAAAGTTTATAACTATCCATTTTGTAGAGTGCAAAATACTTGATAAACTTAACTTTATGTCACAATTGTTTATGGTCCTTTAGCTATTTTGTTGGATGCTTTTAACTTAGCATAAATATACGTCATATTTATATGACCACAAAGGGACAAGACTTAAGATTAACTTCAATGCAGAGATTAAAAAGGCTTTTAAGTTTTTGACATGCTAACATGTAAAGCCATAAAACTGAACACGAAACCGATATTTTTTGGACCAAACAAGCACCCTATCGATTTCCTCTATCTTCTAAGATTGATTGAGCTTCTCTGCCAAAGGCCACTCAGCTGCATCGCAAGGATTATCCACTGTTGTGGATAGCATTCTTGGACACCAATGACAACCATATTGCAATTCTACTGAAGAATTATATAACTATTATTTGATTCACTACTGTGACGTTTGAGCTACCATGTCCAAAGCCGTCGCCCACATTGTAAACCACCGGGCCAAGATGGTTGGCTTCTTCATTTCACTTGGCAAGAAGCCATTGTTGTCTCGTAGAGTTAGGTATCCAAGAAGTTAGAACCCTATTTATCCTTTGCTATTGATTTATCGTAGTGCAACCTTTGCAGTTTAAAAACAATCGTTGAAAATATTACTGATGGTTGAAAACATAGACTATTATGTTTCCTCTTAAACATGGGCCCTTCCACAATCAAATAAAATTTCAGGATTGCCATACATTCAAGGACCTTTAATGGTGGGAGACAGACTGAGGGGACCAAAGGGTAAGCCATCAGCACCAAGGCCGATCGCAAAGTCGGGATGCTTTCGTACCAAGCTCAATGTCCAGAAAATGACATAGAAAGGACGAAAGAGCAGGATTGTTGCCATGCTAATCCAACTTTCATCTTACTCCTTTTTACTTGAAAAATGTCAAGTACATGGACTCGATAGATAATTAGCAAAGCACATCCATCCCATGCATCATCTAACCATTCCAAGCAACTTTTCATTGTTCCAACGGAATTACTAATTGTTTGACTAAACCACTTTGTGATTCCAGTTAACAATATAAAACCCACCATTTAACAAGGCTCCCAACTCCATACAACAGAAACCAAGAAGAAAAAGACATCAAATGCCAGTATTATTATCTAAAATGTAGCAATAACTTTTGTTAATTTCAAACAACAAAAGGAAAGAAACAGAGTCAAGGTTTGCCAACATTGTTAATGTGGACAACCCAAAAAGTGAAATCATCAATCAAACTACTAACACCTTCAACATAACAAATGTCCAGTTGATTCACAATATTTTAGCTCCAATTAATGATTCTAATATATTATAACAACTCAGATTTAGCTTCTTTATAAGTCAAAAACGTGATAATAAAGGCTTTGGAAAGTTTGAAGCTTGTCATAGCAACTCAATTGAAGCTTAATAGGATTGGGTGAGAGTGTTGTAAATTTGTTGCCAAAAAAATTTAATAACTCAATTGAAGATAAACAACTAAAATTATTAAAAATATCTATATTTAATAGATTTAGAAAACTTAGATCTAATACTTACACAAAATAGAAACCTAAGAAAAAATTAAGAAGCTAATACCAGACGGATTTAGGCCTCTACCTTCAATGTTTAAAACTCCAAACCTATAGGAATAAGAAAACCTACGGCACAAGAACTTTGGGGCCGCATATGTTAGAAAAGCGCCACAAACAATACAAATCTTCTACAGTAAGTCTCTATACGTTCGTGACTGATACTAAATTAGAGCAGCTTCATGGCAAGGAAGATCTACTTGAGAGGGGATCTCGGTGTTGGTGCTTTCGAAAGGATATATGGAGGAAGCAGGAGGAATGGCGGTCGCCCACCCCATTTCTGTTAGAGCAGTGGTGCTGTTGCTCGTCATGCTTCAGCAATAGCAGAGTATGAACATCATTGATATTGACCCGACGGGTGGGAGGAACATCACATCCACCGGCCGGCGAGATCTTGACCAAGTTGCTGGACGGATTGCAGCTACCGATTAAGCGAGTTTATGCAAGCTTGTTAAGGATGCAAATTACTTGGGAAGAACTTCGAAATTTTGCTGTTTGATTGGGAATATATATAAGAAGGTAATGTCATCTGATTTTATGCCCTTTTGATGGAAAATTTAGGTTACTTGTTCTTTTGATAAACCAAAAAAGAACAAGAAAAAAAGAAGAAGAAGCTACAAAAGATAAACTCTAGAACTATAATGATAACTTCTTAGTGTCCGTTGAATCCAAAACTTTGAAAATGTCATTATTCACAATATTTGAAAACTTTGTAAGTCCTGAAGAGAAGCAAGATTAAAATAGCTATGGGATCATGTTGATCTCTTCTGGGAGATTTTTAAGGTAGTGACGACCAGTTAAATCCAATTTTCTTGAGCCATTTCTTAAATATGAGAAATTGTTATTTTACTTTTTGTCAAATAAGATTAATATTTTTTAAATTCTAATTATCTATCCAAAAAATCAAGGCATTATCTTGGAAAAGTTCTTTTATTAATTTAAAGGAATTTTATTTCATTGATTTACTGAAAAGTACAAAATATGGATAAATATATGTACATCTGGATTAGATTGGCTTCTGTTTGAATCATTATAGAAATAAAATGATTTCTTGAAATCTTTATAAAATTAATATTAGATTTTGTATGACTAGAAAACTCAATAAAGAGCTATAAAAGAGAATTAATGGACTAGAATTTGAAGAAACGCCCTAAGATTTTTCAAGTTTGGACAAAATCAGCCTCTACTTGTTTCCTTATTCTCCTAACGTTGATTGGGCATTTTTGCTAGGCCTACTATTCATTGGATGGATTATCCATAATTGAGAACAATCGTTCTTGCACCTCAGTTTCATCCATCATGAACTAAACATTGTGCTAAACACCATGTGATAAATGACATGCTATTTAGACACTTTAAAGTGGAAAAGAAAAAAAATAGAATTTCATCTTTCTTGCGGCAAATCTAGTCAAGCATTGGGAAACTATTGTTATATTTGTGCACATTGGTTTAAGCAATCTCCAAGCAAGGCAATCAACCAGTGCCTTGGATTAAGTGTTTTAATATTGACGACAGCCAAATATGTATCATAAAAATTTCGACTTCAACGCCACATTAAGCAATGTAAGCTTGGAAGACGAAAAGCACGAGTTAACCAGTCCATGAGCGGCAAGCCCCTTTGCAATTTGTGAACAACTACATTCATATGCAACTTGTACCACAAAAGCTGCATATGAAAATAAATTACAAGAAACAAATTATCAGAAGATACAATAAAATTTAAGATGCGCATAAAGGCTTAGACTGAAAGCTTAACCTATTGAAACCTTAACCAGCCAAAAGTTGATCAACGTCTATAATAAAACACCTCAACCCTTTCTAATATTTAAATTCATGGCTCAGCTTCTTTATCTCTTCTATTGTATTTATACTTTGATATTTAGGGAAGGAGTTAGTAATAACACTAAAGTAAACAAGAAACAGCCGCACATACATGTGGCGGAGCTGCTCCTAAGGTTATTAGAAGGAGGGGTAGATTTGAGCAAATATGTAAGGAAACCTGTGGAAGCAAACCATCAACGAGATCTAAGAGAAAACTGTAGGCAACCTTCTCGATCTGGACGGTGAGAGCCAGACAAGAACTGGAAAATGCCCTTAGCACGTGTATTTACCGTCCCAAGGACAAAGCGCAATACATACAAGCCTTTTGTAGCCAGGAAAAGGAACTGGAGAGTGCAGAAGGGAAAGTTTTCAAAGAAGTCAATATTGTGAAAAAGTTGAAAGTAGTTAATTAATCCAAAATTTAGTTTCGTGGCAAGGCTCGAACAAGTTGGATATTCACCAGCTCTTGGCTTTGTAATAGTGAGTCCATTCTAGGAACATTAGCAAATTAGATTTTGATCTCAATTATTCTCCAAAGTTGTTTGTAGTACGAAAAAATTTAATTGTGCATTTACAATCTGTGCATTGCAATGGGATTAATTATACTTATTGTAATATGAGCTTGTCCTTTTCTTTTCTCTCTTTGAGGACATGGAAGTGTTGGATTAGGATATAAGTGGTTAAACTTTTCTTAATTTCAATTAAATAAATCAGACTCCTAAAAAAAAACACGCAAGGATTTGAATGTGGCAGTTTTAGGTAACGCTGGGAGATTGGCCCCTCCGTTGGAGGCCAACCTTTCATTGGGCTCCTTTGTATCTTAAAAAAGTATAAAACATAAATCACATGACGAAGAATCAAATACAAAAAAGTGAAAATAATAAGATAATTTCACCCATTATATGATATTTCATTTGCTATTCTTCATATTTTTAACACTTACATCATTGGTTCTTAGTTTAGTTGGGTTAGATACATAATCACATATACTTGATTTTCATACCAATGTAATATAACTCCACCCACATTATAATTGTGTTACTTATATTTAATTAGATAAGATAATTTATCTATTTTCTTCAAATTTCAACATTTATGTTATTTCCTTTTTAATTTTAATCAAACTACACCTCAGTACATACACAGGTGGCCAAATTAATTACCAAGGTTTTGCTCAAGCGATTCACTGCCAAAGTTACCGCGGCGAGGGGGTGCGCGCGTGTTGGAATGCTGGTTGTGCACGCGGAGCCCAAGTGGCTACACGTGGCGTGTGATGGGTTGCAGGAGTTAGTTGTAGTGTACTGTGGGAGGTTAGAGGCTGACGTGTCTGCACGCCTGTGGAAGGAGAGTGCATGGCATCTGTTGTACCATGTGGAGCACGTGCCGGCATGTTGGTGAGGATACGTGGCGTGTGCTGAGAATGTGCTAGCTTATGTAGACAATAATTAATCTGTAGATTATGATGAATTTGGTACATAGATGTCAATAATTAATATCTTCATAATTTCAAAATTAGCTATAAGGTGGTCGTATCTTACTATATTGACTAGTTAATTAACTTTGATCCATAAATTTTTTTATACAACTAGTTTTTTACCTACAAAGAAAATCAAAGTGCATTAGCTGGTTTGTGTTTCTTTAAATAGGGGCTATATGCTAGACTTCTTACTCAAGCCAAATATACCATAACATGTCTTTGATCATTCAAGTTTGACACGGCTAAATGTTCCAAAATATTTACTATTGATATCTTAAAGAAGTTTATAGTTGGTTGCATTATTTTGGAACATTTGGTATTATCAAACTTAATTAATTCAACGTGTTAAAACTTTGAAGTTGATATTTGCAGGTGTTTCATGGACGAATATTATATTGTTGAACTTTTAGTGCATGAGCAAATGTTCATTAGGTTTCAGATTTGATATTGTAAAAAATTTGTAGTTCCTATATTAGAGATACTTTTGATTAATTGTAAGCATGTTATAAAAGCTTGTTTAAAGTTATTTTAGATTAAATTAAGTGTTTCCTATGCAAATGTTAGTTTCTTTTAGAGAGCTATTGTATAAAAAGATTATTTTAAACATAAATGAGCATTGTTTTCTTCCACCTTTTACACCTGTGGTTTGTACTAAACTTTCAGTCCCTATCACATGTATAATCCTTCGTTTTATCACATCCCCATTCATGCAACTAAAATTATATGGGTTGTAGTACCTTTGTCCAATGGCAGGTCAAATTGATCAAAATTTTTTTAGTCCTAAGTTTGATGAATGTATTTATCACCAATAAAAATATGCATAACACCATATGGGTGCCCATAGGAAACGTGGAAAGCTGACTTGCAGGTCGAGTTACGCTTTCGGCCATACCTGGCCATGTTGCCTTAACGCAACTTCTATAGTCTTAGGTGGTTTCGAAATTCTAGGACGGGACCAGAGGTTGGTTAAATGACTTCAAAATTCGATGAATGGATGAAGAATTTTCAAGATAATTATAGAGGTGGCTTTCTCACCGTTGCAAATCATTATAGGTCAATCCAAATCATTCGTGCAACAGCAAATGGTTCTTTCAATTTATTATATATATTAGCTTTAAGGGTTATATTTCGTAAATTGAAAGCATATGCAAGAAAACTTTTGGCCAGCCTGATGGATGCTTCCAGTGGTGTACTGTTACAACTGTCCAAAATAATCTTTGTTTTTAAAATGATTCCACTCGTTTGTATGTGTTATTTCATGGTAATGTTTCTTTCAATATTTGTAGGTTTTTAAAATTTATTACAAAAGTAGAATGGTGACTATTATTGGATATATGAGATAAAAAAAAAGTTAAAACTTAAAAAGGAAAACATTTGACTCTTTTATTGCCCATAGGGTTGTGCACTATATAATTTCTTATTGGGAGTTCAAATGAGCAAAGGTCAATAAGACTATTTTAAACAAATGTAAAAATGATTAACTTTCTAATTACTTTTATAACTATTTGATGAATCAAAGAAGGTTTTTATCCTAACTTCCATATCTTTTTATGTTACTTATAGTTTCTAGTTCTCATGGCATTTTATTGTTGGTTGATTGTACCTCTTCACAATTAGCACAATACAATTGCCTATTCTTTAATTTATTTCTATTTTTATGAAATTCCATGTTTTGAGGCGTTCCTTCTACTTGTAATTCATTCCTACATGCTCTTAACATCTATTGATATAAAAATTGAATAACATCACATGGTTTTTTTAAACTAATTTTTTCTTTTATGTTGGATTTCTTATAGGAGCAAGTATTAATTTCTTAAAAAACTATTGTAAAGTCATAGTGGTTTAGCCAAAATATTAAGTGAAGATTAAAACTACTTTAGTAATATACTATCCCACTTTCAAAGGTCAATAAGGTTAAACTAATATTTTTAAATGTTATTTTATTTAGAATGATTTCAAGGTATATAAATTTCAACAAAGATTAGGGAATCACTTTGTATAGTTAATCCTTTGTTAGACAACAAGAAAGGAGAATTTATAAAGGAAGAGTTAAAATTTGATGGCTTCAAAATCAATCAACAAGCATGTAGTAGTGATAATAGAGTTGCTTGTCTTGCTAATTACCAAAGTGTATGCAAATGACCATGCCCCTTTCTTTTCCAATCCCATGTTATTTACTATTGGCCTTGATGTCATTAAACAAAATGGAAGTTACAACCTTTATTGCCTTGAAAGTACCGTGGAAAGTTGTAAAGGCATACCGTTGTTGGTAGACTTAGAGCGATGTATTGTTTCTCTTCTCTTCAAGTGCTTCCATCGTAATCCAAAACACAAGAATTTTAGTTTTGATGATCTTTTGTTAATTGCAGACAAATGTGTCGGTCATTGTCTTGAGAAAGAGAAACTTAGAGGTTTAGATATTGCTAGATGTTTGTTTGAGTGTTATGAAAGGCATATAAAGAAGCACTAAATGTTTACATCTAATGTTAATAAGCTTTAACATTGGCAAAAGGTTCTTAATCTTCTATTTGCTTTTAGCCCTTTTTCTCTTATTGTTTTGAATATTATGAAAGGCACATAAACCCTTTTTTTGTTTATGTATGCCTTGACTTATAAAATAAGTACATGAGAGTATTTTTTTACTTCATTTGATATTTGAATTTGGCTATAAAAGAGGGTGACATTAAAAAATGATATTAAGAGTTGCTTATAGAAATAAAGTGCCTCATGTCATTGGAACTATGTCTCTTTCATTTTTGGGATTTTTTTTCCCATTTATATTTGGACCTAAGATATTTAATAAAATAAGAATATTGAAACTGACGTTTATTTGGGAATATGTATGTGAAATTTCCTAGAGGTTTAAAGGAAAGAATAAAATGAAAAAAAATCTATTTACTTTTATTTACTAAAATATTATGCTTTTGAATTATGAAGAATTATAAGTCAAATAATAAACATATTTTCTTAAGTTTAGTTTCATTAATGTTACAAGGCTTGTTATACAACCCATATGAATTATCATCTCTAGATCCCTTTCACATATTGTTAACAATTTGAAAAGATGATTGACTTCTCTATTTGCTCATGAGTGGCTATTAGAGTCGAAAGATTTCTTGATACATTGACTAAAACGACAACAAGAAACCATGATGTAGAAGACTAAAAATGGAGAAAACATCAAGTTTATTCTACCACTGTGATGCAGTACAAATTTCTCTTTCACATTACAATTAAAAGCTTTAAAGGAAAACGTAAAACACCAGAGTTATATAACATGATGACGAATGGGTCAGCCTAATAACAAAAACATTTATCTAATGTAAAAGTTGAAAGATTGAGAACACCATAGATTTCTGTCTATTGCAATAGATATCCACTTATTTGTTTTCTCTTGAACACGGACTCTCGCATAATCTTACAAAATTTTAGGATAGCTTTGTCATTGAATGACTAAGTGATGAGTGGGGCAGAAAGAAGAGTGGAGAAGGGTCCCATCGGTAAAGGAGTGACTTGCGGGTAACATAGCAAAGGGCGTCTAAGGATGGTGAGTATGGCATGGGAAAAAGAAAGAGTAGTAGAGAACACCATAACAGAGCATCCTTCGAATCGCTTCGATAGAAATGCAGAGGATGAAGCCCAAAATGTGCACTGTTAAGTTGAAATCGCATTAACCAAAAGAGTAGGCACAGGTTCAAGAGTCTGTAGATTACTTTTTACTTAAGTCCTTTGTAAAGCCTTATCTTTTGATCTTCCTAACCTTTCTACCCGTCTTCACTCATGCTTATTCCACATGGAAGAGATAGATAACTAAAGCAACATAACAGATTCAAAAAACAAGGTTTAGTCTTCGAATTCCTCCCTAGAAATTAGTAGCGTATACCAAATCAATTGCAATGAAAAACTACCAACTCCAACTTTAAATGAGAAAACATTAGTTGTACAAGAAACCACAAAGAGGAAAGCACATATTCCAAGTATGAAAACACAACCAACTTTGCCTATCAACTTAGAGATTTAAACGACAAATTTTAGTTTTTTCTTACATTTTTCCAACCCAGTCTCTCTTCGCAACAATAACTATTGCATGTATGGGAGAAACACCTCCAACACCACCATCGTGAGATCTAAATAAAGAAGAACAAGGAGGAGGACGAGGAGGACCAACAATCTTCTGGGAGGATTTTCAAGGAGACGAAGCAAAGACACGTCATACCTATGGATGCCTCTGCTACCGACGCTGGTGCCGCTGGGCTTAAAAATTAGGAGTCAATGGTGTACTCCTTGGTTGAGGCTCTCCAGAATCCTCGTCACAATGTCACCATTGTACGAATGGAACTTGATATCCAGAGATTTTTGCACATGCCTAATCAGCAGCAATTTGAGTTCCAACCTTTTCCTACTTCCTATCTTCGATTTGCTGCGCAATGTGTTGCTCAACACTCGGGCCAGCTGACTATGGTTCAGGAATTGGTGTAGATGGGCAGAGAAATAGAATTGTTACGAGGAAAATAAGAGAAACCAGATGTCCTGCTGTCTGTTTATCTGATATACATGCAAATCAACCATACTGTTAACACAAATCATTATGGGTCAGTCCAAACCATTCGTGCAACAACAAATGTGTTCATTAAATTTATTCTATATCTCAGGTATAAGGTGTATATTTCGTAAATTCAAAAAAAATATTTCAGGGTCAGCCACATGTCCCTTCTTTGATTATGTGTTTGCCACGTCAAGCTCTCTCTCATATCCAACAACTACGTTGTAAACATGATACTATGTAAATCGAAACAGACAAGATGAGTCCCATGTTTTTGGACCAAACATAGTCCCCATCTAGTTCCTCTATCTGCTCAGGTTGATTGGAAGGACTATCCACACTTGTAAAGAGTTGTTCTGGCACACGAATGAGATCCATAATTGTGTGTCCAAAGAAATACAATTCTGTTGTAACCGCATTTTTTCTGTGGTGTTATGGTTAATTCCATTACATCAATAGCTTAAATTTCAGTTATCCGTCCAGAAATACAAACACTCGGTCAGTCTTATTTGTATTTCACAATAAGATGTCATTTTACTTTTACTACTGATCCTACAGTCAACAGCGCCTAATTACAAAAACGCCTTGCCATGCGCTGCATTGTGGCAGATGGAGTTTGGCTCTCCGGAAAGCTGCAGGGTCTATTGTAATGAGAGCAGTGTCATTGTACATAGGAATGCTTGCTTCCTATGATCAAAGAGTTGAGCTTCTCAAGGATTCTTTGGCTTTGGTGAAGCTGTCACTGTGGTGGGTAAGATTCTCTTGAAGAAATAAAGGTGTTGGTTAGTGCTAATGTTAAAACTTCAATGTTGATATTTCATGGAAGAATGCTATAAAGTTAAAACTTTAATTTCCAATTGTATTTATTGAACAAAACTTCTTCTTTAAGTGGCGAATCAGATATTAGGGATAGTTTAAATTAACCTTTAAAAAGACTTAGAAAGCAAGTTCAGAAGATGCAACCCAATGCTGAGGGGCAGCTTACTTGTGGGTCTTGCATTGTTTTTACTCTAGTTTCTGATTCTTGGATGTTTACTTTTATGCAGATGACATGGATTTTCCTCAACCAGATCCAAAAGCTGGAAAAATCCGTAGGGTTGTTGTTTATATATAGAGGATAAAGATTTCTTTTGCCGGTGAATCTTTGATAATGTTATGTATTATGTTTATCTACTTCCACAGAGCAATGAAGCAAATTCCCATTGCAAATAACAACATGGGGAATGCTTATTGAAGCATGTTTCTAAAGACTACGATGAGAAAAATGTAGTAACAAGTACATACATCTATAGCCTGCAATGATTTGCCCATAGATGGCTTCAACTTAGAAGCTTCTTCAGCAGAAATGGACCCATGATTTTAACGCTACAAACTAATAACACAAAAAGATAAAAGATGATAAGCAACCATTAATACCTTCATATATATGAGAAGTAAAATCACAAAGGTTAGACAAAACTAAACATATGAAAAATCATAGCATGAGAAACAAAACAATTTGATAACAGCTTCAAATGATTACATCATACAGATATTTCTTAGGATACAAACATCAATTCTGTAAGATATAAATCCAAATAAAAAACAGAGATAAAGAACATCAACATATCTCTTGACTAGGATGATGGCAGCATCCCTCCAATACTCATCCAAAGACACCAAAAAAAAAAAAAAAGGGAAGAAAAAGCATCAACATCAACTTGTTGCTTAGGTTTATATGTAGTGAATTTGTGGTAGAAGTACAATAATTGAAAGGAGTTAATCCACTTTCAGAAGAAGCCAGAGAAAATGAGGGAGCGATATGCTTATGACCTTTGTAAAAAGGTATCCATAGAGATCAATCACCTTTATCCCCATAAGCATTACCCAAGGAGTAAAAGCTCTAATAATAAAGTATAGCTTTTGCCAAGAGCCACCCATATGGTTGGCATAATTGTGTTGGTGGGTCAATTATTACAAGTTGCACTGAAAAGGTGAGAAGCTGTTATTTGCGCAGCATTATAAAACAGGGTGCAAAAGCTAAAAATGAGTAGTAGGAAGCATTACTCCATCTAGTTCCCAAATCACCTAACACCTCCGTGGTTTGACAACCTTTTATCCTCCGTCTCTTCCTTTTCTGGATGAGCAATTATTACGGGGATCACAATCATTTTACAAGTATTTTGCCATCCAAGGTGGTCATGTTGGAATGTGGCAATGTCGATGTTCTAGGCTTATGTTGTAATTAGCTCAAGAAGGAATTTTATAATTTACTTGAACAGTAAAGAATGGAATTCTAATTAGTTACCATCAAACACTCACAATGAAACTAATTATAACCAATAGAAATTTTTAAATCCTGAAAGGATTAAAGACTCTCCTAAAGTGCCTTCCCAACCCATAAAAGAACTTAAATGCATCTTTTGGTCAATTTCATATTTATCTTTTATTATCTTTTTCATTGTTTTACTCAATCCTACAATTCATTTCTTGTCAATTCACAAGCAATTAGCCAAGTTATTAATCAATACCTTGGCTAGATATTCTGATGACTGACTGGCTACAGTGGGAGTTGCGGAACTCATAAAAATACTTCCTAAATCAAAATCTCTCTTGGGGAACTGCAATGTCAACATGTGAAACCCCTAACAAGTAAATCTGAATCCACAACAAGAGGATGACAACCTCACGGAAACTCAATGATTTGCATTGCCAGAATGAGTTATTGAAAAGATAAAAATGGTCCATAATTTTCGGAGGATATATTCCTGCAGACACACAAGATTTCCATCAATGAGGTGAGAGATTATAGTTAACACACATATGCTTATGCATAGGGTTCATGTACTCAAAATGTGGAATCATCAAATTACCCTACACAAGTTCATATCGGGAATTATTCCACAACCAGATTCTTTGCATTTTGTATAAGAAGGCATGAGTTAGTGCTCACATCGTCGAAATCAAATAATTATTTGTTTTAGCGTTGTAGGTGGAAGACTCATTCAAACAAGTACTCTTTTACTTGGAAATAAATTACGAAAGCTAAAAGGGGAAAACTTACCAAATCTCGTAAGTGAGGAGGATGAAGCAAAAGATATCGATCAAGACGCAAAGAAGGGGAGCGCTGCACCAGCTACGGCCCAGGCTCTAGTCGGGAAAAGAGGGGACCCAACAACCTGAAGTGGCCGGTCAAAGCTTACATGGCACCCATGTGGCATCATGGCATCATGGATTTCCATTATCATCGTTAACTAGAAATAACAAAGATTACTCTTTGTTGAACATCATCCTTTGGCATAACATTTCTAGTGAGGTGTTAGGAAACAATTCTTACATTCACCATAGTCCCATTTGAGTTATCATTGCCAAAGCCCTTTCGCTTCTTGTCAACCATCCAGAAAAGATGGTTGATTTCTTCAATTGGTCACAAGTAGCTACCGGAGTTGAAAGATTTCTTGATGCATTGACTGCAAGACAACAGGAAGTCATGAAGCGGAAGGCCAAAATGGAGAAACCATCAACTTTATTCAATCATTGTGATACAATACGAACACTGCTGTCACACAGATAACAGCCAAAGCAGGAGGTCCAAACTAACATTCCCCCAAGAAGAGTCTTGCCAAGGTCTGTCTCCAAAAGTGACCAATGTTGTCATCTTTTTCCATGAATCATGTGCAACACCTGCAGTCATGAAAAGAAAAAATGCATCATTTCCTTCAAGAACTTCATGAAAATTTATGATAAAGTTATTAGGAAAAAATCTAAGTCCCTATGAATACTTATTCACTTTGAAAATACTTGGCATCTTCATCAAACAGTTATTAACTAATGAGAAAACTTAGCATCTTTGGTAAACAAATCCTAAAGATATTTCCATTGCCTTAAATGCTTAAATGTTGACCAAGAACTAACAACATTTAAGAAAACAATTTTACCTTGTTAGCACATTTAGCCTATCTAAAAGTTGAAAGATTGAAAATACCATAGAACTCAATCCATCAACACTAAGTGCCAACACATAAATAAATTATAATAAAGGAAACTGTATTATAGACAACAATGTGAAATTCAGAAAAGAAAATTGATATAAATGTTATTTGCAATAATATTTTGCCATATTATACACACACAAAATAGAATCAACATCTAGTACACAATCCTTACCATGAATGATAAACTAGAGGAATGTATGAAGAAACTACATTAAACTCAAGCAAACCAACGGGAGAGTAGTTAGGAGAGTGCTTATTGTTGAAGGACAAACTCCTTGTGCCATATCAAAAAAAGTTTTCCAACAAGGATCTCCATTCCGTTAAATGATCATGTCAAGGAGTTGAGAGATATTTTATTAATTCAATAACATGATTCATATTAAACAAACAGAAATTCAGAATCAGAAATGCTATACCCGGCAGCCAAAATCCCCTAGCCCAAATATATGCTCACCATTAGTCACAACAATAATTTGGACACTCCTTTCCCACCAATTCTTCAAAACTTCAAGAATCTTCCCTCTAAAAATGATTACTCATTGATTATCTGCTCCAATGCTATGCATCAGATTATAAGACAAATGCCTCTAGAAAGCGTACTTTTGTTTCAAGCTAATTTTAAAGCCCTAGGGACACCGGAAAATGCTACCATATTTCTGGCAAGACTCACCAACGGTTGGAGTATACACAACTGGAAGCAGCAACACAACATTATCGATGAGGAGCTTGTAAAACATTCTCACATTTCTCTCCTGTAAACCATGACAAATTTGCACCAGAGGTTCAGTAGAATTGCGGGAATAGAATGTCATTCAAGGTGAGGATCATCTCCTAAATATTGATTTCGTTTTGTGTCTATAATGTGGCAAACTATTATGGCAAAAAACATTTATATCAGTCTTCTTTCCTGAATTTCACATAGCTGCCAAGAATGCAATTTCATTTATCATCAGAGCACTAAGAGATGAGTGAGGAACAAAGGAAACCAGGGAAGGATCCCATCGGTATGAAGAGTGACCTGTAGGCAGAGAGTGTCGTAGAGTGATGAGTCTGGCTGAAAATGAGAACAAGAATCGGCAAGGAGGAGAACACACGATGGAACATCCTTCAACTTGCTTCAACAGAATTGTGAAGACGAAGCCCACAGAATGATTGAGTTAATAACAAACAAAGCACCTAGAAAATATGTCCTAAAACCAAGTAACGCCACAGACTTTGCTATTCATGGTAACTAGTGGACCAAGGAGAGTAGAAGAAGTCGCAATTGCTGTCAAGAATGAAACCATGAATTCAAGACAATTGGCTTAGTCCATTACCTTAGCAAGAAGCCACTGAGAGTCTCAGCGGTTTGCCATCACAAAAGTGGCGCATCTACCTCATATTGCTCAATTAATTTCTCTAGAGTCAAAAGGAAAAAAAAAATTGATAATTGAAAACATCAACGGGAGAAACACTCACGTCACAGAGTACCTACTCAGCTGCTCAGAATCCGTGTTTCTCCACTCCAGGCCAATCTACGAAGCTCTAACGTCGACCACCAAAGCTCCAACCAGCTCCATTGAAGAACAAAGACGGTGCCGCAAAACCCACTTGAAAGGCCACAATCTGAAATCGTAACAATGAAGAAACAAGCCTTCCCTACAAGCACCGACATTGGCTAGCAGTAAAATGATTTCTTCACTCCCAGGTAAAACTGTATATATAGAGATACGGCAATACCGTATATGAAGAAGTCAGAAATAAAACCAAAAGCCAAGAATAAAATTTCGGGATTGTTTTGCATTCAAGGTGTTTTAGTGGTGAGAGACAGACCAAGGAGAGCAGAGGACAGGCGGTCGACACAGCAGACAGGGGAAAGAGAACACGCGAACAGAGCATCGTTCCCTTCGCTTCAACAAAAACCGAGCTACGTCTTGTGGTGTCTAAGGAATCGGAGCAGCATCTTCTCTGTCTATGAATCACTCTTCTCTACACGAAGGCCCCATGCACTCCGTTATAAAGAATGATTTCAAAGTTATGGGAGGACAATAAAAAACATTGTCTAAGACAAAATCTCATCTCCAAAAATCAAACTACTGTTTTCTCATGCAAAGTCCACCCAATAATGCCCAATTCTATGGACTCTTCCCACCAATCAACAGTGAAGTGTCAGGCACTTAACAGAAAGTAAGAAGAAGTAATTTTCCTATACTGTGTAATTTTAATTACTTGATTTTACAAATTTTTAGTACTTATATGATTTAATTTTTAGTTTAATTAGAACAGATATATCATTGCACATTTTTTATTTTCATACACAACTTTACCAAACCCTAAACTCCGGTGACTTTAAAACATGAGATAATTGTCCTAACTCCTCCACAGATTAACATAAAAAGCAAAAATATTTGACCATTCACACTGAAGAAGATACACCTAAGTCCTCTCCGATTAAAATCTGGCCACCCTGTTATCTCAACTCAACTTCCTTATGAGCTGCCCACAAACACTAGGAAAGCTAGGCTACCTAACGGATATGGTGGAAGCAATGGGTGAGGTTTGTGATTGCCCAAAAGCATGCTTCCCCTGTGGCTGCCCTCTTGGTTTGCTTATGAATTGCCGACGAATACCATCAATTATTACCACTTCGTTTAGTGGCAAATAAAGCTCCCGACGATCACGTTAAGACTAAAGTAAGTAATTTCTACGTAGGAAGAGTAAGATCAGATCATTTTGCCTTTTTTGTTCTTGACATCAAAAGCAGAGGTGGAGCGAAAAAGGTAGTCCCGGTGCAATTATAGGAAGGTTTCATGTTGGTTTTGCACAAGCCAAAACCATTACTATTTTTTCTCTTAAGCACGGGCCCTCGAGCTTGGGATCAATCGTGAGTGACGGACAAAGAAAAGCAGAGAAGGTTGTCACTGAGATGAATAATGATCTGCGGGTGACGCACTAGAGATTGCGACGTCGAGTATTTTAAATCAATTAGTTACTTAATTTGCTTTTATCAGCAACCTCCTCAGATAAGTTACATATACCGTAGCAAGCCTTGGATCAATCAGGTTAAGTTTCAGAAAACCATTACTATTAATGTGTTAAGAAAATTTTGTAGTTGGTCCAGTTGCGTTATTTTGGAACACAAATAATGTGGAGTTCTTCAAGGATCACCTTGGTTTTGGTGAAGCTGCCACTGTTCGGTAAGATTCTTTGGAAGAAATGTATATACTGTCTCATAATATAACTTCAATGTTGATATTTGGAGTTTGTTTCATGGAAGAAGACTATAGTTGAAACTTTAATTTCTATTTGTACCCTGCACTGTTTATCCAACAAATCTTTTTATTTAAGTGAAAAATCAAATATTCTATAAAAGTTGGGAGTTTATATATTGGAGATAGTTTGGATTAACCTTAAAAAAAACTTAAAAAATGTTGTTTCAAATTATGTTTAACTCTCTTCACTTAAAACTCGGTTACTTCTAGAGACATATAAGAATTGGGTCTGACATAAATAAGCCATTTACTAAAACCGTTTAAGGTAATTTTTCTTTCTTTCAGTGTTTTCTATTTAAGCCTTGTTTTAAGAGCTCTAAGTTCTAGGGAAACCCTGGAAGAGTGCGTTTTGTGTGCATGCTAGTGCACGCATGTGTTATGGTCAATTAGATTTGCAGGCTGAAAGCTTACTCTTTCACTTTTGTTAGCTACAGATGGTTATACTGCCAATAACATGGCAAGTATGTTGTCTATCACATGCTCTGCAACTGATTGTTACAAAAGCAATGTTCAGTATGTCGCGTACAGCTTGTCAATTGATTGCAACAATGTCCAGCATGTCATGTACAATTGTGGTTTATTAGATAGTAGGTCTATTAATTCCATTTTTGAGCAGAGATAAGGCATACTGCAAATGAACAAGCAGAAATAAAACCAAAAGCCAGAATTTTTCCTCTCTCTGCTTTCCTTGTTTACCCTGTTCTTTCTTCTCCTTCTTGGCGATCTGTTTTGGCGCTACGATCTCTGTTTTCACATCATGAAACAAAACTTCTTCTATGGTTAAATAAAATTTCGGGATTGCTCTACATTCAAGGAGTATTAATGGAAAGAGACAAACCAAGGAGAGCAAAGTATAGGCAGTTTACGCAACAGAGGGGGTTTAAGAGCGGTAGGAATCCAATGGGGGAAAGAGAAAGGAGTGGCAAGGAAGAGAAAAAGCAAACAGGGCATCGTTCTCTTCGCCTTAACAAAACCCGAGCTACATTTTGTGGCGTCTGACGTATCGGAGTAGCATCTTCTCCATCTATGAATTACTCTTATCTGCATGGAAGCCCATTGCAACCTATGACCAAGTTCTTCAAGTGCCTTTTACAAAAAACTGGCCTGCACGAGGAAAGACATTCCAGTTGACTGCTTATCAAAACATAAGATTAAAATTGATATGCACTTGCAGATTGAGGGTGAGAGCTCGGCTTTTTAAAAATTTTTTGGCTAAAAGTTGCTGAAGGTTTGTAGCAGAATAACCATGAAGCCTTTTCAAAATTAAAAATTCATTGCTTAGTTTCTAATCTCATTTGCGTGTTCATTGTTTGATGTTCAGGGAAGAATTAACAATAAGACAATAAAACAAGCAAGAAAGAACACACTTACCATTGAGGCAGATCATACAAATTTGATGGGGCCACGGCCATAGCGATATTTACGAAATAATTTCTGATAAGTTTCAGAATTCAGAGTATGTGGTGAAATGTCACTTATAACCTCAGCTAATTCCCAAAGATCATTCTCATATACTCCATGCGCCCAACACTCCACCTCCACATTCAAGTAGCATGATTCAATTGAAGCATCAAGACATCCTTTCTCCAGAACGTCTAAGCCATAGTGATTCTTGGCCCAAAGGAAGGGGTTTCAGGGGCACAAATTAGCTAGGATGCCTTCCTACCAAGTTTATTGTTCTGAAAATGACAAGGGAAGGTGCAAGGAGCATGATTGTTACCATTAAGTATTTTGTAATTTGAATTCTCATGCTCACCCAACATTCGTTGTTTTCTTTGTCCTCGAAAGGTGTATAGCTCATGGATTTGATTATGAAATAGCAAAGCACATCCATAGAAGCAAGTTTCTGTTGAAATTCTAAAGGAATTTCTGATTTTCCGATTAAACCAATCTGGAATTCTAGATACAGTCACAGATCCTACAAAGTTACAACTCTCGTTCACCTATATAGTAAAAACCAAGAAGAACAAGCTGTTAATTGCAATATTCTAATATACAACATATTAATAGCTTCTATTAATTTCAAACAATAAAAGGGAAAGGAAGAGACTCACACCCCTTTCAAACTCTAAACCACCATCAGCTTGTGGACATGAAGATTCCTTTGGGATCATATATGGTTTACCATCATGATCAATGTGGATGGCCAGAAAAGCACAATTACTAATCAATCCTCCAATGCCTTTAACACAACAAATATCTAGTGATTGACAATTTTGTACCTCCAAACAACGTAAGTTTAATGGTAACTTTAGCAGTACTTGAAGCATAATACAATTGTCCAAGTAAAGATGGTAAAAGGGAGGTAAGTTAAACCAAATCAGGTATTCTCTTAAATTTATTTCCAACCAAGTTTAATGTCTTAAGTGAGGATAAGCAAGCAAGACATTCAAGGATCATTCCATCTAATAGATCACAATAACTCAAATTTAGTATCATTAAAGTACCCATATCTGACAATAAAGGCATTAACAATGTTTGAAGTTTGATACAATAATCCAAGTGAAGGTTCATAAGGTTGGGAAGTTGGAAACACTAATTGGTATTGTTGTGAATTTGTTCATGTGACAATAAAGGCATTAACAATGTTTGAAGTTTGATACAATAATCCAAATGAAGGTTCATAAAGTTGGGAAGTTGGGAAGTTGAGAAACACTAATTGGTATTGTTGTAAATTTGTTCCTAGAAAGATTTAATGACCCAATTGAAATTAAACAACTAAAATTACTAGGAATATCTACATCTAAAAAGCTCAAATCTAATGCCTTTAAAAATTTAAACTTAAAAAAGAATTAGGATGCCAAAGACTAGATAGATTTAACCCATTACCTTCATTGTCTAAAACATTACTGTAAAATGCACTATACTTGCTCCAAAAATTGCCGCATGCACGTGTTACAAATTTGCCGTGAATCAAGCCAAACCTCAGGTTGCCACTAAAGATGTAGCGACCATCAATCATTTCCATAGTGGTCATATTTCTTAAGCAATCACATAAGTTTAAACTTTCAATCGATGACAAATTCTGAAACGACAATGGCAACATTTTAATATTAGTTCCAACCAAATCTAGAAATTTTAAAGATGTCATATTGCCAACAATATTTGGAAAATTTGTTAGACTTGAACAACCAGCAAGAAAAAAATAAATCTGATGGAAGAATGGACCTTGGACAAATGTGTACAATATTGAAGGTCTAACCTCTTAAAGTTTGGGATTTCAGTAAGATCTAGATATCAATTAGGTTAACAAAGAAACTTATGTCTGTGTATTGTACTTTATCAAATCCTTGCCATGTTATAGATAAGGAAAATGGTTAAAAAGAAAAATCATCAACATGAAAAAGTGTAAAAGAAAGATGAAAGTGGAGAAGAAATATTTACATAAACCAGAAATCTTATTTCCAATCCATCCCATTATGAAAGCAACTATAGGGCACTTCAAGTGAAACAACATTCCTTGGTTTAAAATTGATCAACAAAGATTGTGAAGGATATCCAACAAAATCCAAATATTATAACTCATTGCTTGACCTAAAATGTGAATAATCTCCATAACAGTGACAATGAAGATTGCCATACAGAAATGTTTTCAATTTATTCATTTTTGAAGAGCCTTCAACACTTAGCTCCACAGACAGTGATGATGATTCTAACATAATTTCTTCAACTATATCAATCTCCTAAAATAAAATAAAAAAATTACAATAAAACAATGCTTAAACAAAATGCATAAAAGAATTATAAAAAATATGTCTTGCATAAAGATTTACTTCTAATATTATCATTCAATACATGAGCAATATCTTCTATACCTTTAGTAACCACATAAATTGAGACTTATTATGGAAGACAAACTCCAGAACTACAATGATAACTTTTTAATGTCAGTCTTAGTCAAATCCAAAAACTTTAAAAATGTCAATATTGTCCACAATATTTGAAAATTTTGTAAGTCTTGAACAGAAGCAAGATCAAAATAGATATGGGATCATGGTGATGTATTGTAGGGGATTTTTAAGGTAGTGGCAACCTTTTAAATCAAATTTCTTGAATCATTTCAGAAATCCAAGGAATGGTTACTTTACTGCTCGTCAAATAAAATTAATGTTGCTTAAGTTTTAATTATCTGTCCAATAAAATCAAGCATTCGTCCTGGAAGAGTTCTTTTATTAATTTAAAGGAATTGTAATTCATTGCTCAGCTTCTTTATCTCTTCTATTGTGTTTATGATTTGATGTTTTAGGGAGGATTTAGCAATAGCGCTGAAGTAAACAAGAAACAGCGCACTTACATGTGGCGGAGCCGCTCCTAAGGTTGTTAGAAGTGCGGGTAGATTTGAGCTAATATGTAAGGAAACTTGCGAAAGCATACCATCAACGAGCCCCAAGAGAAAACTAAAGGCAACCTGCTCGGTTTGGATGGTGAGAGAGGGACAGTAACTGGATAATGCCCTTAGGCTATGTATTTAGCGTCACAAAGACCCAATAATAATATATATATATATATATATATATATATATATATATATATATATATATATATATATATAGAATCCTTTTGCAGCAGGGGAAAGGAACTGGAGTGTGTAGAAGCGAAAGTTTTCAAAGAAATCAATATTGTTAAAAATTTGAAAGTGGTAATTTATCCAAATTTAGTTTTGTGGCAAGACTCGAAGAATTTGGATATTTGAACATGCAAGCAATTCACCAGCTTTTTTCTAGAAACATCAACATATTTGATTTTGATCTGAATTATTCTTTAAAATCTTTTGTAGGACAAAAAATTTGACTGTGGACTAACAATTTGGGTACTGCACTGGAGTTGATTATGCTTATTGTAATATGGGCTTCTTTTTTGTTTTTACACTTTGAGTACATGTAATTGTTGGATTATAATATGTCATGTTAAACTTTTCTTGATTTCAATTAAGTAAATGAGGTTCTTGGGGAAAAAAATAAGGAAGACGAAAAACAATGAGTCAACTTATGGCTTGGTCACTTGGGGAGATTCGCCTCTCCATTGGAGGTCAACCTTGCGTCAAGCTTCTTTGTAACTTAAAAAACTATAGAAGATTAATCATATAATGACAAATGAGATACAAGAAATTGATAGAGAGAAGATAATTTTACCCATTATGTGATATGTTGTTGTCTATTCTTCATATTTTCAACACTTATGTCATCTAATTCTTAGTTTAGTAAGATTAGATACTTTATTTTCATACCAATGTCATATAACTCCACCTACATTATAATTTTGTTTTTTACATTTGATTAGATAAGATAATTTATCGATTTGCTTGAATTTCAACATTTCAGTCTTTTTTTTCTTTCAGTTTAATCAAATTACACATCATTACATATACAGGTGGCCAGATTAATTACTTCGTGTTACCAAAGTAATGCGCTGCCGGAGAAGTAAAGAAAGTCCGGCTGCGATTCACGGCCAAATTTACTCCGGTGTGCGGGTGCGCGAGTGTTGGGATGTTGGATTTTGCGTGCTGGTTGCACACGTGGAGCCAGTCGATACACGTGGCGTTTGTCCTGTTGCAGGTTAGAGGCTGACTCGTCTGCACGCGTGTGAGAAGGAGACTGCCTGGCATCGGTTGTACTATGTGAAGCATGTGCCAGCATGGTATGAGAACACGTGGCATGTGTTGAGTATGTGCTAGCTTGTGCAGGATGCTTGTGAAGGTCAATTATCAAAATTATCAAAATTATCAAAGTTCGACTCTGGAAGGGTTTCAAAAGGCGTTGTAACAACCAAAACGAATCTTAACTTTCTGTTATGTGATGTATTGTGTTTAGTTCCTATTTAAAAGATCTATATGAAGTTGAATCTTTAAAATTATTTGGGCAATAATATAAATTTCTTTTATTATTGTGTAGATTATAATGAATTGGTATGTCAATAATCCATATCTCCATTGTTTCAAAATTAGCTATAAGGTGGTCTTGTCTTACTATATTGGCTAGTTAATTATCTCTGAACTATAAATTTATTTAGACTACTTGGTTTTTTCACGTATAAGGAAAATGAAAATGCAGAGTTGGTCTAATTGTGTTCTTTGAGCAAGGGCTGTCTCCTAGACTTCTTAGGCAAGCTACATATACCACAACACATATTAGATCATTCAAGTTTGACAAGGCTAAATGTTCCAAAATATTAATTATTGATGTCTTAGGAAGTTTGTAGTTGATTTCATTATTTTGGAACATTTGGTATTGTCAAAATTAATTAATTCCATGCGTTAAAACTTCAAAGTTGATATTTGCAGTTTGTTTCATGGAAGAATATTATATTGCTTAAGTTTTAATGCATAATTGAGCAAACGTTCTTCATTAGGTTGGCAGAATTGATATTGTAAAAAATTTGAGGCTTATATACTAGAGATGAATTTGTTTGATTACAAGAAGCTCATTTAAACTTATTTTTGATTTAATGAAGTGTTCCCTATGTAAAGGATAGATACTTTTAGGATTGTATCTAAACATAAATGAGCCTTGCTTTCTACCACTTCTTGCACTCGTAGTTTGTGCTAGATTGCCAATCCCTAACATCTGTTTAGCCCTTCATTTTATCACATCCCACATTCATGCAACTAACACCATCTAGGACAACTTAGCCTAGTAGTATGTCAAGGTGGTTTAGGCCTTACAATAGGTGTATTAATTGACTTCAAAGTTTCAAGATAATTATAGGGGCGGCTTTCTCACTGTTACAAATCACTATGGGTTAGTCCAAGCCATTCGTGCAACATCAAATGGTTCTCTAAATATATTATATGTCTTAGTTATAAAGGACATGTTTCAAAAATTGAAATCCTATATAAGAAAGATACTAATTATACTTGGTTCATATTTTGAATTCAGCCAACAAAATGGATGCCTCAAGTACTTTACTATTACAACTGTCCAAAATAATCTTTCTTTTAAAATGATACCAATCTCTCGTGTGTGCAATTTTCATAACTTTCATGCTAAGTTTTCTTTCAATATTTGTAGCTTTTAACAGTTTATAACAAAAGTTATAACAAAGAGTTAAAATGTTCAAAAGAAAACAATTGACTCTTTTATTGTCCAAAGAGTTATGCATCATACAATGTTTTCATTGAGAGTTCAAATGAATGAAGGTTAGGAAGACACTTTTAATGAGGCTTTTATCTTAACTTTGTTGCCTTTTGATGTTACTTAATAGTTTCTACTTCTCTTGGCCATTTTATTGTCAATTTACTATACCTTTTCACAATTGCTACGACAAAATTGCTTATTCTTTAATTTATTTCTTTTTCTATGAAATGCTATCTTTTTAAATGTCACATCTACTTTTGATTCATTCCTACATGCTCATAACATCTATTGATATAAAAATTGATTGGACATAAAGGATTCACACATTATTAAAATTAGATTGCATTCATTACATGGTCTTTTAAACTAATTGTTTATTGTTTTTTAGACTTTCCATAGGAGTTGAGTATTAATTTCTTAACAAACTCTTGTAAAGTCATATCTCTTTGGCCAAAATATTAAGTGAAGATCAAAACAACTTTAGTAACATATTATCACACTTTGAAAAGCCGGTGATGTTAAACTAATATTTTTAAATGCTATTTCTTTTAAAATAATTTCATGGTATATAATTGCATCAAAGATTATGGAATCACTCCATAAAGGTAAATCTTTTGTTAGATAACAAGAAAGGAGAATTTTCAAACACAAAGTTTACATTTGATGGCTACAAAATCCATTAGCAAACTTGTAGTAGTGATGATAGAAGCATTTGTCTTGCTAAATATCAAAGTGCATGCCAATGACCTTCCCCCTTTCTTTTCCACTCCCATGCCATTTCCTACTAGCTTTGACACCGTTCGTCAAAATGGGGATTACAACCTTCATTGCCTTGAAAATGCAGTGGAAAGTTGTAAAGACAAATCGCTGTTGGAAGAGTTGGAGCATTGTATTGTTGTTCATCTCTTCAAGTGCTTCTATCACAATCCAAGACATAAGAATTTCAGTATTGATGATCTTGTATTTATTAAAGACCAATACGTAGGGCATTGTCTTGGGAAGAAAATTAGAGGTTTAGATATTGCAAGATGTTTGTGTGAGTGCTATGAAAAGAATACAAAGAAGCATTAAATGTCTACATTTGGTCAATAACAAATGTAGACATTTAGGATAACTCAAGGGTATTATTGTCAACTTATCCCTAGACATATTTAAATACTCAAGTGATAACAAATAACAAAGCTGGTAAGGAATAGTTGCATCTAACATATTAGGATAACTAATCTCTAATTTTTTTAGAGAACTCAAACTTGAGAAACCATTAAGAAAGTGTAAGCAATTTATAGGATCTAAACCATTACCACCACCATTTATTTTCTACATAGTGATGTAACAATGGAGCTTTTTTGAAACTTTAATCACTAAAAATTGATCCCATCTCATATTAACATTTTGATCCTTATTTAAAAGTATTCTATAACACATGTTACCATATAAATTGAAATATTTAAGCTATAACAAACTTTTTAATGATACTGGTAACTCCCTAATGGTAGTCCAAATCAAATAAAAAAACTCCAAAGATTTTATGTTACCACCAACATCTGGAAATTTCTCAAGTCATAAACAACCAGCAAGATTAAGATATTCAATTGACTCGAGGCCAATCTCAACAAAAAAGAATAACCTCCTTTTCTTGTACTTTGTCTTCCCGCACCCCGACAATAAGGGGCGGCAAAACGGCTCCAGCCAGCTTCATATTCATAGCTGCTTCGACCTAAACCGATTAGGCAAATTATAAAAAAATGCTACCTCCGGGACGCCACACACTAGAACACAACCCAAGAATGCCTGTAGCAAGCTCAGGGTGGCTCTTTATCAAATGTTATCATTTCTATGCTACTATTACTCAAGAAAATTTTCCTTTATATAATATTATCCAATATATAGAATTAAACTTAACTTTAATAGTTACAAAGAAGGAATAAGAAGTACCAGTGGAAGAAAAAACATGTTCATCCTTTCAAATATGATTACGTTTAACATATTTTGAATCGTTTAAGAAAGCTTTTCATATTTATGTCTAAATAAAAACACTACATAAATTATGATAGAAACTACTTATAATGACTGTAACAAAGTTTTCTAAAACGTAAGTGCTGCAGCATGACAAAAGTTAGTAAGAGAAAATTACTTATGCACAAATGTTAGTAAGAGAAAAGGTAGCAACAAAGTTTTCTAAAACCTATGCACAAAAATGCATATTTCATTGTATTGTGGATAACTCACTTAGAGGTGAAAATATTGCTGGATGTTTGGCAAAGTGTTATAAAAGGCACTTTAAGAAACATTAAATGTCTACATCTAGCATCAATAAACTCTAGAATTGGCAAAAGGTTTTCAATCTCTTATCAATAATCTCATCTAAACGTAAATTCACACACTTATGAAATCATTTCATGCACATTCATGTGAATTCATTTTCATAAGTTAGAAAGCACTTTTGGACATTTCTCCATAGTTTTAGGATTGTAATAATAATATCATTACTAGTTTTTGTTTTCCACCACAAGACATCATATTCCTTACTTTTATTGTTGCTTGATTTATGTAAATCAAGCTTGTCTCACTTGATGAATTTGTTTTGGTCATTTCAGGGTAAGTGACATGGCATCATTGGTAGAAAGATTGGATCTTATGGATTAAAACTCCAAGTTTTATAGCCTTTTTTTTTTTATGAACACCTTTAGTTATGAAATAAATACATGGGAATACTTTGTTATTATGTTTGACATATTTATTTGGCTAAAAGAGTATATGACATTAAATGGTGCTATTGAGAATGGATTAAGGAGTTAAAGTGTCATAGGTCATTTTCTTCTAATAAAAGGGGATGTCCACTAAGGTTAGATATATCTAACCCTTTAAAATACGTGACAGGCCCTTAGAAGGATGATGCAAAAGAATAAAAAAAACTAAAGGTGTCCAAAGATCTAGATCTATATCAACTTTATAGATTCATACAATACTCACGTGTCTCTTTTTAGTCATATTTAAACCTCATGTGGACTTTCTAAATTAGTTGGATAATAATTCAAGTCATTATGATTTGTTACACTAATCACTTTCTTTAGAGGAGGAATATATTTTAAAGATATGGGTTTAAATATCTCTTATTGCCCTAGATTTAATCATTGATGTCTTCCATTGCTTGGTTGCCTTCCGTTCCATTTTGTCTGCCTTCTTATCAAAATATTATGAACCATAGTGGGATTTCTATTTCATCCCCATCTTTTTAATTCATACCTTTCTTCTTTTAAGAGGTCTTTCTTCATTTATTAGTTCTAAACCTTGAATGTATCCTTACCAATTTGGCATGTTTGTCTTCTATTTGCACTTTCTCACTTTAAGTCATTTTTATATTCTTTTTTCTTTCCACTCTGAATTTTTGTCTCATATAGATCTTAATGGTGGTTAGAGCATTTCTTGTTGAGCTTCCTCTTCTCTTCTTGATGCTCTTTGTTACTTTAACCATACATATGGACTCTTCCTGACTAATAGGACTTGAATTAAAATGGAATTGCTCATTTAAAACACAAAATTGAAATGGTGAGCCAATAGTTTGTCCCCACTGCAATGCATGTTCCTTGTCCATTCTCACAGATGTTTGTGATGTAGTCATTTGTCTAGTAAAGATAATATAATTTCTTGGCAATCTTCCTTCTTGCAAACTCATTCTTGGAATATTTTTGTCAATCACATAATGTGGTAGCTTCCCTTTATTAAAGTATGAGAGTCTATCTTAAAACCCTAAGGCAATAGGTGGAGAAATCTCATCACTTATAAGCTCAATGACACATCATCATGCTTATAATGTAGGACAACACCACCTTTAACACTTACCTTCATATGCATGTTGACACCATTGTTGTATATGGATTAAAAACCAACTTCAAGGCATAGGGGGTTGCAAAGTAGAGGCTTATCCTTGTCTTTAATACCATTTTAGAATGTGAGAGTCGATCCTAAAACTTTAATGCAATAAGTGAGGAAATATTATCACTTATAAACTCAATGGTATATCTTTACGCTATCAATATGAAACAACATCCAACTTTAATACCCTTGTCTACTCCCCATCAACCTTTAGGTCTTGCTCATACATAATAAATGTTTACTCAAAACTACCCTCATGTTTAATTACAATAGATGGATCAATGTAATAGAAAAGAGGCAAAACTATTCCCTTTGTCCTTTAACTTGCATTCATGATCTTGGTTAGCTCAATCAAACACCATTTAGAAAAAGCATAAACTTCTATAATATTACAATAATTGCAAATTGACATTGTTATAAAAAGGATATTTTCAAGAGCTCTTAGAAAGTATATTTTCCTTTTTCTAATTTTTCATTGTCCAATCCCTTATAAAAGTCTTGTGGGTTTCTCCATTATGAAAACTAAGAAAAACATTGTATGTTAACTGAGCTGTTGAAGAGGTAGGAGGAGCCCCTTGAATGCGAACAAATGCCATTAAAGACTCATAAGCTTGTTTACTTCATGAATAGGATGAGCCATAGACTTTTTATTTCTCTAGTAAGGCTGTCTTTCTATTTACAGCTCATTGTCGGTTTGCAAGTGGTTGACGTAAAGAAACTTCCATGAGGATGAAAAAGTGGACATCAAGTTGATTTTCAATAGAAAAATCAATCACCCTTATAATAGTGACGACGAAAAAGGAAACACGTATGTTAAGTTCTATATTTAAATTTTGATACCATATTAAGAATTTTCTTTTCCCTCAGAAGTCAATTCATGAGTAAAACTTTTTACGTAAAAAGTCTTTTTGAACAAACATCAAATAATATCATGCTTTTATTATCTATATTGCAAGCCTAATCCAAAAGTAGGCCTAAGCTAAGTTTAAAATGAAAAATGAACTTGTGAAAAAGTAGTGCCAAGAAAACCTTAGAATTCTAGCTATCATGTCCAATGCTTATGAATAGGTTCACTCCTCTTATTGATCTATATAGAAACTTAGCTAGACTTGGGGCATCCAATTTGTTTCTTTTGTGGGGGTTCTTATTCTATGAAGGACATTGTTCAGAATATGGAGAACCCATAACTTTAAGAGCAAAGAGAAGACCATAAAGATACACCTTTTAATGAATGCTTTTTCTTGAAGGTTTCTACGCAAATGGTGGAACATTATTAAATTCCTTAGCCTTGTAGCCAAAAATCACAAACTTGTGTATCAAGAAAGGAAAAATAGAAGATGATTTTAGAATAAAATAGTTGACATTTCAATCTTATTAGCTAAAATAAAGAAAATTGTATGAAAGAGAGCTTTTTTATTTTAAAATATAAGATTCTCACAGGGAAATGTCATCTCAAGTGAGATTTGGAGGCTTACAACCTTTATTTTTTCATAATTTTTATAATTCTTGTAATACTGGAGTATGTCCCTATGTTTTGATACATTACATTTTATTAATGCAGACTCACATTTCTACCAAAAAGAAAAGGAGAAAACAAAATACATTTACATAAGCCAAACAACCTTAACTATAACAATAAGCATTTGTGCTAAACCACTCCAACAATATTTCCAGCTCGTCAAATGTTTCATAAAAAATCTTAGTTCGCAAGACCATATTTAAAAAATGTAAAAGTTGGAAGATGAAAAGCACTAGCAAACTCACTTCAGCAACATAAAGGGCCATTGTAATCTCTGAACAACTACTTCCTCCTACGTGACAAAAGTTGTTAAAAAAAAATAATCATAAGACAACCAAAAGGGTAAGGGTACTTCTAAAAAAATAACAAAAAATGAAATACACACTTTTGTAATATTAAAGTATGTCTCCTTTTTTTTATACTCTAATTTTTATTACTATAATTTTTCATTTTACAAAAAAAAAAAAGAAAAAAGAAAAAGAAAGACAAGACCTACCTTGTCACCTCAGAATATGAGAGGAAGCCCACATTTTTGCCTCTCAGTATGAGCCCCTAGGTCAACATGTATAGTTTTTTGCAACTCTAAGTTCTTCAAGTGTAGTAATACCTCTATCAGATTTCCTTAAATAAGAAATAGTCACATCTACCTCAACTATTGTTAGAAAACAAACTCGTGAATCTAAACTCACAAAATCTCTCAGGATCTCACTACACAAGCACAGAGAATATAAGTCAAGTAAAGAACACACAGAAATTATGAGGTTCGGGATAATCCCTATGTCTCCAGCCTAAGGAGCAATTCTTCATTATAATGAGGAGGGCTTACAGTGCTTAAAGAAAACCTCTGTTTTCTCTCAATCTCTCTCAACCTCATACCTAGGTTTTCCCCATAGTGTTTCCTTTTATACAAGTACCAAGGAAACATAAATAGAATAGGACTAGGAAACCTGAATAGAATAAGATTGGGAAACCCTATAAACTACCCATAACACAAACATGGTAGTTACATAATTACCCTTACTAATTTACTCCAAACATAACAATTTCCCCCTTTTGGAGTAATATCAGTGCAACATCCTTGCACCATAAAAGAAAGAACATTGTTTCTTAGACTTGACTCTACTTGGAGTCCATTCCAACAACTCGCTGACAAGTCTCTAGCTTATCTCTTGTTAGCAGCTTCGTCAACATATATGCTCCATTATCATCAATGTGAATCTTCACAAGACCTAACTGCTTGGATTCTAATACATCTCTAATCCAATGATATTTGACATCAATGTGCTTAGACCTTGAATGAGATGACATGTTCTTACTTAGGCGGATGGAGCTTTGGTTGTCGCTATAAAGGATAACTATCCCTTGTTTTATATCAAGTTCTTAAAGAAACGTCTTCATCCACAAAACTTCTTTTCCACCCTCAATGATTGCTATATACTCTACTTTTGTTGTAGACAAGGCAACACAATCCTGTAGCCTAGATTGTTATAAAACTGTTCCCCTTGTGAAGGTGAGCATGTACCTTATTGTAGATCTCCTTCCATCATGGTCACCAGCCATCTCTGCATCTATGTATCCAACCAATACAAGCTTATCATTACCAAAACACAAACACAACTTAGGAGTTCCTTTAAGGTATCTAAGTATCCACTTCACAACTTCCCAATGTATTTTACTAGGATTTGAAAGAAAATGACTAACTACTCTAACTACATGAGCAATATCTGGTCCAGTGCTTACTGCAGCATACATCAAGCCACCAACCGCAGATGCATAAGGAGTTTTCTTCATATATTGAACATCATTCTTACTTTTAGACTTCTACTCCTCACTCAACTTGAAATAACTTGCAAGTGAAGTACTTACTGTTTTTGCCTTATCCATGTCAAATCTCTAAAGTATCTTCTTTATATACTTCTCCTAAGATAGCCCTAACTTTCCATGTTCTCTGTCACGTTTAACTTCCATACCAAGAATTCACTTTACTGGTCCCAAATCTTTCATCGCGAAAAACTTGCCTAAATCCTTATTCAGCTAAACAATCTTCTTAATGTCTTGGCCAACAATTAACATATCATTAACATATAGGAGTAGGATGAACAAAATCACCACCTGGAAAGTGCTTCACAAACACACAATGATCTGAGCTGGTCTTGTTATAACCATGCTATAACATAAATGACTCAAACTTCATGTACCACTAATGAGATGCTTGTTTTAGACCATACAAGCTTTTCTTCAGTTGACATACAAGATTCTCCTTGCCCTTCTCTATGAAGCCCTTCAGTTGCTCCATATAAATCTCTTCCTCCAAGTCTCCATGAAGGAATGCAGTATTCACATTAAGTTGTTCTACCTTCAAGTTCAGTTTAGCAATTAAACCAAGAATAACTCTGATTGAAGACCCTCACCATAGGAGAGAAAATCTCCTCAAAGTCAATACCTTTCTTTTGACCATAACCTTTCACAGCTAACCGCACCTTGTACCTTGATAATGGATTGTTCTCTTATGACTTCAACTTGTACACCCACTTATTTTTAAGTGCTCTACTACCTTTAGGCAATGTCACAAGATCATAAGTGTGGTTTTCCCGCAAGGAATTCATCTCCTCTCGCATAGCTTTCTTCCACTCTTTCTTATGCTCACATTCATTAGCTTCCTCGTAGTATTGTGATTCTCCCCCATCAGTTAGCATCAAGTACTCATGTGGTGGATATTTCATTGAAGTTTGAAGCTCTCTACTAGATCTTCTCACTAAGGGCTGGGTTGATGACTCAATTGGATGATTATCAACATGTCCTCTAGATTCTTCAATAATTGGAGTTTCAGGAACTTCTTCACTTGCTACATCCTCAAGTGGCTCTTCCTGTGTAGTTCCCCTTTCATGTACACTTACTGGGGAAGAAGAAGGTGGAGTTATATCCTTAAGACTTTCATTAACAACTCTTGGCTTTTCAGTCTTCTTAAGATCTTTAATAGTCTGATCTTCAAAGAAGATAACATCTCTGCTTCTAATCAGTCTCTTTGCAGCTAGATCCCACAATCTATATCCAAAATAATCATGTCCATAGCCCAAGAAGATGCAATCTCGAGCTTTATCATCAAGCTTGTTCCTCTCATCCTTAAGAATGTGGACAGATGGCTTATAGCCAAATACTCTCAAGTGCTTGAAAGAAACCTTCTTGCCAATCCATACTCTCTTAGGTAAATCACCTTCTAATGGAACTAAAGGAGACAAGTTAATAAGATTTATTGCAATACACATCGCTTCACCCTAAAATGACTGAGATAATCCAGAATGTGAAAGCATACACCTGATCCTCTCAACAATAGTTCTATTCATTCGTTCTGTAATCCCATTATACTCTAGAGTTTTAGGAATTGTCTTCTCAAGCTTAATACCATGAATTTTGCAATATTCTTCAAATGACCCTCTATATTGACCTCCATTATCTACACAGATGCATTTTAGTTTCCTTCTAGTTGCTCTCTTAACCATAGCCTAAAACTGTTTGAAAACCTCCAAAACCTGATCCTTAGTCTTCAATGCATAAGCTCATACCTTTCTAGAATGATCATCAATGAAGGTAACAAAATACATAATGCCACCAAGAGTTTTTACCTTTAACATACACATATTTGAATGAATCAAATCAAAAACATGTTTTCTTTTAGACGGAGGTCCTCTCCGAAATGAGAGTTTACATTGCTTTCCAGCTAAGCAATGATCACAAGGCTTCAACTGCAAATCAGCACCACTAACTCCTGATATGATTTTGTTCTTTATCAAATGTTGAAGTCCCTTCTCACTAAGATGTCCAAGTTGCTTGTGCCATAGCTGAATATGATTATCTTCCACCATATTTACTTTGCCTTTCTGAATACTAACTTCAATCTTGTAGAGAGTACTGACCTTCTGCCCTTTTACAAGTATAAGGGAACCTCTACTTAGTTTCTATTTACCACCACCAAAATAGTTATCATATCCCTCATCATCAAGGATGCCAGTAGAGATCAAGTTGAAACAAATCTCAGGGACATGTTTGACATTTTTAAGAACTAGCTTACATCTAACACTAGTCTCTAAGACTACATCTCCAATGCCAACTATCTTTGCATGTGCATTATTTCCTAAGCTAATGCACCCAAAATCACCACCTGAATAAGATGTGAAGAACCTTTCATGTAGGGTAACATGAAAAAAGGCACCTGTGTCAACAATCCAAGACAAGACCTGACATGAGATGTTGATCTGAGAATCACAAAAGATTATAATATCCCTAATACCAGATGTAGTTGCCACTGTATCCTTTTCAACTTCCTTTTCTCCATTCCTTGATTCTTCTTCCTTGAGTATTCTCCAATCTCTCTTATAATGGCCAGACTTACCACAATGATAGCACTTGACATCTTTCCTTGAATGTGACACTCCACGTGATCTATCAGAATTTGGTGCTTTACTCTTGCTTTTATCTCTATTTATGTCTACATATCTATTTCTCCCCCTCTTTTTTGTAACCAATACTTTTGTATGTCCAAATATTCCTTGCTCAATTACTCTGGTTTCTTCATTAAGCAAACCTTCATGGACTGTTTTCATACTCAAAACATTGCCTAGAGTTGTGTTTGTGAGAGTGTGTTCGGTGAAATCTAAATGCAAGTGAACATGTCGAACAAGTAATATAATGATAAGAAAGATATTGTCCCACAGAGATTGGTGATTACTAGACCAACTAAGTACTAACGGTGAATTAATCCTAGAATTTATCTAGCAAACCAAATTGATGGATGATAGATTAACTAACTAAGTCTAAGAAAACTTAATAAAAGAAATATGTTAGAGCATATGACTTCACCATAATTACTAGGTACTAATATTGATTATTTATGCTTGCAAGAGAGATAATATCTATGTGATGGCGGAATTTCCTAATTTACTTACTATCCTATGTCTAGGTATAGCAAACCTACTTAGTTCATCAATTCACTATATCTCTATATGTGAATTGAAACAAACCAAATGCATTAGGATCTATGAATATTCCCAGTTTACACCAAAAGCCACACAAACAATATGGTATATGTCTATCCATATTTAATTTATGGTTACATATTACAAGAAGCAACTGCATGCTATTTCCTGTCGGTCTTTAACATGCAAATCAAGTCATCTAAGTGGTAGCTAATCACCTAAAAGCATTAAACTCTGTAATATGTAACTTCACATAAATAAACTATCTTGCAAAACATAATAATCATAAGATTCATACCATCATAATTAGGTTACATCGTAGCTCTAACAAAAATAAACTAAAACATAAAGAAATAATGAGGAAGAATGGTAATAAGAAATAAAGAAGGCATCTTGAATCCAAGAACAAGAAGTCTGTCACCCTTTTTGTCTTCTTTTTAAGAAAACCTTGAATTCTTGGCTTCTTTCTTGAGTTATGCTCAATTTCCTCCTCCCTCTTTTGCCTCTTCTCTTCTCTTAAATAGGGTTTAGGTTTAGACCTATCTCCTATCCTAGTAGAATTAGGTTTTAGAGACCTAAAACAATTGGGTTTTAGAGACCTAAATTAATTGGGTTTTGAACTCCTAAATTAATTGAGACTTGAATTCCTAACATGACTGGGTTTTCTATTTAAATAGAAAATCCAATAACAATAGAAAATCTAATAACAATTATCCAAAGCCCAAGCCCATCTTGACTCTCTTGATCTTGATATTATAATTTTGCCACACAATAAGCATCAAGTTCTCCATGTTCATTCCTTTTCTCTTTGCCTCCTTGTGCTACAAAAAACAAGACAAATTTAAATAAATAAGAGGAGTTCAAATATTTTCTCATAAGCATTGTATTATTTATTGCCTAAAAAATAGATAAAATAACTCTATAAAAATAGAGTTATCAGAGTGACTACCAATGTCTGCCAACTGTTAGGTAAATTACTCAACAATAACATTACTTGCAATTCATCTTCTAGAACAATCTTTATCATCGCTAACTGATTCACCAAAGAGTTAAACTTACTTAAGAACTTTGTCATCGGCCGTCCTACCTTGTACTTCAAGTTAATTAACTTCTTAAGTAGGGAAACCTTATTCTGAAGAGTCTTGTGTTCATAGAGAGCCTCAAGCTTCTTCCATAACTCACTAACTTTAGTCTCTTGTGCAATATGGTGATAAATATTGTCCTTAACAAATTGTCTAGTTTGAGAAATAGTTTTCTTATTCAACTTCTCCCACTCTTTATCAGTCAGCTTCTTAAGCCTAGCAGAATCTCCTTCCATAGCATCATACAAATCTCTACTAATCAAGTAATCTTCCATCTGTGGCTTCCAAGTTTGGAAATTAGATGAATTTAACATGGTCATACCTCTAACAGAAGTATTCATATCATCTATTATAACAAAATAAACTCCTTTTGACTTTCCTCTCAAATAGGAATCAAAAGTGTAAAATTACCAAAATACCCCTCAAAATTGCCAACCAAATTGACCAAAATGTCCTTCTGATTATGCCTAAAAAATATTCAAATATCTCCAAAAAATTGCAAAAATGGGCACAAAAATCACCTAAAAATTCTATTCTGTCAAAGTCAACGGTCAACGGTCGCGGTCAACGATCAACAGACAACTAGACCAGGTTGACAAATCGAGTCTGGATCTTGGGCTGGGCCAGGTCTTTGGATCCGGTCAATGGTCAACGGGTTAAACTTTGATTAGGTTAACTCTAGGTTAAAATTGGGTCATCAAAACCTAATTTTGCTATTGTAGCTGCCTTTCTCCTCCGATTACCGTTGTTTCACAGTAGTTTCCAATGAAATAAGAACACCAATCAATAGATCGGCTTCCAATGAGTCTATAGAACTCAAAATCACTCCACAAAACGCTCAAACGAAAGAGGAATTGCAAATCCCCTTTTTGGGCTCATGGGTTCAACACAAACACTCCAATCAATTTTCCAGCCACAAAGAAGTCAAAAATCACACAAACGAAGGCTAGAGAAGAAAATCCATACCTCAAATGCCAATTTTGGCTTCTCCCTTCGTGCATTGCACACCAAGTGTTTGACAAAAGGCTTCTTTGAACAAAGCCTTTGTTAATAGCTTTCCTTTTGTGTGCGGTGTGCTAAATACACACCAAAATAGTCATTCTTCCGCTAACTACCTGAAAAAGAATTAGCCTTAGCTCTAATTTAGGAACCTAGGCGTCGATACCAGTTTGTTAGAAAACAAACTTATGAATCTAAACTCATAGAATCTCTCAGGATCTCACCACACACACAAAGAGAATATAAGTTGGAATCTCTCAGGATCTCACCACACACACAAAGAAAATATAAGTCAAGTAAAGAACACACAGAAATTATGAGGTTCGAGACAATCCCTACATCCCCGGCCTAAGGAACAATTCTTCACTATGATAAGGAGGGCTTACAGTGCTTATAGAAAACCTCTATTTTTTCTCAATCTCTCTCAACCTCATACCTAGGTTTTCCCCATAGTGTTTCCTTTTATACAAGTACCAAGGAGACCCAAATAGAATAGGACTAGGCGACCTGAATAGAATAAGATTGGGAAACCTTATAAGCTACCTATAACATAAACATAGTAGTTACATAATTACCCTTACTAATTTACTCCAAACCTAACAACTATTATGTTTCTCTTTTAACCTATCTAAAGTGACTCAATCAATCTTGATGCTCCGACTTTCATCTTTTTCTAGGCCATAAACCCTAAGACATTTATGGAATAATTTCGTACAATTTTGAATATCCAAAGCATGTAGGGAGATGTCACTTACAACTCTTGTTAACTCCACATTTAGGTCGCATGATTTAATTGAAGCCTCGAAGCAGTCCTTAATCAAACCTCCAGGCTCATGTCTATGCCAAGCTTTCACACATCTAAACAAACAATGATGACTTATAAACACCCAAAATGTGTTTCGCCCAACGGAAGGGAGTTGACGGGTAGAAAGGAATAAGGATTTTTTCATACCAACCTCATTGAATTGAAAATGATAAAGACATTGGGGAAGAGCAGGATTGTTGGCATCAACTATTTTGTAATTTGAATTCCCATGCTAGTTGACCTTGCTTTTTTCTTTGTCCCCGAAAACTTTATAAATAATTAACAAAATAAGTCCAACTCCACCTGATAGAGAAATGCGGGTCCAATTGCAAGCAACTTTTAATTGTTCCAAAGAACTAGTGACGCTCCTGTTGAACCATTCTAACATTTCAGATACCAACAGGGGGGCTACAAGACGTGAATTGAAGTATTTGAATCTATGAGCGCAAAAACAAGTTTTGTCAATTTCAACGTTTCAATAAAAGGAAGGAAAGAGACTTACTCCCCCACAAGCTAGAAAATCACTTCGTAGATATGAAGGTAGATGTAGGATCTAGTAGGGTCTACCTCCACAATCAATATGGACACTCAAAAAGCATTCACTGGTTGCCGTTTTAACCATTTCACAAGAAATGTCCAATGAAAGAAAATTTAACAGATTTTTGACACAAGAAATCTCCAATGATAGAAAATTTGAAAGATCCAAATGCCTTAAGCTCAAAGATAATTTTGGCAATGCTTAAGTTCAGTGCAATCATCCAAGCTAAGTGTAGAAAACTTAGAAAGTTAGACCAAATCTAGTATCCTTTTAAGTTTGTTTCTTGCCAAACCTAATCCACAAATACCCATCGCTTCCCCATCGTGTGGTCACCGGCGGAAGGTAGTAGGAATTAGAGCAGGTCAGCGGGAGACAAGACCTGATGGCTGATCGCCGGATCTCCTAGGCTCGGAGGTTAAAAAAAAAAAAAAAACATTTCTGTATATTAGATTATAATTAGGATAGACTCTATTGAAGTGAGTGTTGTTTCTGTGTGTTTTATTTTTTCTATTTTTTTATTTTATTTTATTTTTATTTTTTTTATATATTGGATTTGCAATTTAGGAGTAGAAGTTGGTGTAGTGAGAGTTAGGTGTGAATTTTGTTGTTCGTGGTGTGTTTTGATTTATTGATTGCTTAGTTAAGATATTTGTTTTGGAGTGATAAGAGAAGGATATACCTACTAAAAGCCATGTTTCTATTAAGTTAAGTTAAAGGGATTTAAGTAGATTGTCGGTAGAAGAAGGCAGAATCTATCAGGTCTATATACTGAGTAGATTATGAACTTTTGGTACATCTTACCAAAATCCTGCCTATCAAATTAGTTAAGTACTAAGTTGGTAACTGCTGATGGTCAAGGATTTTCAGAGGATAGACCCAGAGCGTGCTGAGTTTGAGATAAGAGAGAAAAGGAAAATAAGGAAACTTAAAGAGTGTTGGAAATCTTTAGGAGAAAATAATGATACAGAAGTTAAAATAATGAAATCTGGACGATTAACCCTTGCAAATAGGAACATGGCTAAAGGAAGTGTGACCAAGGATAATGTATTATCTCAACAAGACAAGGAGAGAATTGAACAAGAAATCCAAGAAAGTTTATTCCAAGGGCCTACAAGAAATAAGGAGAAAAATGAGAGGCTAGAAGAGACAAACAACATTATCTTTAAGGAGAGTTTTGAACATAAAGGAAAACATGAATCTTGGAGTAAGGTTGTAGTAGGAGGATTAGCACAAAATGCTCATATGAAATACCAGCCACCGGCATTAAATGATGGGAAAATTAGAGTTGCCCCTCCTAAGGAAGTTATTGAAGAAGGAAGTAAATTCTATGAAAATTGTGTTGTGGGTTTCTTTTTGGGTTCAAAATTACCATTTTCTGTTGTAAAAGGAATTGTAGAAAAGCAATGGGGAAAACAAAGCTTAATAGATATTTCTGCAACAGACAGTGGCTTCTTCTTTTTTAGATTCTCTGATAAACAAAAGATGGAGGAAGTATTAGAAGCTGGAGTTTGTGATGTGGTAGGAAAACCAATGTTTCTGCAAAAATGGCATAACACTATTAGACTGCAGAAAGGAAAAATCACTTCAATACCAATTTGGATAAAGTTGCACAATGTCCCACATGCTTTATGGGATGAGATTGATATGAGCTATGTAGCTAGTGCTGTTGGAAAGCCACTATACATGGATAAAGCTACCAAACATAGACAAAGGATATCATATGCAAAAGTATGTGTTGAAATAGATACAAAGTGTTCTTTACCAACTTCATTTGAAATTGACATGGGAAATGGTGCTATTTTTGAGGTAGGAGTGGAGTATTGTTGGTTACCTGAAATATGCAAAAAAATGTGATTGCTTTGGACATAAGGAGTGTGTTATAAAGCAAAAGGAGATATGGGTTCCAGTTCAAAAGTCATTAAGTCAGACGGAGAAATATGATGAAGGATGTGAGGATAAAGAAAATTTGGATAAAGGTAATGAAGATCAAGTTCATGACGAGCAAGGACATGAGGATATAAGAGATAAGATTGTAAATTCAATAACACATGAAGTTGAATCCACCATAAGTCCAAAAGCCAAATTAGAACAAAGCAATAAAGCAAGTGTGAATGGAAGGGGAAACAAAAGGAGCCCCAAAAGGAATACATGTGAAAAGGACAATACCAGTAATAGATTTAGTGTGCTTATAAGTAATCATTAAGAACCAAATGAAGCAAGATGCAATGATATTGTAGGTCTTGAAGGTGTTGAAGGAGAAAAAACTATACCCCCAGGCAAATGATCATATTCTCATGGAATGTCAGGGGCTTGAATAAAAGCCCTAAACAAAAGGAGGTACGAAAAGTTATCAAGAATGCTAAAGCTGACATTGTCATTCTATTAGAACACAAAATAAAAGAAGATAAAGCACAATGGGTGATAGATTCTCTTTTTCCCCAATGGGGTTTTATCCATAATTATAGAGATAATGAAAATGGTAGGATTTGGATTGTATGGAAAAAGCCATAGCTCAACATCACAGTGCTTAGTAGTTCTAAACAGGTAGTGAATTGTAAAGTGGAAGAGGGACATGAAGTATGGTACTTATCTGCCATCTATGCAGCAAATGCAGCGAATGAACGAAAGGATCTTTGGAGTAACCTCACACAATGTTATAACAGTTATGGAAAGAACACTCAATGGCTACTAGTAGGGGATTTTAATACAGTGAGGAATCTAAATGAGAGGGTTAGTGTAGCTAGTAGATGGATAGAAGGAATAGAAGATTTCAACAAGTTCATAAGTGATGCAGAACTTATAGAACCAAACTTTGTAGGACCGCTCTTATCATGGACGAACAAAGGTAAAGGAATAGGGTTCAAAGGCAGTAAATTGGATAGATGTTTGGTAAACCCTAAATGGCTGCAAAGTAATATGGATTTCTCCATTGAATTTAGTTCCCTGGATTGTCAGATCACAGTCCTTGCATATCAAGGTGGGCAATAGACCAAGTCAGAAAAGGACTTTTAGGTTTTTCAACTTTTGGCCAGACAACCCCCAATTTATGACAATAGTGAAGAATATTTGGCAACAAAGGGTTGATGGCACTATAATGTACAGAATAATGATAAAGTTGAAGGAAATGAAAAAAGAGTTGAGAAAGCTAAATAGAGAGGAATTTGGAGAACTACCAAGGAAAACAGAGGTAGTAAGGAAGCAGCTACAAATAGCACAAGCAAAGCTCTTTGATGATCCTTCAAATACCCAATTGTGCAATGAAGAAAAGGAGTGGTTAGAAAAGTTACTAATATATAGCAAGCATGAAGAAATACTTCTGAAGCAAAAATCAAGGAATAATTAGCTGAAAGAGGGAGATTGTAATAGTAAAGTCTTTTTTGGAAGCATGATGAAGAGGAGAGCAAAAAATCACATTGTCAAGTTGGAATTAGATGATGGGCAACTTACTGAAGATCCTGAAATGATAAAGAACAAAATTCTAAATTATTATCAAAACTTGCTAGGGAGGGCAAACCAACCTCAACCATCAAAAACAAGATTAAGAGAGTTATTTCCTATGGAAATTCCAGAAGAGATAAAGAGAAGCCTTATAGCAGACGTTCAAAGAGAAGATATACAAAAGGTCCTTAATACTTTTGGTGATTACAAAGCTCCAGGTCCTGATGGATATAATAGCTTCTTCTTTAAGAAAGCATGGAGTATTATAGGGAGTGACATAGAAGATGCAGTAATAGCTTTCTTTCAAAGGAGACAGCTACTGCGAAGCATAAATTCAACAGTAATCTCTCTTGTCCCTAAGAAAATTAATGCCACCAATATGAAAGATTTTAGACCAATATCTTGTTGCAATGTGTTGTACAAGATCATATCTAAAATTGTGGCAGGAAGACTAAGTTTAGCTTTGCCTCATTTCATACATCCGTGTCAGACAGCTTTTGTGCCAGGAAGGAACATTAAGGAAAATATTTTGTTGTGTCAAGAGTTAATGCACAATTATCACAAAGATATTCATGGGAAAAGGGTGGCAATTAAGGTTGATATTATGAAAGCATATGATTTAATAGACTGGAATGCAATCCTAAATACACTGAAAGTTTTGAAGTTCCTAGACAAATTTAGATTGCTGATTGAAAGCTGCATCACTACTGTGGGATATTCTGTGAACATCAATGGCTCTCATACAGGTTTTTTTAAGGGGGCAAAGGGGCTTAGACAAGGAGACCTTCTCTCTCCTTTTCTCTTTGTTATTGTGATGGAGATTCTTAACAGAATTATACAAAATAAAGTATCTTCTGGAAGGTTTAAATTTCACTGGAAATGCGCCAAAGAAAAGATCACTCATTTATGCTTTGCTGATGATCTCTTTTTGTTTGCTCATGGAGATATTGAGTCCATATTATGTTTACTAGATGCTATGCAAGAGTTTGAAGATATAACAGGTTTGAAGATGCATCCAGAGAAGTGTCAAATTTTCTTTTCAGGCTTGTCAAAACAGGAAAAGGCTCTAATACTTGATCAAATTCCTATCCAAGAAGGCCAACTTCCCATAAAATACTTAGGAGTACCATTGATTACTAAAAGACTCTCCAACCTAGATTGTACTATCCTAACAGAAAAGATATTGAGAAGAATTGAAGGTTGAGAGTCTAAGCATATTAGTTATAGGGGGAGACTGCAGCTAGCCAAAAGTGTTCTGTTCTCATTGCAAATATATTGGATGCAAATTTTTCTACTGCCAAAACAGACCCTTTATGAAATTGAAAAAAGGATTAGAACTTTCCTTTGGACAGGTAAATCTAATGGACGATGTGTAGCGAAAGTGGCATGGAAAGAAGTTTGCTGGCCTAAAGTTTCTGGAGGACTAGGTTTGATAGCCATTCACACTTGGAATAAAGCAGCAATTGGAAAACTCCTATGGTCTCTTGTGCACCCCAATTCAAACTCCTTATGGGTTAAATGGATGATAACAGAAAATTTGAAGGAAAGGAATGTATTAGAAGTTGAGATGAAAGGATCACTAGCTTGGAGTTTTAGGAATATTTTACAAGTAAGAAGTGAACTAACACAACTAGTGACAGACTCAAAATACAATATTGCCAAGAGTTATGTAGCACTAAGAAAGAACAGAGAAGATTCCAAATGGGCAACACTTGTTTGGAAAGAAGGAGTACCGAAGCATAATTTTATATGTTGGATCATTTTAAGAGACAAACTATCCACAGCAGATTGGGTGGCAAAATGGAATAGTTCAGTGGATCTACGATGCAACCTCTGCCAACAAGAAGAAGAATCACATGAACATTTATTTTTTAAGTGCAGGTTCACAAACTACATCTGGAAGGCTTTGTTAGGCATGAATGGATTAACTCGAAGAATTGAACATTGGAGAGTTGAAATATATTGGATGATCAACACTGTTAAGAGGAAGAGCTTTGCAGCTACTTTGCTTAGTATATCTTTCAAGGTCGTATTGTATCACACTTGGAACGAAAGGAATAGAAGAAGATTCAGCAATACAAGTCTAGAAAACTCAACCATTATTGCTAAAATCAAGAAGGACGTGAGAGGCAAGATTTCATCTACCAGAGGAGTCAAGCTTACAAATTGTAATAAATTTTTACAAGAGCTTTTGAATTTGCCAAGTGCAATATTTGAGCTTAGATGATGATATTTTGTAATCGAACAATCTTGTAAATTTTTTATAAGTGATATATAATTTGACCTTTCACCAAAAAAAAAAAAAACAAAAACCTAATCCACAAATAGAAGATAAGCAACCAAAATTGTTAAGGATAACTCCATCTAACATGCAATAATCCAAATATAACACCTCTAAAGAGCTTAAACAATAAATGGATGTTCTATGTTTGAAGGCTACTACAATTTCTAAAGTAAAGAATGTGAAGGCTAGGAAGTTTATACACACTATTTAGAATTATGCTCAATTTGTTTCTTGATGGATTTAAATACATAAGTGAGGATAAGCAACTAAAATCACAAGGCATATTTACATTTGAGAAATAATGATAATTCAAATCTAATTCTTTTAAAGAGCTGAAACTTTAGAAATCATTTAGGAGCAAATGAGCAATGAGGTTTAAGTTGTTGCCCCCTTTTGGATTATAGAAAGAATTTTCTCTCTAACCTTTTTACAAAATAGATAGAAATAAACATACAAAGGGGATAATTGGATGTTGTATACCTCAAGCAACCACATAAATTCAAAGACTAAAGAGATGACAAGTTCTTAAACAACATTGGTAACCTATTTATGTTAGTTCCTGTCAAATCAAGCACCTCCTGGGACATCATATGACACATAATTATAGAAAAATTCTCAAGCCTTGAATAGCCAACAAAACTAAGATATTTAAGAGAAGCTAGGTTGATCTCATTTGGTAAGTCTACTAACACATTTGCAACCTTCCATATCTAATCCCAAAAGCTAGTTTAGATATCCAAGGGATGAATGGATCTTAAACAAATTTTCACTATGTTTGAGATGTAATAGCTCAAGGTTTAGGATTCCATTGAACTTTGGTGTCTTTGTTAAGTTAAGCAAGTATCTTATATCAATGTCTATTAATTTGTCAAAAATCTACAATTGACAAATAAATAAGTAGATATATTAAATAAAATCATTAAGTATAGAATGCATTGAAGAAGAAGATATGTTTGCATAAAGTAAAATCTTATCATCATTTTACTCCACTTTTTGATGCAATTACAAGGCACTTTGCACACAAAAAAAATTATTTGCTTGCAAATTGGTCAAAAGAAAATCTAAAGGATAATCTAGGCTAATCCAAATAATATAATTCATTGCTTAGCGTAAAAACTGAAGGATCTCTATCTCATTCCAAAACACAAAAATCATTATAAAAGTAATGGTCATGAATTACAAGCATTCTCATTCTTTTCAATTTTAAAAAGGCTTCAAGACTTAGTTTCTCTTGTCTTTGTAATGGAATGTTTAAGGTAATAGCTTCAACCATATCAGTTCCTTATAAAAAAAATGTGAAAATTAATGTACAGTTTAATAAATTGTTCAAAGAAGTACTATTAAGTAAGTTATTTTGTCAAAGGTAAACTTATCCACTTACAATAGTTTACTTTGGCATGTGAATAATATTTTCTTTGCACCATAACCTACTATGGCTCTTTGGTTCACCTAGAGATTCACAATAAACTATATGTTGATCCATTTTTTGTATCAAATCATGCATTTGGAATTCTCCATTTATGTCTTTTGTAAGACATTTGCCCCTAAGCAATTTCAATGTCAATGGCCAAATACTGAACAAGACATTCCAAGTCTTCAAGTGCATACATTCCATTAAATTGACATATCATATCTATAAATAATTTTTTTTATGAATCCTCCAATCCATTAGAGCTAATTTGTAGTTTGTCTAAAATTTCTACTTTAGGATTGGCACGTAGTTAACCTAGAACATCTCTCCAAGCATTCATTGTTCTACTAAACAAATAAGAACCAAAAACTTTAAGAGTAAAGGAAGACCCTATGCATAATTCAAAATACCTTTACTCAAATGCACATAATCATTTTCAAGATAATTTTTCTTGAAAGCCTTCCAACTAAAGAACTCTAAAAATTCATCATCATTAAGCTCATTAACCTCATAAATATCATCCACATACCTCTTCAACAAATGAAGGTCTCTACTAGTTAAAATGATTTTACTTCCTTGACCAAACCAATCATGATTCCTTACTAATGCCTTCAATTGATCTTATGTATTTACATCATCAAAAATTGTAAAAAAAATTTTGTTACGTACTTTCTCCACCATCATATCTATTCCTTCCTAAGTGTTTCATATCCTTAATTTTCTTTCCTCAATATCTTACAAATAATTTGTATTTGCAAATGAACCATACCATGATTTCTCTATATGTGCGATAAAACAACTAGCTTCAAATTGAGAAGTAGATCGATCAGGACTTTTACCAAAGTTTTCTTACCAATTCCCCTATCTCACAATTCCCTACAAAGTGAACATCATCCAAACCTAAACAAAGTAAAGGGATCACTTTCTCAACTTGAAAACCTATTCTAGCAAGTTCTTCAATTATGTTTGAAGAGTTAGGACTCAACTCATCTAATATCTTTCGATTGATCTCCTCAACAACCTCTGATTCATGATTCCCAACAGAATCCTTAATATTTACTATTAACTGAACCCGCTCCAACCCTGTTCCTCTCTGTTTGTTTCCCGAGAAGCCGTGGGGATTGGACGATAAAAGTCGGGGGAATCATCACGGCGCCTAAGCAAGCATATTTGTTTACCACGTTTCTGTTGATTTGAAGTCTTTTGATGTCGTAATATTGTTTCTCTTCTGTACAATTTCCCCACGGCCAAACGGTTAGTTGCTAGGGTTTTGAATTCGGGATTCAACTCCTGCTAGCTTGGATCCGTTGGTCAAGAAGAAAAATTTAGCACAGAATCTTGTTAATTTTGAGCTCTATCCTCTGTATCTACTGTCTGGGAAGTGCTTGAAGCTCTCATGAGCTTGTCCTTGGCATAATAAGCATCGGGTGAAGTGACGGAGCTTCAGCTTGTAACGGCGATGTGGACCAACGTTTTCAAAATTGTACTAATCAAACTCTGCTGTGGACTTTTTTTTTTTTTTTGCAGACTCATTTCTGTTGTCTTCCTTTATTTATTTTCTGTGTTGATTTTGACTGTTTTGCTTGTTTTGCAATTTGGTCCATGAATTTGCTCGGTGATTACCGTTTTTGAATTTATTTATTTCTGTTGCTTTCCTTGGCATGGTCGTTTTCTGCAATATTAGTTTGTTGGGAGAACGTTAAGCTTGGTTTGTGCAAACTAAGTTTCCGCTTTGGATGGGAGGTTTATTGGATATGGTTCAGAAATGGTCTATCCATTTCTAGACTGTTTCTATTTGTTTTCTTTCTTTTGGGGGAGCCCTGTCGTTCACTCCCTGTGTATTTGAGCTTTGCACCCTCCAGTGCACGTGATATGTTTCTTACTTGCCAAGAGAAAAAAAATAATTATGGTTGGAAATTACCTGGTATCCTGAGAGTGGCTTACTGAACTGCAGAACTGAGCATTTGTTAAAATTCAACACCGTGTTTGGAAATTGTTTGGCATGCGTATTCCATCCCACGACCACATCTAAGATGCTCTTCCCTACCTCAGCTACCTGGCAACCAGCTACACGTTGTTTCTTTCACCTACACTGAGCTACTACTGATATCATCCATGCTTGGACCATGTGCCGAAATTATTGCCACCATCTTTCTGCAACCTCTTACCTACCAGTGCAACTTCACAAACATGACCAGTTGCATGTCTCCCCCAAGTGCTCTGCCTTCACTTTACCATACATCATAAACTGATAAATAGTTGCTTAGCTAGCTAACTCAGTGGTGAGTTAGCAAGAATCCCAATCATGAGGTTTGGGATTCTACACCCGGTGTGTGTGAGTTTGGTGAATCATCAAAGTTTCTGTTCCAGATAAAAAGGGTGGCAAGTTACTGAATCATTAGGACCATTTGATTTTGTTCTATTAGGTTTCTTTCTATGTTTGATTATACAAAAAGTAAATTGCTTTTTCTGTTTGGTACTCGGGTGTTCTAATCAATTAGTTTATTCTGTTCGTGACAATTTGGTGACTTAAAAAATGGTGTTACATGGCTTGGTTCTCACCATGTTATTGTATATTTCTGTATTTGTCATCCTCCATACTGTTTGTAGTAGCTTTTTCTGAGTTAGTTTTTATCTATCTGACCAATACTCATAATTTACAATCAACTGCACAGGGTCGCAAAATGGCTAAACCACGTGAGTACATCTAATGAAGTGGGGAGCGCAAACGCAAATGGAATTGCACTGCAATTATACGAAAGGTTCCATGTTGGCTCTCAAATTCCGATCTGGCGCCCTTTTCAACACCAACTCCCTGCGTTTGTTGGTGCTTCTTTCGACCAGAGCAGTGCTGAATGTATGCTGGAAGATAAAGACGAAAAGACTTTTTTGCACCAGCAAAAATGTTAGCTACCTTTCATTAGACTCCGTTTGACGCGGTTAAGACAGAGTACGAGGTCAACAAGACCTTCTGATTGGATGTTGGGGGCAAAGAAATTTTGTTATATTTCTCAGCTTAAATTTCGAACGATCTTATCCAAAGTGCCTGATCAATCAGAAAATCTTTCAAAAGATGTGAACATGCGGAAATTTCCAGGATGCTTACAGCAAAGGAAACTTAAGGAGAATCCTTCCACTCTTGTTTCAGGAGTGTGACGCATTACCAAGTTGTCTTCAAAAGAATTAGCATTGTGACAAAGTAATAACATGAGTAAATTTTTAAGTTGATGACGGTAAAAGTGAGTAGAATCCTGCTTTAGTTCATAATTTAAATTTTTGTTAAAGCTCAAACAAGTTATATATTAAAATATACAGGTCACTTAGATAGCTTCCGTGGATTTTAAAATGAAGCAACACTAGAAGATTGACCCATAACCCTTAGATTGGAAAATCTTGGTTTTCCTTTCATTAGACGTTGTCAGATGCGGTTGTTATAGTCTACATAACTCTTTGATTGGGAATTGACAAGAAAGCAGTCTATATGATATTTATCCTTACCACTCCAAAAAATCGCAATTCCTAGATATGAAATCTATGGACTCTATAATGTTGAAGTGTTAGGCATTTGCTCTTATATTTGCAGAATCAACATTAGTAACAAGTGATCAAATATGAAAAAAGTTTCATGACCCTACTAAATCTTAAATAAAAATTAGTTTTCTAATAAGGATTGGACAAGTTGGGTATTTAAGTATGTAAGTGACTCGACACCTTTCCAAAGATAAATCTAACATGAAAAAATGCAAAGTTTTGCAAATTTAGAAGAGAGATCAATCAAATTGTTAAGGAACTTGTAGGAGGACAAAGTTGTATTCACGTTACTTTTTTTGTCTGCTGACGTCAAAAGCTATCAGTGCTCCTTCGTGACCTACCCCATGACATGCCGTTTGAGGTAGCTCCGACAGGGTACAAGTCGTCAAGAGCTTCCGCTACATATTGTTTAGGTTAAATTTGCAACGATTTCCATATCTTATCCCAAGTGAAAATCAATCAAAAGTTCTTTTACAAAGAAGCTACGATATGAAGAAGTCGGCAACAGGAAAAATAACTCGGGATGTTTAGGAAGACCCCTCCCAGTCCTTTCTAACGCGTGTAACGCAATACCAAGTTGCTCTAAAAAATAATCGTGTAAATTTCCAAGTTGCTGGTGGTAAAATTAAGTTGAAAATACTATTTTGGTCCATAATTTAGTTTCATGTCAAGGTTTGAACAAATTTGGTATTTAAATATAAAAATCACTTTGCCAGTTTTCTGTAATTTTAAAATGAATCATCATTGACAAATTTTTTCGATAACTTTGGAAGATTGGCCCATTCATTGGATGTCAATCTTTCATTAGTCCTTTTTATATCTTCTAGATCTCTTAGACATTGGATGGTCAATCAGTTAAAAGAAAGAGACATAGTTAAGACAATCTCCCCCACTGTGTATTGTTTTGTTATTTATTCTTTAGGTTTTGTCACTGCCTCATTTTAGCTTTTAATTTAATAGTACTAGTTATATGATTAAAATTAGTTTATTTTTATACCAAATGCCACCAATCCTCAGCTACACTAAATTAGAGGTACTTATATTTAATAAGATAAGAAATTTTCCCCAGTTTTTGAAAGTTTCAGAGCTTAAATTTTCTAATTCTTATTAATTAGATTATACATTATTACAGAAACTCTATTTTCAAGTTCAAAGTCACAAGCTTTGCATGCATTAAAGTAGTTGGATTTCACATAACTACTCATGTTGGAGTGCTTCTTTTATATCACACTTTATTATGAACTATTTGTTTTCTTGAAGAATGACCTAAGAATTCTATCAATTGAATTCTATCAATAAGTATCACCGTGGTTTATAACAAAGAAGGTTCTAAGCAATCACTTTAACAAGACTAAATAGGGCTTAAAGACTTTTAAACAGATAAAGAGTGCATGCATGTGCTGTACCATGTGGAGCACGTGCCAGCATGTTGATGATTGTACGTTGCATGTGTGAAGAACGTGCTAGCTTATGCAGATGCTTTGTGAGTTCAGCTAGCTTATTCAACGGGAGAAAGAGAAACGATGAAAACAGAAAATTTTTGCATGTCAAACAAGTCTTAGATATTTATTTAGTACGAAAACACTAAGCACATTATAAACAAACCAGTAACAATTCCCAGTACCTCGATGTTTAAGATGATTAAAAGTATTTGATACAAATCTGACCTCAAACACACACATCTGGCAAATGTAAAAATTTGACGGAAGACGCCAGCAAACTCACCATCAGCAATATAGGCCCTTGTAATATGTGAAAGCTACTTGTATAAGATAACTACAATGGGGAGGAAGAACAAAAATCTAAATTAAAATATTTCCAACAATCTACCTCAAAGCAACTTTCAATTGTTCCACAAAAATTAGTGGTTGTCCAATTGAACCACTCTAGGATTTGAGATACCCATGCAAGGGAAACAATGTAGACATATTTATATTGCACAGTAGAAAACAAGAATAAGATATGAAATATGAAATTTTAATCTATGATATAATACTAACTTTGATGAATTTGAGTATCACTACAAAAGGAAAGAAAGAGACTCATTGTCCAACCCCAATGGAACGATAAACCAATTTGTGCATATGGAGGTAGTTGGAAGAGTTGGTGGGTCGGCCATCATAGCCAAAACGGACGACACCGGTAGCGAAATTACTGTTCAACCCTCCATCCATTTCAACCCAACCAACCACTCCGAGTGGGCTTTTCTTATGCACAAACATCGACACTCTCTCAAGCCAAAGCCTAACCAAATCTTTTGGAGCCGGTTCCAGCTTACGATCTTTCAATCCATCATTTTTGTGGATTTCCTTGAAAATTTTCCCTCCAGCAAGGAAATCTCTAAAAATGAGTATGATCATTCAACCAGTTGGTCCATTAGAACGGGACGCTACTTACCCGGAAGAAGCCTCGCAACAAGCTACGATTTGGTGCTCCATGGCAAGGCAATATTCAGCTCACATATGGATGCTTTAGACTTAGCTGCCAAAATGTTGAAATAGTTGTGGGAGAGCATACAAGGTAGATAAGAAGCAATATGATGGGACTTCGCAGGTCGAATTGTGGGCCTACGATGGGAAAATAAGGATAGATATATTAGGTTTTGATGAAATTATCATGTCTTTGGATTTGTACTAAGAGATTTTTATTATTGTCAATGTTTTAGTATGAAATATTTGCTATATGTGAATATACTTTCTTTTTTCAACAATTAGTTTCAAGTGAAAGAACATGTCTTTGTAGCATGAAAAAAATACATTCATATATATGATACTCATTGCTTGTTAATTTACGATTTACCTACATTTAGAATAATGAGATATAATAAAGACAATGGTTGTTTTATATTGCTAATTAACATTTTATTGATGAGAATTATTCATTTTTCAGTATCTAATTTATTAGAAGAAATAAACCTTTCTAATAATTTGGTTACTAAGAATTTTGTTGCCACTAAAATCTTAGCCCAATTTAGTGAGCACCTTACTGCAATCAATTAGCTTGGAAGTTGTGTTAAGGACATACATCGCTCAGGTCATTGCAAGTACAGTCACAATTCGGTTGTCGAACCATTATTTTACAAATTCATTAAGAGGAAGCCAAGAGTTATTTACTTGATTTTAAATTAACTCTTTTTCCTGTAATTATGATACTTAATTACTTCAGCTTTTTATTAGTATGATTCTCCTTAGAGAAAATCGTTATCCGAAGACAAGCACTACATGGCCTCCTGGGCAAACACGAAAAGCTTGCTTTTCTAAAAACTGTAAAAAAAAAAAAAAAAAAAAAAAACAAACAAACAAACAAAAAACAAAAAACAAAAAAAAGAGAGAGAGAGAGAGAGAGAGAGAGGCAGAGGGAAAATACAGAACGGCAACAACAGCAAAAGAGAATAACCTCCTTTTCTGGGACTTTCTCCTCCCGTACCCCGACAATAAGAGTGCCGCAAAACGGCGCCAGCCAGCTTCATATTCATAGTTGCTTCGACCTAAACCGAGCAGGCAGATTATGAAAAATGCTACCTCCGGCACCGTTCGACACAACAAAATTTCTGAACATCGGCATTATCATTCAACCACTACGTGACATCGTTTCCATTGACACGAACGGGACCCACATACTGGACCACAACCCAAGAATGCCCGTAGCAAGCTCAGAGTGCTTCTTTATCAAATGTTACCATTTCTATGCTACTATTAATCAAGAAAAATTTTCTTCTTATAATATTACCCAATATATGGAATTAAACTTAACTTTTGTAGTTACAAAGAAGGAATAAGAAGTACTAATAAAAGAAATAACGTGTTCATCCTTTCAAATATGATATACGTTTAACATATTTTGAATTGTTTAAGAAAACTTTTCATATTTACATCTAAATAAAAACGCCATATAAATTATGATATAAACTACTTATAATGAGTGTAACAAAGTTCTCTAAAACCTAAACCTTCCAAGGGGTAACGCTACAACAGGAGAAAATTTGCAAGAGAAAATTATTTAATTTACCGGTAGCAAACATTTCTAACTTCATCATGATTAACCAAATGTTATCTTGCAACAAGACTAACAAAATGTCATTTAATATGATATTTTATCAAAAGCTATGATGTCTAAATAATTGTTTGTCCAAATAAAATAGTACGTGTGATCAATTTGATCAATTCCAAAGGGCTTTCTTCTAAACGACTATTTTTTAAATAAAAATTTTCTTCTAGTAATATTTAAATACATGACATTATTCTTAATCATTGTTAAGTCCAAAGGTTAAAACTGACTAACAAATGGCGCATCTAAGGCGAACTTGCTAAAATATCTAAAGCATTCATAAATCCTGGAATGTAATCAATTATTTTGAATAGTCATTTTATTATAAGTTTCATTTTTTATGAAGTTATAATGCAATGGTTTATGTAGTTAAAATAAAACGCACATTCTAGATTCAAAACAAAATCTTGAAGCTAACTCCACAAAAACATATTAGGATTTTACTTCAAAAATAAATAAAAACAAGAAAACAGTGGAAAAGGCATATAAAAAAAAGAAAAAAGGTTAAAGGGCTACTCAACCATTCTTGAAAGGATAATTTTAATACCATATCTATCCTTTCCTCTGTTTTGTTAAATATATATATATATATATATATATATATATATATATATATATATATATATTATATATATTATATGTTTGTGTCTCATAATTTTGGTCTCCACCTAAAATTGTAGCAATTCATTTATGTGACTTTCACTCGTTTTCAAAGCCTAAAAATGGTGAATTGAGCACTTCTAATTGGAGTAAGATTCAATGAATTCTAATTCTTTGGATACAAAACCTTCATGTCTACTTAAGATAAACAAGTTTTAATGACTTTAAGATCATCAATAAAATATTGTACTTGGAACTCAAATACTAACCAAAGGAAATGTCACATTAAAAAATTATCATAACAAAGTCACTAAGCATATGATCATTTGGTCACTCAATTAAAAACGTCTTTTGTTTAAATAAATATGATTGACACAAGATTCCCTTTTGTATTAATTAGCCATTAAATCAATATACATTACTCCTATTCAAATTCATTTGACTTGATAGGTATTGTTAATATAATCTTTAAAAAAAATCATTACCAATAAAGAGCTCTTCAAGACTCATTTTGATCACTCAATTAATGACAACTTATGTTTAAATAAATGTAGTTGGTACAATATGACCTTTTGCATTAGTTAGGCATTAAAAAAATATTCTTTATTCCTCTTCAAAGTCATTTGAATTAAGCCAGTATAGAATAATATCTATCCTTTATTAATCTAATAAAACATACTATCTATAAATAACTCTTCATGAATGAAGGTGTGTTTAAGATAACATTATACAATACAATATTTTGTATTGCTAAACTATTAATTATTATATTTTATTCTTATTTAAAGTCATGTAGCAACATCTAATATGGGTAGTATATTTTATTATCTTCAAAATAGCTCTTAATTTGCAATTCCTTATTTTTCAATACTGTCATCTTTTGTTAATTACTAAGTAACACTTATTTAATCAAAATAAACATCATAGCAGAAATCATGGATTATAAATTATCTTTTTGGAGAAAATGTGGCTGATCATTCAATTCCATTGAAAATATAAGGATTTAAAGCTTAATTATTATCTAAATCAAAACTTCAAAATCAATATGTTAAGGGGAAGAAAATCAATGACAAAAAAATACTAAGAAATTTAAATTTATTTTCCAAAAAATCATGGCTTAGTAAAAATAATGCATTTAAGTGCTCATAGTTGAATGATTGATTTAACTAATTTATAAACAATCAATGCTTATTAAAAATAGTACACGAAATTTTTTTAAAGAAAACCAAGTTATTAGTTGGTTGTTAAAGTCTAGGTAGAAACTACTTGAAAGCTTTTTAACCATAGCAAAAGGACATCATTTAAAGCAAAAGTCATATTATTGTAAAGGCTCATTACCTAATAAGGAGGAACTCTTAGGTAGTTTTAATTCAATCAATATTATAATAAAAATAATATGATTCATAGATTTTTACTATCCTGAGAGAAAATCTTTATATATAAGTATTTTATACCAATCCAAATTACACTTCAAACATTGAGAGTTTCTAGCTGAAGAGAAAATCTATGGCAGCAAAATATACTAAGAGATACGTAGTGATAATGATTTTATTACTTATCCTTGTTTCGATTGAAGTGAAAGCTAATGACCTTGGCAAAACTACCATGGCATTTTTCACATGCCTTGAAGAAGAAGAAGAAGCTTGTTGGGAAGCGATAAAGCCACATGCTTTCAACAATTTTCGTTTTTGGTTGTGTATTTATCCTGGTTTTGCGAGGTGTTTGCAAGACTATGAAATAGATATTGGTATTGCATCCGTCTGTTTTAATTTATGCATTAAAAAAATCAACGAGAAAAGTGGTTTTACACCTTGTGTAAAGAATTGTCATAAAGCCCATCTCCACAATCGCAAGAATTTTTAGGTCTCTCAATGCAAGACACATAAGCTCCAAATCTACATGTGGTAAGAGTTGCTTGACTTTTCACTTTTTATTGTTTTCTTTATTGTAAGAATTAAGAGGTGTATAAATGTCTATTAATGTCTAATAAATACTTATTTCTCTTTTAAAAATCCTAAGCGAAATTTTTTTTAATAGTCATCTTTATAGAGTATCAATTAAAAAACAATTCTAAGAATAATTTACGTTTATTCATTATAAAATGTTGAAATTTGTTCTTTTAGCATTAATCTTCACTTGTACTTTAATTTGATGCCAACAACTTCTAGGACATTATTTCGTAATTTTGTGAATGTCTTTCATGCCTACAATGTTTACATAGAAAGAATGATTTGTAGAAACATGTGAGATGACTAACTTTGAATAGACTACTTTATGATAGATACACATGATTACTTAATGGTTATGGGTACTCAATAGTCATGTATGTGTATTTGAACCACAATTACAATAAGTTTTCATGTTTACTTACTCATCTTTTGCATATCAAAGTTACTTGAATGATGATGTTATTCTTCCATTCATTTGATAACAAGTATGCATTTCCTTTTTTTTAATAATCAATAAATGTTTTTATGGATCTTCTTAATTATGGCCCCTTAATGTTTCAGACTTCAATTGGAAGCTGCTCAAGGCTAATAGGGGAATGAGACTTGCTTGTTGTCTTTTATTAATTGTCCATTGTCTTCAATAATGTGTTTTATATTTTTAGAATAATATACATAAGGATATCATGCTATTTATTTAGAGTTCCCATATCACTAGACCTGATATGGTTGCATGTTTATGCTTTTATTTTTAGTCAATTAAACCCGAAGGCTTGAAATTGCTATAGCTTGATATTTGAAATTTATGTAAAAGTTGTTGATCTCTTTTTATTGTATTTCTAATGTGCATGCAATTTAACACAATATATGATGTCTAGTCCTAGAAAGTTTTAGAAGCCTGTCAAATCTCAATACTACCCATACACATGCCAATATTGTTATTACAAGATGGATCACTTGTTGCTTCAAAAAAAAAGTTAGGCTTTTAGCTCTTACAAAATAGACTACATAATAGTTTATATTATTAGCAAATATGGATATCCTCAATTGGTATCCATTACATTATAATTATTTTAAATAAGATTCTAGTGTTAAAGCATAATGTTCCAATTTTGAAGCCAAAGACCTCGCTAACTTTCTTAACTATGCCATACAACTTAAATGGACCAATTTACTTCTCTTGCAAAACAAAGATATAAATACGTTAAATTTTTTTTTTTTTGAGGCATTTAGGATAGAAAAGGAAAATGAAGCTTAAATAACCTATAGGAAGTGCCCAAGATGATTTATTATAAAAGACAATTTCAAAAGATATCTCATGAATAGAAGGAATATGTATGATGCCTTAAAAAAACTAGAAAAATGAGAGATTTAGACAATAATGTAATGATATGCATTCCATTTCTTCTTCTAACAAGTACAAAAACTTGCGAGGAGAAGATGAATTAAATTTTACTAAGACACTTGATTGATGTAGGTTGGAATGATTTGGAGTAAAGGAAAGTCAACAAGGATAAAGAAAGAGAAATAGTCTACTTGATATTTATTTCAAAATTTAGACATTTATCAAAATTTCTGTCTCAAATAAAATATAATATGAGAAAATCAACTTATGATCATTATGGTCATTCTATTTAAAGTTACCATTCACAAACCATTCCTATTCGAATAAAAAATTTCTTACAATAAAATTATATTATATAGCATCAGACTAATACAAAAGGAGGATTACAGCTCTGAAAACTATTTTTTCTTTTTCTTGTTACAATCCTTAGAGTTATTACGAGCCACAAAAAGCTTAAGCTATTTATAAACATTTAGGTTTGCTAGCCATGTTACTCAAGCACTTCCTTTTGTAACATGTATTAACAACTCCACTTCAAGCAATGTCAAACCTATAACCTACTTTGATACTAATTATTAAGATCCTCAATTGTTACTATTAAAATAAAAGTTTAAGTTATTAATTATAACAAGTGGTATATTTGTTAACATTCTAACTATGCTAACATAAGCTTTATGCCCATATCACTAATGCAACCCCCTCTACAATAAGTAACATATTTTCTCCTCCAGAGGCGCAGCCCACTCGCCTTCAGGAAGAATGCAAATCTTTTTATGAGCAACGACGTTTCCCACTTATGCCTCCACGAGGAAACAGGGGTCTTCCTCTTTGCCTTTTTCGATTACCACCATACCAACCCATCCACTCTTGTTCAATTCCTTGTGAAAACGCCAACCAACCAATCTAAGTGGTCTTTCTTAGCCACAAACACCAACACCCTCTCAAGCCAAAGCCTAACCAAATCCTTTGGAGCCGATTCCAGCTTACGATCTTTCAGTCCACAATTTTTGTGGATTACGGAAAATGTTCCCTTCAGCAAGAAAATCTCTAAAACTGAGTATGATCATTCAACCAATTGGTCCATTACACACCTGGAAGAATCCTCGCAACAAGCTAGGATTTGACGCTCTAGGGCAAGCCAATATTCAACTTACATACGGATGCCTTCAGCCTTGGCTGCCAATATATTGACGTGGTTGTGTGGGAGTGCATTGAAACAATAGGATGGGAGTTTTCAGGTCGAATTATTGACTTCCGATGGGAAAGTAAGGATAGACATATTAGTTTTTTGGGGAGGAGGTCCGTGTGAAGAATGATGCAATGCTAGCAATGAGGCTCATGAGGTGGAGAACCCTTTAGAGATGACCCATGTGGAGGACGAGGAGGTGCCTGACTGCGCGACAACTCAAAAACTGGATAGTGAAAAAAACTCAGCAACCTGAGACACGTACAGCTGAAGTAGTGGAGGATTCAGGAACTCCAAAGACGAAAGCCAATTTTGACGCTGGGTTTTGTGATTGTAATCACTCTGAAGTAATGGCTCCATTCTTAGCGATAGCAATTGTCCTCGAACTATGAATTATGAGGTTGATTCCTCATTCACACCACAGATTCTTGCAAGGCAGCAAGTAAGGGTTCGAAAGAAAAAAAGGAAGAAGCAGCTTTGAAGGTTCATGGTAAGTGTTTTTATGCTAAGCCCTTTGTACGCCGCAAAATGACGCGGCAACATTATGCAATTAGCCGCAAAGGGGTGCCTAAAAAGGCTTGTATGCAGCTTGTTTGTTTATATAGAATCATGGGTGGTGCTTCTAATTTTAGCTCGGACTATGCCCCCATAAACTAGCTGTGATGTAACTTACCTTTATTTTGATTTAGATGTTTTGGAAACCCTTTTGGGTGCACGTGATGTTTTATCCCCTGGTGAGGGACATGCAAAGTTTAGGTTTAAGTCCTGTCTTTTCTATTTTGTATCGAATTTATATTATATAAATAAAGATAAGGGTACCGACCCTATTTATTTTTTAAAAAATTATAACCTCTTTTCTGGGCTTTTATCTTTCCATACCCTGACAGAAAAGGTTTCCATTAAACCGCCCAAGCCAGTTTCATATTCATACTTGCTTCGGCCCCAACCGAGCAGGCGGATCATGAGAAATGCTACCTCCAGCACTGATCGACATGATCATTTGCAACAGTCTTCAACTCCAACCACATTAGCTTCTAGCTCATACAACAGTGGCTAATTCTAAGGCGCTAAAGTGGAACTACGTAGCTAGGGAATCGTCTTTTGATTGTACTCCTTAGCTTCTATCTTAGTCATTTTACGCCTTTTCTTTATGCGTTTTGTAACAAGCAAGAACCGAGTGCGTTACTCTTGGGGGAAGAAGGGGATAAAAGTGGGAAAAGGCCATTCATTCGATTAGAACTATTTTTCTAGAAAGTACTCTTTCTTTAGGAGGTTTGAGTTCCCTCATATTGAACTCGTTCTTGAATTCTATTGAAAGATTTCCTTTCCATTTGTTAAGATTGGTAGGAAATCTAAGTCTACAAGGCAAAATTGCTCCGATTTTAGCCTTGTCTCTTCTCATCCTCTTACTCGATCATTGGTGAGAGAGAGAATCCTGAGTTGGTGGACCGCTGCAAATTGGTACCAAAGCCAAATATGGCGGCAAACGAAAATCGAGGGATCTTGATCTAGATCGGAAGCTCGATTCACTTTTGGAGACTATGCAGCAACTCTTTTCGGCATTAAATGCCAAAATTGATAATGTTGCCACCAGAATTGAACCTGTAAAAGAATCGGGTGAGACTTTGACTACACTGGTAGGGCAAACTAAAAGCAATACTAACGGAAGACATACTCAAGGGCATATTCAAGCTTGAACTATTCGTCTTGAATTTCCAAAGTATGATGGATCCTTTGATCCAACTTCTTGGATTGATCGTGCAGTCGAGTTCTTCGACTATCATGATACTCCTAAAGAAGATCAAGTACAAATTGCTTCATGGCACCTAGATAGGAAGCTCAGGTGGTTTACCAGCTAATGCGTTAGGAAAGCAAGGGGAAAGAAATTGTGTGGGATGCTTTGATTGAAGAACTGATGAAGCAATTTGGACCAACATTGTTCAAGGACCACTTCAGTGAGCTTACTAC